>JAHRHZ010000013.1:25811485-25842421 GCA_024137785.1 Ginglymostoma cirratum
GTATGATGCTGCTTGACCTGCTGTGTTCATCCAGCCCCATGCTTGTTATCTCAGAAGATCATCAGATGTCATTTCCTCCACCTCCAGCGAGATGGCACCACCAGACACACATTTCCCTTTTCCACCTTCCGCAGGGACCATTGCCTCCAGGATACCCTGGTCCACAATTCCTTCACCCCCATCACCACTCCCCCACAGCCCCACGGCACATTCCCCTGCAACCAGCGAAGGTGTAATACCTGCCCATTTACCTCCTCCCTCCCCAGTATCCAAGGGCTCAAACGTACCTTCCAGGTGAAGCAACACTTCACCTGCACTTCCCAGAATCTAGTCTACTGCATTCGCTGGTCACAATGTGGTCTGCTCTACATTGGGGGAACGAAGCATAGACTGGGTCACCGCTTCCCAGAACATCTACATTCTGCTCACAAAAAAGACCCTGAACTACCTGTTGCCTGCCACTTTAACACACCACCCTGCTCCCTGACCAACATGTTTGTCTCTGGCTTGCTGCAGTGTTCTAGCGAAGCTCAACGCAAGCTGGAAGAACAACACCTCCTTTTCCACTTGGGGACCCTGCAGCCCTCCGGGCTCAATATTGAGTTCAATAATTTTAGGGCCTAAACTCTCCCATGTCCTAGCCCCCTATCCCACACACCAGGCCTTGTTATCACATAGCCTGCTATTACACGCTGTCTATTGTTAGTCACTAACAGTGTCCATTAACAGCTATTCATCTCCTAGCCAGATTGTTATCAACTGCTTTGTCTATCCAACTGCTCTTCTCTCTCTTTGGGTTCTATCCGATTGTTTACTCCCTACCCCATTCTCCACCCCATTTTCTGCATATAAACCAACATTTTCCCAGCTACCATCAGTTCTGAGGAAGGATCACCAAACCTGAAATGCTAACTCTGATTTTTTTCTTCACAGATGCTGCCAGACCTGCTGACGTTTTCCAGCAAATTGTGTTTTAATTCAGGATTGAGCAATAAGTGCTGACCTAGCAAGCAACACCCACATTATGAATGAATTTTTTTTTCAGAAAATAGACCATATATATGGCTCTGTTTGTTTGTCCCCTTTTTTGGCAAGAGTGGAATTTTCAATTTCTAAACATTGTTCTATAAAAATTATATTTTTGGATGCCTCGCTTAAATCACAGAAAGCAATAGCAGAGTTTTATTTTTGATTGCTTCCATTTTGAGTTGTTTTCCAAGAAAGTGTACATGCTAATAGAACAAATTTCTGACGTTGATCAAATCTGCGGTTGGTGCTTCTTCCTCTGGTCTCAAAGATTCTTGTTCTTTCCTCTAGTCTCACACTTCTTTGCCTCTAGGAGTAGTTTTTTTTTTAAAATCAAGTGAAGTATATTGAACTTAGTTGCCGTTATTCAACATTTTTACATTTAGTGACTCTCATCTTTGTCAGCATGTAATTTGCATGATATAGAAATTGAAGTTTCTGATTGGAATTAGAAGAATGTGTTTCTCTGTGTTTTAGCCACTTACAGGCTGTACATGTCTTCACTATCACTTTTGAATACTTCAGGCAAAAGAAAGAATTTTACTGATGACTCCACCAACACTGTGTGTCTTAGGATATTCTATAGCAGATCAGAAGCAGTAAACCCCCAACATACACTAACTGTGCTACAAATCTGCTCTGATTTACTTTTGGCATTCCTAGTACTATCACTTCTTTGATGACTCATGGATTTGTTAAGATTTGGTAATTTTACTCTGTTTTATTCAACTTAAATGTCAATTCAAAAAAGTACGAAGTTTCCATTTGAGGTGGTGTCTCAGAGTTTTATGTATTAGGATTGACATTTTATTTGGCAATTTCAAATGGCTAGTAGGCAAGTTCAAATGTATGATTGAAAGATTTCTATAGCAGAGATTAAGTATCTCCTAAGTGCCACTTTGACTGAACTGGTAGCATGTTGATTATTTATTTCTGGGTTCATACTTCACTATTAATACCAGTCAATAACCTTGGCTGTCTTTTCAGTGCAGCATATCTGGAATGCATCATTAGCAGACGTTTCAGATAAGATATTAAAACAAAGTCCTGTCCACTTTTCTCAGATGAATTTAAATATTTATGGCATGATTTGAAGAATTGCAGGGGATAATTCCCAATAGTTTAACTCAGTCATCATTATCAAAAAAAAATTCTAACCATTCATTTATTATCTGCAACATCTTGCTCTCCACACACTGGCTGCTACATTTGCCTGCATAGCAACAGCGCTGCATTAGTGGACATATTTTCTTTTACCACTGTTGCCAAGAGGGTGCAGATAACCCTGCATGGGGAAAGGCAAGAGCTAGGCCTTGTTATTTATGTGGGAGCCAACAAAATGGTAAGGAAGCAGGTTGACATCCTGATGTTGAAGTTTAAGGAATTAGCAAGAAAGTTAAAAAGTAGAACCTCAATCTCTGGATTACTCCTGTGTCAGGGATTACTAAAAGTAGAATTAGGAGATGTGTATGGCTAATGTAGGTTAATATATGTAATAGGTTAACATATGACTACAGACATGATGCAAGAGAGATTTCTTCACACTTGTGGAAACTTGAGATTAGTTCTCGATGGGAGGAACCTATTCGAGATGGATAGTGGTGTCTGAAATGAGATAGTACAAGTGACCTATGAGCAGATCACTCAGAGACAGCAAGAACTGTTGATGCTGGAGTCAGAGTTAACACAATGTGGAGTTGGAGAAACAGAGTAGGCCAGGCAGCTTCAGAGGAACAGGAGTGTTGGTGTTTCGGGTTGGGACCCTTCATCAGGACCAGGGAGGGGAAAGGGAGCTGGAAAATAAATAGAGGGAGGATGGGTGGGGTTGGGGGAAGGTGGGTCGGATGGTGATAGGTAGATGCAGGTTCAGGTAGTAGGGATTGGTCAGTTGAAAGGGTGGGATGGATAGTTGGGGAGGGAGATAGAAAGGTAGTGTCAAGTCAAGGAGGTGAGGATGAGAGGGAGCATTGGACATGGGATGGACCTTCTGGGCCTCCTCCAGTGTCACAATGATCACCCGCAAACTTCAGGAGCAACATCTCATATTCCTCCTTGGGACCCTACAGCCCGATGGCCTAAACATAGAATTCACCAGTTTCAAAATCTCCCCACCCCCGGCTTCATCTCATGTCCAACTCTTCCTCTCATCCATGCCTCCTTGACCTTACACTTCCCGTCCATATCCTTCCCCACCTATCCACCCCACTTTCCCAGTTACGAATCCCCACTACCCCACCTGCATCCAACTATCACCAACCCACCCAAATTCCCCCAGCACTGCCCCTCCTCCCTCTACTTATTTCCCAGCTCCATTCCCCCTGTCCCGTCCTGATGAAGGGTCTAGGCCCGAAACATCGACTCTCCTGCTCCCATGATGCTGCCTGCCCTGCTGTGTTCCTCCAGCTGCACACTGTGTTATCTCAGACTCCAGCACTGGCAGTTCTTACTATCCCAAAGCCATATATTGGCCGTGTATACATTTCAGCACGTAGATAGATGACTTTTTTTTCTGAGACTGAAGGGAACTCGATGTTGTTTTATTAAAATGTAGAAATAACATCCAATGAGGGAAGGAATCCCATCTGATTAAGTGACCCTGCTGCCAGGAAATAGGCCAGAGGAGTGGACACAAAATTCCATGTGGTGTCGGCACTATTCATTTGTTAACACATTAAATAATTCATGCTAGACCATGCTAAAATTTCTTCCCTGTAGAAGTAAAACAGAGATTTCTTAGTAACTTCATTCATCTTCTATAAAATTTTTTTTTGAAGAAGTGTTTTCATTTTTGTTCTTGTCCAACAAGAAGAATATTCAGTGGCTCATTTAAAGATGGCAATCATTCTGTAGTGGTTATGTAAAAAAATTGAAGCGAGCCTTTTTCTTCCCACTGAGTTGCACAACCATACCAATGATCTACTGCCACTGTCATAGTCTGGGTCTCGTTCATAACGAGAATAAGGATTAGAAAGGGTAGGTTAAAAATAATAAAAATTTCTTTAAAAACTCTTTTAATTCTCTTGTTTGCAGATTAGTTTTTTTTCCGTCATAATCTCTTCAACTTTCTTAGCCTATCACCCTTTATCTAGTATTAGCATGTAGTGTCTCAAAACGTTACATTAAGCAAGCAAAACATCATAACAGAAACTAAAAATGAAAGAAAAGCAGGGATTTATGACGGAAAATTGTTGCACTTTTTTTTATTAAGTAATATTAAGGCTGCTTTGAACACATCTGAGTTGTGGTGTCAATGAGGAGATAGTATAGATGGGACACGGGAATCCCTGCTAGAAGACCAAAGCTCCACCACAGCCCTCACCAGCTGGGGTTGTTCGATGACAATACCCCTCTTTGGTCCAAGGTATCTTCCACCAAGTTTGATGTAGATTGGCCTAAATGCACATCTCATTTTTATATTGTGTGCATTTCCAACATCTGCAGTGTTTTGCTTCTGTATTCGCCACTTTTTTGTCATATTGTTTTCTGTCTAAATCAATAAGTTTGGAATCAAGACAGACAGCTCAAGAAGAAGGCGAGGTAAAGAACTGTTTTCAGGCTTGTGCCTCTTTATGAGACTATTTATTACATATTGAGTTTACGTATTGCAAAACATGGTAATCAGAATACTGCAAGTTCTAATCTCACTGTTACCTTATTGAAAGGTTATTTTCTCCATGTGCTTCTCTATATTTATCTAACTAACTTCACCCATGTGGTGATATTTATGATTATTGATGCACAGCTCCATGGCATCATTGCAAAGTTGCTTCGGGGTCCTAAAGCTCTTACATATCACATCTTCCCAAGATTTTCCCTTAAATACTCATTAACCTTCACATGCATTAGCTCAAATGGGTTACCGAGAATATTTTTTATAACGCTACACATTTTTTTCATATCTCCCATCCATCCGCAAATCTTTGACTTGATTCGCTTGCGTCTATAAGTGGGTCAGCAAGTTCTATGACATGAGGCAACAGTGTCGAGCTTTCCTTTTTACTGTTAGCTCCTGTTAAATTAGCAGTGCCTGCTGAAGGTCTTGAAGGAACTGCAGGATGTAATGGAAAATTAAATTGTTTCTCCTTCTGTGTCATTAATGTCTGGATCAGGTGATGGTAGAGAATTATGCTAATATAATCTGCATTTGATTTAGTGTTCAACATTGAAGCTGTTCAAAATCTTAGGGATTATGCATTCTGTATTTGTCAATTTACTGATCTAACAAATGAATCTGATAGCTTATTTTATTTTCTGGTGGTAAGAGATTAATGATGGATTTTGTTGTGATGCCTGACTGTTGATTGTCGCAAGAATTTTTTGATTATTTTCTTGAACTAGATGGTGATTATAAGCATTTGAAATTGTACTTCACTCGATTTGTTTTCTTGGTGTATTCTCAGTTGATTAAAGTTGTTGTATTTTGTTGGAAAGATTGTTGGTATAGCATGAACCTGAAAGCTGTTAAATTTTCTGTTGTTCTAATTGCAGTTTTCGATGTAAAGTTTAGTTTTCCTTTAACAATGTAGGAGCATAAAAACAGACATGGGCTATTCGGTCCCTGAAACCTACTCTGCCATTCAATAAGATCATGACTGCTCTGGAGCCTAACACCATATGCCTGCCTCAGGACCACATCGCTTGATCCCTTAATAAAGGTGTGTCGATCTCAGATTTAAATTTAGCAATTGAATTAGCGCCAGTTATTGTTTGAGGTAAAGAGTTCCAAACCTTTGCTTCCATTTGCATGTAGCAGTGCTTTCTACCTTCTCCCTTGAATGGCCTGGCTCTAATTCTTAGACTATGCCCCTTGGTTCTAGAATCTTCCACTATTGAAGACAGCTTATCTGTATCCACACTGTCTTTCCCTGTTAATATCCTGAAGATCTCAATCGGATCACCCCTTAACCTCCTAAATTCTAGAGAATAAAGGCCTAATTTGTCTAATCTTGCTCATAATTTCAAACTATTTTGAACTTCCTCCAGGACCAAAACATCTTTCCTAAGATGGGGTGCCCAGATCTCTCACAGTACCCTGAGTGAGGTCAAATTAGGGTTTTGAATAACTGCAGCATTAAGTCTGCATCTCTATACTCCAGCCATTTAGGTGTAAAGGTTAGCCTTCCATTAGCCTTCTTCGGCATTTTCTGCCCCTATTCATGGCTATATTAAAGAGCTATTCATCCGAACCCCAAATCTCATTGGACATTGAA
Source organism: Ginglymostoma cirratum (assembly GCA_024137785.1). Classification (NCBI taxonomy): domain Eukaryota; kingdom Metazoa; phylum Chordata; class Chondrichthyes; order Orectolobiformes; family Ginglymostomatidae; genus Ginglymostoma; species Ginglymostoma cirratum. The sequence continues at coordinate 25,817,722 of JAHRHZ010000013.1, forward strand.
TGTATGTAACTTTGTTCCTTTAGAAAAAATACTCTGCTCTATCCTTTATCAGTCAGAAATGGATAACCTCACACTTGCTTATATTTAAATCCAGCTGCCACAGCTTTGCTCGTTCACCTAGCCCATCAATATCTTGATGTCATTTTATGCTGTGATCTACAATGGTCTGCAATGGTCATCAGCAAATTTGGAGATTTGATTTTTTATACCATTATTCAAGTCGTTAATGAATATTGTGAATAATTGAAGCTCCAACACAGATCCCTGCAGGAGACCACTCGTCATGTCCTGCGAATTTGAGTATTTACTTTTTGCTCCAACTGTTTCCTGCCACTCAACCAATTTCCTAGCCATGTCAGTAATTTGCCCTCAGTTCCATGAGCTTTCACCTTAGCTAGCAGTCTCTTGTGTAGGACTTTATCAAAAGCCTTCTAGAAGTCCATATAAACAACATGAATTGACTTACCCCTGTCTGTCTTTGGCACCTCTTCAAAACTCTGAGGTTTTCCATGCATGACCTACCATTCAAGAATCTATGCTGGCTCCCCTGAATAACTGAAATGTTTTCAAGGTGAATGGTTGATCAGTTTCTGCTGTGAATACTGAAGCTAAATAATTGTTCAGTATGTTTGCCGTTTCCCCTTGGTCATTGACAATATCCCCAATCTCAGTGGGCCGATGGGACTCTTAAACCAGCCACTTTCCCTTTCTATAATTATAAAATCTCTCCTTATGGTCTTTTTTGCCCCTTGCAAGCTTCCTTTCATAATTTTTTAGCTGCTCTTATAAACCACTTCATGGTCCATTGTTGGTCTTTGTATTTGTCCCATTCTGTGGAATCTGTATGGTTTCCTCAGATTTCCTCATTGGATTTGAGGATTGTTCTTCCGCCTTACAAACCCAGTTTCAATGATTTTTCTTAGCAACATTGTTTATTATCTTTTCAGTTATTTCGGTTTTTGTTTATTATCTAGTTCATTCCAGTATCTGAATTCCTCCAACTTCTAGGGTGTTTTCAATATTTTCTACCTTCCAGCATGCACTTTGGACTCTGTGGCCTCCAGCATCAATCAGATTGTATCCAGACTGCTGGCTGCAAAACTATGAACTGGTTCCTGCATGTCAAGCTAACAAGAGAATCTATCAGCCATGGCCTGGCCTGAAGATGTTCTTTTTACAAGATGACTAAGTAATTTTTAATTGACCTGTCGATAGAGCATTGTCCAAAGGCCATCAATCCAAGCTCTTTTTAATGATTAAAATTGATAGAACTTTAAGTTGATGAATGAACTTGTGTTTCTTGTCCAAAATGCTAATATTTTAAAATATATATATTTTTATATATATATATATTTCATTGTTGGGGCTCTGAATCATCAAATTCTTGTAAACCATTTTTTTAACCCATTTTTGTTTTCAGTCAGTATACTTTAAGCTTGTTTCTGAAAAATCTTCTTAACTGAGATTGTTGACTTGTTCACCGAGCTGGCTTGTTTTTGTTCAGACATTTCGTTGCCATGCTAGGTGACATCATCAGTGGAAATTCTGATGGAGCGATGTTAATCTACCCCGTTTGGAATTTATACTGTCCGGTCTGTTATGCTATCCACAGTTTAAGTTGAATGAGGGGAAGGATGGTCTCTTTGCATGACTGCTTCTGCAATGAGTCCTGAGATGGGTGACCCCATTGGTGTACCATTGATCTGTTGTATATCTGGCCATTAAAGACAAAGTGTGTGGTGAGGCAGAGGTCTAGTAGTGGATCGGACAGTATAAATTGCTTCATCAGAGGCTCCACTGATGATGTCACCAGGCATGGTGACGAAACGTTGAACAAAAACACGCCAGCTCGGAGAGCAAATCAACAACCTCATCCACAACCTGAGCTACAGATCTTCGCCAAAACTTTAAAAAATCTTCTTAACTTGCTTATTGTTAACTTTGTCACTAAGTAAATTATCTAGAAATTGGTAATCTAGAAATCTGCCTGTTTAGGCAGATGCTTGATCCGAATTTATTCCTTTGGCTATCAGTTGGCTTATACTGCACTCATTTTTTTTAATTGTTTTCTTAGAAGTTTGTTTCCACTATTACCAGCTGTAAAAGGATTTCACTGGGATTTGTAATTGTTTTTGGTGGTTTCTCTCCAAGAATTTCCTTCATAGCTGCTATTCAGCCTGGTGACTCTTTGGACCGCTAACTGGTCTTAAATCTGGACTGATGATTTTTGAAAAAAAGTGAGTTTTTTTTAAATTTTCTCTTCAAATGATTTCAGGCCTGTTTCTTGATTGCTGTAACAAAGGCAGTGTATCCACTGCTGCCACCATTTTTTGTCACATGATTTTAGGCCCACATCCATGAGTTTGGATTCAAGAGTCAACCAGTCAAGGAGAAGGCAAGGTCAATAACGTTATAAGAACTGATTATTACACATTGACTAAATATTAAAATACAGGGTAATCAGAGATATACCTGACTTTAATCTTATGTTTTATTATTCAATGTTATATTTTTATACAATTCTTTCCAGATGTTTGTCTCTATCTAACTAACCCCATCCACACGGTGATATTTATGCCAATAAAGAACATCTCTGTGGCATCAGCACAAAGATATTCCAGGGTCCTAAAGCCCTGAGATAGCATTCACCACTCTCCATATTGAATCTATTGACCAATTTTGTATCATTACTGCAACAAGTTATATTGTAACTTTTGGAACTGCAAGAAATGAGTAACAAATTGGTAAGAAAATCCATGGTGGAGTCCAGGGCATGGATCTTGTTAGCTTGACACTCAGGAATCAGTTCATAGCTTTGCAGTCAGCAGTTTGCTTGCAACCTGATGGATGTTAGAGTCCATAGAGTCCAAAGTGAATGCTAGAAAGCAGAAAATGTTGAAAACACCCCTGAAGTTGGAGGAATTCAGATACTAGGGTAAGCTAGATAATAAGCAATGTTGCTAAAAAAAAGTCATTTAAACTGGGTTTGTAAGAAGGGAGGGCTCAAATGCAATGAGGAAATCCGAATAAGTTCAAGATCTGCAAAACTGGTGATGGCTGGGGTTTACATTAAAGTTGGAAATGCAGACAATTGGAAAAGTTAGGACAACAAATGAAGCAGAGTAACTTAGAGATAGCCAGAATTGCAGATTAGTTGGATATAAGTCTGAAAAACAGTTATGATAAAGTCACCAACAACTAAAGCTGTAATGGGCTTTGAAAAGATTCGTAATTGCATCTTGGATATTGCACAACAAAAAAAGTGAGGAGTAATGCAATGGGTGTGATTTGGCCTGGTTCACTATTTTAATGGGAGAGGCATGTTGTTTCTGGTTGTTTCACACGCACAGAAAGATCATTCTTTGTGTTGAAACATTGCCAGATCAGGCTATGTTCTCAAAATAAAGTCTAAATTTCAGCCCTGAAATAGTTAATACATTAATCAGGCTGCCTGAAATTTCCAGTTGATAACCTAACATTATCCACTTTTCTTCTGAAGGTCATTTAAGGATTAGTACAGAAAAGAACAACACACCTTCGTATAAAAGCTAAAAGAGATGTCCTCTGTTCTAAGTGATAAATAAGTTCATAAAGAAGTGAATACTGCTCCAACATTTGGAGGCAATTATCTCTGTTGCAGATCACTTCAGGGCCTGAGGTACTGGAGTCTTGCCAAAGGTGTAAACTAGCTAATAAAATCTAGAAGCTAGAAATCTAAGTTAGCTCTTGATACTGATTTTATAAATCTGCAAGAGCAAACAAGCTTGTTAAATGAAAGTTTTACTGTTCAATTTAAATGTATGAATATTATGCTCTGATAATTGTAAATGATCACAGCATGGCACATGAATAAGCTTGCAATGCCTAAATAAACTCCTTACACATGCATCAAACCTTCAACGTTCTGCTATGTTGTTTATATAAGCATGTGTTTCCTTTCCACCTCTGGCATTTTACATTTTCTAATGTTATGCCAAGAAACTGTTTGGAGTAGCAACAAAGCAAAGAGAAAAAAAAACAACACACAGAAATGCAGATATAATCGAAGCTGTTTACTCATAGTAGATGCCACTTAGATAACATTGGATTGGGAAAGCCATTCGGCCCATCACGATTCCAACTTGTGGAAAGATCGTGCCCCCCCTCACTTGTCACCTATTGTCATATTCAATGTATTTTGAAATGATTTTTCAGCTACCCAATGCAGAGTTTATTCCATATGTTAATCACTCTTTGGATGAGAGGTTTTTTTGTTAGTTATCTTAAAATTATAAGGTTTGGTTAACTCAGTTGGCTACAGTCAGAATGACACCAATGATGTGGCTTCAAATACCATGATGGCTGTGGTAGTTCATGAAAGCCTGCCTCCTTGCCTTGCCTCATGCTTAATGTGAGTGGTGCCTCTCAAGCTATGTAAATTCAAACTCTCTCTAACAGATATTGATGCCTGATGTCCTTTGAGGAAGATGCTTAATTTACTGATTCTAAAATGATCCTTAAATGGCTTGATTATGTGTCATTGTGCACCATTCCCACAGTTAAATTAAAAGCAATATTTCAGTTTAATGCGCATTATACACCTTTAACAACCTATTACTACTAGTCAATAACCTTTCAGAAGTCTACTTGTCAGGCTGCTTTCTCACAATTCAACATTTTGACACAGCATATTAACCTTATTACTCTGGGCTGCATTACCTCCAACAATCAACGCCCTTCATGTTTCTCAGCTACTAGAAATAGGCATGGTATTCAGCATATGGTCTGATTAGAATACTAAAAAGTTTCTGTAACTGATATTTTACTGTTTTGGTTAAATAGTGCAATATTTTATTAATTATTGACTGATTTGGTGGGTCATGGCTAAATGTGAGCCATAAAGGTTGCACCAAACTTCCTATTCTTTTTGACATCTCTGTAGTTCTTTGAAATTTTTCCTTTAACATTCCCATCCAACCTTTTTCTTTCATTGTTCAGTCTGTGAAATTACTCTTCTACTTTACTGATTTAATCATTGCTAAAACATCTCCATCTCAAGTCCAACCATAATCTAATCTCTGGCCCTTGTGAACTCTGAGCCTAGTCAAGGAGGCCTGGTGAGTAAACAGAGACTATACGTGTAAAAGGAAGGGGCTGCCTTTGAATGACTCCCTCCTTTACATATGAACATATATATTCGGAGCAAGAGTAGTCCATACAGCATCTGAACCTGCTCTGCCATTTGAAAAGATAAAGACTGACCTGACTGATCTTTCCTCTCTACCCCTATAATCTTGACTCTCTTGTCAATCAATAATCTACATTACAACCTTAAAAATTCAATGTCCCTGCGTCTATTGGGTGCCCATTAAGCTCAGATTCAACCCACCATGCCCCCAACAAATGCTGCAACAGGTATCACTACCAGGATATACCTGGCAGCTTGCTCACATGGCATGGAACTCACCACAACTATCTACTTTTACCCAACCCTCTCTTCCTGGCATTTCTATGCTGAACCAAACAATTTGCAACAAAAACAGAAATTGCTGGAAAAGCTCAGCAGGTCTGGCAGCATCTGTGAAGGGAAATTAGAGTTAACATTTTGGGTCCATTGACCTTTCTTCAGAATGGTCACTGAATCAGTGCAGCCCCAACAACGCTCAAGAACCTTAAACACCATTCAGGGCAAAGCAGCCCGCTTGATTGGCACTACATCCACAAGCATCCACTACCACCAGCACTGATGCCTAGTAGCAGCAGTGTGTACTATCTACAAGATGCACTGCAGGAATTCACCAAAGATCCTCAGATAGCACCTTCCAAACCCACGACTACTTCCATCCACAAGGATAAGGGCATCAGACTTATGGGAACACCACCACCTCCAAGTTCCCCTCCAAGTCACTCAACATCCTAACTTGGAAATATATTGCCGTTCCTTCACTGTCGCTGGGTCAAAATCCAGGAATTTCCTCCCTAATAGCATTGTGGGTCAACCCACAGCAGGAGGACTGGAGCAGTTCAAGAAGGCAGTTAACCACCACCTTCTCAAGGACAACTAGGGATGGGCAAGAAATGCTGGCCAGCCAGCGACACCCACATCCCACAAATGAATAGAAAAAAAAAAGTATTCTTCTATGTTGATCAATACTTGGAAAAAGCAGTGAGGATGGGATGGCCACAAAAATAGCGGGCGATTTCAATGTCCACCACCAAGAGTGGCTCAGCAGAGGTACTACTGATTGAGCTGCTCGGGTCCTAAAGGACATAGCTGCCGGACTGCATCTGTGGCAGGTTGCTACAGTTGCATCTGCCCATGACAGTAACAGTAAGAGTGACCACAGCACAGTCTGTGTGGAGAAGAAGTCCCACCTTCACATTGAGAACAACCTCCATAGTGTTGTGTGGCACTATCACCACGCTAAATGGGACAGACTTCGCACAGATCCAGCAACTCAAGACTGGGAATCCATGAGGTGCTGTGGGCCATCAACAGCAGCAGATTTGTACTCCAGCACAATCTATAACCTCATAGCCTGGCATATCACCCACTCAACCATTACCATCAAGCCAGGGGATCAACCCTGGTTCAATGGAGAGTACAGTATCGCAAGCCAGGAGCAGCACCAGGCATACCTAAAAATGAGGTGTCAATCTGTTAAAGCTACCCAACAGGACTGTTTGCTTGCTGACCAGCACAAGCAGCAAGTGATAGACAGAGCTAAGTGATCCCACAGCCAACAGATCAGATCTAACTCCGCAGTCTTGCCACATCTGGTCATGAACGATGGTGGACAATTAAACAACTCAATGGAAGAAGAGTGTCCATAATGATAACCATTCACAATAATGGAAGATCCAACCACATCAATATAAAAGAGAAGTTTGAAGTGTTTGCAGCAATCTTCAGCCAGGAATGCTGAGTGGATGATCCATCACAGCCTCCTTTAGTGGTCCAGCTGCACAGTTACGTACCCCAGCAAAACTGGAATCGATGGATATCAGGGGTCAAATTCGCTGCTAGTTGGAGTCATAACTGGTGCATTGCAACGTGGCTGTGATTGCTGTAAATCAGTCTTCTCAGCTCCAGGACATCTCTGCAGGATTTCCTCAGGGTAATGTTCTAGGCCCAACCATCTTCAGCTGCTTCATCAATGACCTTCCCTCCATCATATGTTCAGGAGTGGAGCTATTCATCAATCATTGTACAATGTTCAACACCATTCATGACTTCTCAGATACTGAAACAGTCCATGCTCAAATGCAACAAGATCTGGACAGTATCCAGGCTTAGACTGACAAGTGGCAAGTAAGCATTTGCACCACATAAATGTCAGGCAATGACCATCTCCAATAAAAGACAATCTAATGACAAACCCTTGATATTCAATAATTTTACCAACACTGAATCCCACACTATGACCATCATCGGGGTTTACCATTGAGCAAAAACTCAACTGGGCTGCCTACAAAAATACAGTACCTACCAGATTAGGTCTGGGAATACTTCAACAAGTAACCCATCTCCTGACTCCCCAAAACCTTTCCATCATCTACAATGCACAAGTCAGGAGTATGATGGAATACTCCCCAGTTGCTTAGATGGGTGCAGCTCTAACAACACTCAAGAAATTTGACACCATCCAGGGCAAAGCAGTCTGCTTAATTGGCACCAGTTCCACAACCATCCCTCCACCAGCAATGTTTAGCAGCAGCAGTGTGTACTATCTACAAGATGCACTGCAGAAATTCACCGAAGATCCTCAGACGAATCCACAACCATTTCCATCTAAAAGGACAAGAAGAGCAGGTACATGGGAAGACCACCATCTGCAAGATCCCCTCCAAACCATTTGCCACCCTGACTTGGAAATATATTTCCATTCCTTCACTGTTGATTGGTCAAAAGCCTGGAATTCCCTCTCTAACAGCATTGTGGGTCAACCCACAGTATGTGGACTGCAGAAGTTCAAGAAGGTAGCTCACCACCACCTTCTCAAGGTCTACTAGGGATAGGCAATAAATGCTGACCAGCCAGCAATGCCCACATCCCATGAGTAAAACAAAAATTAAGGGCTTCCTCCATCAAGCAACCCTTAGTCCTATTTAGTCAGTGATTTGAAGGAGTATGTAGGGAACTGTTCTCCACTCCCTGCTGCCTTTATTCTTTGAAGTTTGCAGGTTTGGAAAACCTTGCCAAACATTTACTGCATGTTTAATAGATGATAGACACTGTAACTAAGTTGTGCCAGGGCAGAGAGGGGAAATAATTGACATGAAAGGCAAGGTGCTGAGCCTCTTATGCGTTTTTGAAATTGTATTCAAAGAACAAAGAACAAAGAAAATTACAGCACAGGAACAGGCCCTTCAGTCCTCCAAGCCTGCGCCAATCCAGATCCTCTATCTAAACCTGTCGCCTATTTTCCAAGGATCTGTATCCCTCTGCTCCCTGCCCCATTCATGTATTTGTCTAGATACGTCTTAAATGATGCTATCACGCCTGCCTCTACCACCTCGGCTGGCAACGCATTCCAGGCACCCACCTCCCTCTGCGTAAAGAACTTTCCACGTATATCTCCCTTAAACTTTTCCCCTCTCACCTTGAAATTGTGACCCCTAATAATTGAGTCCCCGACACTGGGATAAAGCGTCTTGCTTTCCACCCTGTCTATACCTGTCATGATTTTGTAGACCTCAATCAGGTCCCTGCTCAACCTCTGTCTTTCTAATGTAAATAATCCTAATCTACTCAACCTCTCTTCATAGCTAGTGCCCTCCATACCAGGCAACATCCTGGTGAACCTCCTCTGCACCATCTCCAAAGCATCCACATCATTTTGGTAATGTGGCGACCAGAACTGTACACAGTATTCCAAATGTGGTCGAACCAAAGTTCTATACAACTGTAACAAGACCTGCCAACTCTTGTACTCAATACCCTGTCTGAAGAATGAAAGCATGCCATATGCCTTCTTGACCACCCTATTGACCTGCGTTGCCACCTTCAGGGTACAATGGACATGAACACCCAGATCTCTCTGAGCATCAATTTTCCCCAGGGCTTTTCCATTTACCACATAGTTCACTCTTGAATTGGATCTTCCAAAATGCATCACCTAGCATTTGCCTGGATTGAACTCCATCTGCCATTTCTCCGCTCAACTCTCCAAGCTATCTATATTCTGCTGCATTCTCCGACAGTCCCCTTCACTATCTGCAAATCCACCAATCTTATTGTTATCTGCAAACTTGCTAATCAGACCATCCAGATCATTTATGTATATCACAAACAACAGTGGTCCCAACACGGATCCCTGTGGAACACCACTGGTCACAGTTCTCCATTTTGAGAAACTCCCTTCCACTACAACTCTCTGTCTCCTGTTGCCCAGCCAGTTCTCTATCGATCTATCCAGTACACCCTGGACCCCATGCGACTTCACTTTCTCCAACAGCCTACCATGGGGAACCTTATCAAACTCCTTACTGAAGTCCATGTATATGACATCCACATCCTTTCCCTCATCTATCAACTTTGTCACTTCCTCAAAGAATTCTATCAAGTTGGTAAGACATGACCTTCCCTGCACAAAACCATGCTGCTTATCGCTAATAAGCCAATTTTCTTCCAAATGTACATAGATCCTATCCCTCAGTATCTTCTCCAGCAGCTTCCCCACCACTGACGTCTGGCTCACTGGTCTACATTTACCCAGATTATCCTTGCCACCCTTCTTAAACAAGGGGACATTCATCCAAGTGAATGAGAAATATTCCAACCAACTCTGCTTTGTGCCCTGTAGGTGGTGAAAAGGCTGTTGTAAGTCTACAGGTGATTTACTTGCTATAGAATATCCAGCATCGGGCTTACTATTGCTGTCAAAAATTAAATACAAATACAAAAGTATTATCTTCTCACCATTGTCGCTGTGTCAAAATCCTGGATCTCCCTCCCTTACAGCCCTGTGGTTGTAGCCAACGTCCATTTCTGCTATAACGTGTGTTTCATTAACGCAAATTGGCTGTAATGTAATTGCTGAATAGTGGACACTGTTTGAATAATGCAAACTTTCTGCTGTCCACATAAAGCAATTTCCTATAGCATTTTCCCTCTGACACGATTTTCAACGGTGATTTTCTACAGCATAATTTTCTATAGTGCGAGGTCACACAAGAATGCAACTATCGCGTTGTAGGAGAAATACCTGTATTTACCAAGCCAGTGTAATTCACAATGCTACAGTGACATTATCACTGGACAAGTAACACAGAGGCACAATCTACTGCCCTGTGGGCATCTTTTGATTCATTCACAGGATGGGGACATCATTGGTTAGGCCAGCATTTATTGTCCATCCCTAATTTCCTTTGAGAAGCTGATGGTTCACTGCCTCTTAACCCACTGTACCCATGGACCGTGGGTTCAACCATAGGACTGTTAGGGAGGGAGATCCAGGAATTTGAGCCAGTGACAATGACGAGATGATGATACTTTTCCAAGTCAAGATGATGCTTCGATTGGAGAGGAATTTTCAGGTTTCTGTATTCAAGTACAATTGATAAATCTGGAATTTAACACAACAATGATCATTGGGCAGTGGAAGCAAACACCCAATCTGATTCACTACTATCCTCTCAGGGGGATATTAGTCTGTACTACTTATTACTCCAGCCAGCACCAATGTGGATAATTCTTATGAAATGTCCTCACACCCGTAGAGTTCTTGGAGAATTAGGGATGAACAAAAACATACTGGCCTAGCCAGTGACACCCACACCCCATGAAAGAAAAAAAAATACTCATATAGCTGGTCAAGTTTAACTTCTTGTCAAGGCTCCCACTTGGAAGGTGATTAGATTTTATTCTTGTTGGAGATGCTGCTACAACATTAGGCTGGCATCACATTTTCTGCAATATCTGATGTGCTTCTGTAATGCTTATCTGCACTGTTCATTTGAAGTAGTCTTTATTATCTGGTCCATGAGTAGTGGGAAATTAAGTTAACATGCCATACCAGGCAGTTATAGATTGGGGTACAATTCAATTAATATTATTAATTTTTCATTCTGGAATCAATATTCTGTTGTTAGGCCAGGTCTAAAGCCAGCAGAGAGAACACTAGCAGGTTTTATTAGGCATATCTGTATACAACGGATGGTAGGTGAGGACACATCTGAAATCCTACAGGCTCACAACACAGCTCTATGTGAGCTGACATCACCATGACACACATGTTCAATCGTTAATATTTGAGTGAAAGTATCGTTAACCCTTTCATCGCTAGTCTCACCAAGTCCATAACCCCTCTTGACCATTCATACACCTTCCTCATTCTACTCTTCCCTCAGCAAAGGATCTGTACTTTACAGGGAAATTCTGCAGAGCACATTCACCGATCTTCCTGTAGCTTCTAGGGGTCAGTGCCCGCAAAACCACTTCTCTGAGCGTCCTCAGTCTTTGTCACTGTGATTCATCACTGTCTAGCCATAGCTTGATTCTGAGGATCAGGAAATGCAGGATATCTGACAATTTTTTTTTTGAGCAGAATCAAGGCGCTTCTATTTATTTGAACAATATCATTTTGGTTCAGATGAAGTGTGATCTCAACTGCTGGAGCATTATTAGCAAGATGCCCTCACAGTATTAGTTCCTGAGCCACGTCCATCTTCCTTTTCTAGCAAGAGCAGGTTATGAATTCTGTGTGTCTAGTTGAAGGTGAGATCTTGGTCTCCCCAAGAGTATTTTTATTTTTGCTTCTTGTTAATGTGTCAAACTTATTCTTAGTGCATGGGAGAGAGAGGGAATTTTGTTCACAACCTACTTTCTATTAAAAACTAGCACAACATAGAGCCATTCAGAAATGATGAGGAGGGGTGGTCGGATAGGGTTAAATGAAAAACTTTATTCTTTCTCAGGTGATCCTTTATGTGTATCTCTCACTTTTTCTTCATCACTAATTGAAGTGACGCTGATGGGACCAGGGCGTGTGTTCCTCAATGAACATTTAACCTGAAGAAATCCTTATAAGGTTGCAAATGATTGGAAATATCTCTTGGTATAACATGGCTCCTTTTCAGAGATGATGACGTCTGGGGTTCCATGTTTGGAAAACACAGTTTTAAAAGAGACTATTATGCACTCTGAGATAGATAGATTAATTGAACTGCTGAATCTCAATCCATCAGGTGAAATAATTGATGAAGGTGAGTAAAACCATCCCTTTAAATTCTAACAGAGCATGGCTGAATGGAAAGGAGGAGAACAGAAAAGGTTCTTTCTGCTTGCCCTTTCCATCTGTTTCTTTCTCTTTTTTCTCCCTTTTTTTTGTTCTTTCTTTGTGTTTCTTCTCTTCTTCTTTCTTCTCCCGGCCTCTGTGCAGACTCAACAAGGTGGCTTCTCAGCCTGGCATGGCAGGTCTGGAGTGGGAGTCTTTCAGCGGCCCATAACAGTGACTGGGTGGCCCGGCGTCTGAGGTGGTCACGGTGAGACCGAGGCCTGGCACGTACCCGGTGATTGGAGGCTGCGAGTAGGTCGAAGCTGGGCGTGTTCCAGACCAGCAGGAGTCGAAGGCGGCAGCTTCAGTGGCAGCAGCAGCAGTGATGGCATTGCGGCCCGACGTGGGAAGGGCAGGTGGTTCCTAGTATCTGTGGCAGCAACAAGAACAGGCAGCTGCAGTCTCCTGGAAAGCGAGCTAAGTGGAGAAGATTGGGGCCCCAAGAAGCCCTCATCAAAGACTATTGAACTCTTAACTTCATTCTCTTATTTTACTAGTTTAGATTAAGAAGAACTTTAATGTTAACTATTACCTTAATTCTTTATTTGCCTACTTATTCTATCAAAACCTGTAATGCCTAACCTTGTAACTCTGTTTCTTTTATGATTTTATATCTGAGATTTTTGTACCTAAGTGCCTGTGTACCTAAGATGGTGCCTTGTGAGGCAGCATTAGACCATTTTCACTGCACTCCTGTACATGAGTACATGTGACAATAAAATCTAAAATCTAAAAAAATCTAAAATCTAAGAAAAATGTTGCAGTTGGAGACCTTGTCCGTAATAAGGGAATGTGAGAAGTCAAGCCATTATTAAAATTGATGTGCCCTCGTCTGATGCTTGGAAATACCTAAACACCCCTTGTGGATCTTCAAATGATATCCAGACGGTGAGTTTGTAGGACCACCAACCTCTCATCAGAAAAAGTCATTGAAATTACTTGTGTGATGGTGTTGGTCATAATTCTACATCAGGGCAGGGTTTTTTTCCTATTCATTTGTGGGATTTGGGTCTTGCTGGTCGGCCAGCATTTCTTACCCATCCCTAGTTGCCCTTGAGAAGATGGTGGTGAGCTGCCTTCTTGAACCGCTGCAGTCCTCCTGCTGTGGGTTGACCCACAATGCTGTTAGGGAGGGAATTCCAGGATTTTGACCCAGCAGCAGTGAAGGAACTGGCAATATATTTCCAAGTTAGGATGTTGAGTGACTTGGAGGGGAACTTGGAGGTGGTGGTGTTCCCATATGTATGATGCCCTTTTTCTTCTAGATGGAAGTGATTGTGGGTTTGGAAGAAGCTGTCTAAGGATCTTTGGTGAATTTTTGCAGTGCATCTTGTAGATAGTACACACTGCTGCTCCTGAGTATCAGTGGTAGAGGGAGTGAATGCTTGTGGATGTAGTGCCAATCAAGTGGGCTGCTTTGTCCTGGATGGTTTCAAGCTTCTTGAGTGTTGTTGGGGCTGCACTCATCCAGGCAAGTGGGGAGTATTCCATCACACTCCTGACTTGTGCCTTGTAGATGGCGATCAGACTTTGAGAAGTCAGGAGGTGTGTTACTCGCCGCAGTATTCCTAGCTTCTGGCCTACTCTTGTAGCCACTCTGTTAATGTGGTGAGTTCAGTTATGGTTCTGGTCAATGGTAACCCCCAGGATGTTGATAATGGGGGTTCTGTGATGGTAACACTGTTGAAAGTCAACGGACAGTGGTTAGATTGTCTCTTATTGGTGATGGTCATAGCCTGGGCATCACCAATAAGAGCCAATCTAACCACCATCCCTTGACATTCAATGGTGTTACCATTACTGAATCCCTCACTATCAACCATTTACCAGAAACTCAAGTGGACTCACTGCATAAGCACTGTAGCTACAAGAGCAGGCCAATATGGACATAAAAACCAAATGATTTACGGGTGCTGGGAATCAGAAACAAAAGTAGAAATCACTGGAAAAGTTCAGCAGGTTTGGCAGCATCTTAATGTTTCAGGTCTAGTGACACTTCCTCATAACACCTATGGACGTACACTGACCAGCCATCAAGGCAAGAAACGTAAATCTGTGCGCATTCTTCACCATACAACTGAGCCTGAAAACATTCTTATAACTTCTTCTGCAACTTGCAAATATTGAGTGTTTAAGCTCATGAAGGCCTCAGCATCTCAAACAAGTTTATTGTTCTTCCATCACTGTCGTTGTTCTCCATTACATCTGTTTTGATGATGCCAACTTCGACAAGGATGCTTCCGAAATATCCACTTTCTCCCTCAACCGAGGCTTCCCCAGCACTGTTCTCCTCAGGGCCCTCAGCCGGGTCTGACCCCTCTCCCACACTTCAGCCCTCACCCCCTCTCTTCCCTCCCACAATGGTAATAGGGTCACCCTTGCCCTCACCTACCATCCCACCAGCATCCACATCCAGGGGTTCAGTAGCTGCTATTTCTGCCACCTCCAGTGGATGCCACCACCAGACACACATTCCCCTGCCCTCCCTTGTCAATCTTCTGCAAGGATCGTTTCATCCGGGACACAGTGATCAACTCCTTCGCTCCCAACATCCCCCATAACCCGATGACACCTTCCCCTGCAACCACAGAAGGTGTAACACCTGCCTGCTTACTTTCTCCTTCCTCAGTATCCAAGTGCCCAAACATACCTTCCGGATGAAGCAGCTCTTTACCTGCACTTCACTCAATCTAGTCTACTGCTTTTGCTGCTCACAATGTAGTCTACTCTACATTGGGGAAATGAAGTTTTGACTGGGTGAACCCTTCGCAGAACATCTATGATCTGCCTGCAAAAAGACTTGGAACTTCCAGTTGCCTACCACTTCAACACACCACCTTGTTCCCCGGCCAACATCTCTGTCTCAACCTTACTGCAGTGCTCCACGGAAGCTCAGTGCAAGCTGGAGGAACAACACCTCATTTTCTGCTTGAGAACTCTACAGCCTTCTGGACTTAAGATTGAGTTCAACAATTTTAGGTCTTGAGGCACCTTCTTCCATGGCCTTACCCCAGCCCCCATACACCAGGCCTTGTTATCATATGGTCTACTATTATACACAACCCATTGTTAGCCGCTAATAGATCCCATTAGTAGCTATTTATTCTCCTAAATTAACTGTTATCAACACCCTTTCTATCTCTTTGAGCTATATTGCCATCTATCATTTACTCCTAATCCTGTCCTCCCACCGTATCTTCTGCATAAAAACCAATTTTTACTAGCTGCCATCAGTTCTGATGAAGGATCACTGGACCCGAAACATTAACTCTGACTTCTGTCCACAGATCCTGCCAGGCCTGTTGAGATTTTCCAGCAAATTCTGTTTTTGTTTCTGATTTCCAGCATTCGAAGTTCTTTCATTTTTTTTATTTTGCTGTTCTTCCTTTCCTGGGTTGTGGATGGGTACCATTGGAAGAGTCGCAGGAGTCTAAGGTTTCCCTTCTACGTATTCTGCAACCACGTCAGCCATATTCTAAATCTCAGGAATTTGGGAGGGCTTTATGTGAATTCCTTCATGTACAACAAAGTTTCCAATGGCTAGTGGTCAGTTTCAATTTAAACCAGTCAGAGAATATGTTGCAATTCCAAGTCGCTGCAAACATTTTCTTTCAAAGTCGGCATTTCTCAGCCCAATGTCAGAAAGAATTCTGCCAGTTTATTAGCCTGTCCATCTGCTCTCATTGTGTTGAATCTGAAAAAAGACTCCTTCCAGACTTGTGGTTGGTGCATCTGCTGATACTATAATTGGAAGGTCAAGGGCATAATGTGTAAGGACCTTGGATATGATGAGTAGGTCTTTGATTAGTTCAAATGAATGGTGTTGATGCCCAGTCCCTGAATAGCTTCAAAAGTTGCCTGAGAGGGTCATTCATTTGGGTTATGTGATTAACTTATCATATTAAGCTTTAGTGAGCCAATTGATGAAAAAACCACAGTAATATTGGTCATGGTATAATGAAAAGTCACAGGTGCAGATGAAATGCCAAAGGGTTAAAACAATAATGTCCACATGGAGTTAAGAATGCGGTTAGCAGTTTGGAGTCCTCAACTTAGGGCGGTTTCCAAAAGCTATTGTTCATATCTAGCTTGGTGAAGATTGTGTTGTTTGCATGTTTGGCCAGAGCTCATCTATAGAACCTATTGTATGTGTCTCTCACTGTAGTGCCTTGTTCAAACATGTTAAGTCAATACAAATTCTAATGGATCCATTTAGTTTCAGAACTGCCACAGTGGCAGAACACCAACTAGTCAGCTGTATAAATTTCAAAATAATTTGCATTTACAGCGGGGCCTGAATCTCAGTTTGTATCTTTACAATTAAGCTGGTTTGTGACCTTCCTGGGTGTGATCAATCAGATGGGTTTGCCATCTGGCTTCAACGTGATATGGTACACTGTGTTCAAGTTCTGCAGACCTTGAAAGAATTTTGAGAATCCTTGCTTAAACTCATTTTCTGCATTTTCTAATAGCTATGTTCACTTAAGAATGAGGTTGAGAACTGACCACTAATCAGTAACCCTAGCCCATGCCCAAGGTAAGGTATGTATGGTGACCATTGCTGGCAATCACAGCACTCCTAGGAATGAATAGCCTGGTCTGTGACTTCACCGAGAGAATTAATTCACTGTGGGGTTTGTTTTTAACAGAAGTTACTTTGCATTTTCTTGATGTAGGCTTTATTTTAATGAAAAAGGAATGCTGCGACTGCAACCATAGCTTTTGACAGTGTGGACAGAGCTTACTTGTGGACCTATTTCATGCCACCTTGGAAAGTTTGTAAAATGGTGGCTTTTTTGTGATTTTCCCCCATTGCATCCTCAGCGCTTTTTTGGTTCTGCAGCCCTGGGGCACCTCTGATATTGATCACCCTATATGGACACCTGTATTACCCAGAAGATTTTTGGGTGGTTAGGATAGAATTCATTGCTCACCCAAGTCTATGTTGGATGGTAGATGAGTACAATGATCAGATTGGTCTTAAAGCACTTCGCCCGTTGCACAGTACTGCCATGGGGCTGCTTTCCCTTTCTTCCAAGCTCATATTGCTGGGCTAGCCTTCCCCTTTATCCAGAACATTGCATTCTGGTAAGTGAAAATTACCAGCTTTATTGAACATTACTGTAGAGACATAGAGTCATAGACATGTACAGCATAGAAACAGACCTTTCAGTCCAACTCGTCCATGCAGACCAGATTGCCTAAATTAATCTAGTCCCATTTGCCAGCATTTGGCCTATATCCCTCTAAACCCTTCCTATTCATATACCCATCGAGATGTCTTTTAAATGTTGTAATTGTACCACCTCCACCACTTCCTCTTGCAGCTCATTCCATACATGCACCACTGTTTGCATGAAAAAGTTGCTCTTTAGGTCCCTTTTAAATCTTTCCCCTCTCACCTTAAACCTATGGCCTCTACTTTTAGACTCCCCCACCCTAGGAAAATGTCCTTGTCTATTCACCCTATCCTTGCCCTTCACGATTTTATAAATTTCTATAAGGTCACCCTTCAGGCTCTGATGCTCCAGGGGAAATAGCACCAGCCTATTCAGCCTGTCCCTATAGCTCAAACCCTCCAACCCCGACAACATCCTTGTAAGTCTTTTCTGAATCCTTGCAAGTTTCACAACATTCTTCCTATAGCAGGGAGACTAGAATCGCGTGCCGTATTCCAAAAGTGGTCTAACCAATGTCCTATACAGCCAAAACATGACCTCCCAACTCCTATACTCAATGCACTGACCAATAAAGGCAAGCATACAAAACGTCTTCTTCGCTATCTTGTCTACCTGCAACTCCACTTTCAAGTAACTATGAAAGTGCACTGCAAGGTCTCTTTATTCAGCAACCCTCCCCAGGGCCTTACTATATACAAGGTATGATGAGAAAAGACACCCTTGGAATCCCATCACAGCAAATCCCACTTCCATGTGATCTGATATAACTATGTAAAAGGTCTATACCCACATGGTCAGTAACTGTTATTAATGCATCCTTACCACATTTTGTGTTTTTCTGTGTGATTCAGGGAGAAAGAATTTTTTCAACCAACTGAATGAAATATAAGTAAAACAGCAGAAACAATCTTAATGGTAATGGTAACAAATAAAAATGATAGTAACAGGAACAATCCAGTCAACAAGGCTCCACTTGCAGTAATGGTTATTTTATATTTTCCAAAGTAGCAAACAAAGCACTTAACTCATATCAATTCCCCTGGAGTGCCTCCTTCCTGCCAAGCGTAACCAAAATACTGACTTAATAATGTGGCTTGATGAGAGCTGATGGCCTAGTGCTAATGTTTGATTTGATTTATTATTGGCACATGTACTGAGATGCGGTGAAAAATGTCTTACGTGCTTTACAGGCAGATTGCACTACAGTGTTGTTAAACTAGTAGTCCGGAAACTCAGGCTAACATCTGGGGAATCTTTTCAGCTCTGAGGAAGGGTCACCGGACCCGAAACGTTAACTCTGTTTTTCCTTCACAGAAGCTGCCAGACCTGCTGAGCTTTTCCAGCAACTTTGTTTTTGTTCGTGATTTACAGCATCCGCAGTTCTTTCAGTTTTTATCCCGTGAACGTGGATTTTAGTCACACCATGGTAGATGGTGAAATCTGAATCCAATAAGATCTGAAATGAATATGTTAGTCTAATGGTGACCATACTGATAGTTATGAAAACACCCCTGGTTAGGTAATATCCTTTGGTGACGGTAATCGGTCCTTATCTGGTCTGTCATACAAGTAAGTCCATACCCACTGTAATATGATTCACTAATAACTGACCTCTAAAATGAACTAGCAAAAGACTCAATTCAAGGGCAATTAAGGATGGGTAACAAATTCCAGCCTTGCCAGTGACATCCACATTCTATGCAAGAAAAAAGGAACATAATAGTGTATTATTAAGAGGTGAGAGGCAAAGGAGTGGGAGAGCCAGCTTCAACCCTGTCTTTTCAGTTTTAAGAATGGGTTTGAAATTCAACACACACGAAACTGAAAAGAACCTGAATGTAAGGTATAAATATATACTGCTGCAAAACACAGCACAATCTATAGAAGGAAATGAGGGAAAGCTATGTAGTAAGAGACTGACACACATTCTGTGCCACCACTAACAAATGTTAATAATAATTTAACAAAAGTAAGTTAATAGAAACATTACGCAGCTGATACCCAGTGGCAATATCATGGAATTTACTTATAAAATCGCGAATGTAAAGATAGAAATTTAGAGGAGAAAATGTTGACACAAACAAATGACAACAATCAGCCAGATTCCACTGGCAAGACATACATTTGCAGGCTCATTGAGATTTTCCTGTTTAGTACAGCTGAAACCAACAGTGGCACTAGCCCATGAATTTTACGTTCCCTGGTCTTGATCTTCAAACCATTAATTTTAAGGGTCAAAACACCACAAGTAGTTAGTGAGAAAATTGCAACAGTATTTTATGTATATATTATATATATAAATAATATATATATATGTGTATATATCACTATGCAAAAAGGAATTATCTTGCAAAATCGTAATAAAATGTACAAAAATGGACCCTAGGCACAGAATGTGCCTCTCTTTAGCAGTGGTGTGGTTTAATCAACTGTAGGCATCAGAAGAGTCTCAAGTGCTTCAGCCATGCAGACAGGTTCTTCAGCCAAAACAGTCTTTTTCACAAAGCACACCCACTAAATGGCTGTCAAGAAAAAGATTAAGTCTTGTTTACTCATGCCACAGCATTTTTATTCATGCAAAAAAGGAGAGTTCATGTCCATTTATATCAAAAAATGTCGATACTACTCTGCAAGCTTAGCAAAACCAAACCTAAATGCATAACAAGAAGCTATGCCTATGGTCCACATTTGATTTTCCACATAATTCCAGTTTACCATATTAATTGAAATTGATATTTGCTGTTTAATAACAAGTTATTTAACCTGAACATTCAGAGTTCTGACACCTGCTAGTTAAAGAAGTTATTAATGTATTTATTTTAAATAAAAGTATATAAATAAAATAAATAGGTTAATTCTATAATTAAAATAATAAGGCATTTGTTGGTCATCTCATCAAGAGCAACTGTAAGCTGCTATAATGATATATTTCATAAAATATGATCTCATAAGCAACGGATCAGATTAACGTTCTGAGGTCCTAACAAATCCAGTTGCAAATGATGGTGGACAATTTAATAGCTAACAGAGAGAAGTGGAAAATTGTCCAGGCATGTCTCGTACGTAAAAAACAAGCAAACCAATTACTGATCCATCAGTCTACGCTGTCTATCCATCAGCAAGCTGAAGGAAGTGATCATTGCTAGTGTTATCAGTCAACATTTACGTGCCAGCATTTTCAGTTTCTTCTAGAATCGCTCACCTCCAAATCCTATTACAGTTTTAGTCCAAAGATAAGCAAGAGCGACTGCTATTGATATCAAAGCAACATTTGACTGAGGATGTCATCAATGGAGCTTTAGTAAATTTTAAGTCAAGGAGAATCAGGGCAGATTGCACAGTCTGGATTAATTGAATGATTGATTGTCATGTGCACCGGAGTACAGTGAAAAGCTTTGTTTACAAGCAATACAGGCAGATCATAGTAAGCAAAGATGTTGCAGATCAAAGGTTGTAAAAAAGACTTAGGGAGAGGCATATAGATTATATTGCACAGGGCGTGCGCTAGGTGAAAACAATATTAGCAAGATCACCATTATTTGAAGCTAGAGAGACTATTCATCAGTCTTATAACGGCTGGGAAGAAGCAGTTCCTGAACCTGCTGATGGGTGTGTCCAAGCTTCTGTACCTTCTGCCTGACTGAAGAGATTGTAAGAGATCACTACTGGGCTGCAATGGGTCTTTGATGATATTGGCAGCCTTTCTGTATAAATAGAGTCTATGAATGGAAGGTTGGCTTTCTGAGATGGTCTAGGCTGTGCACACAACCTTCTGTAGTTTCTTACAGTCCTAGGGTCACCAGTTGCCATACCAGGCTGTTATGCACCCAGACAATATGCGTTCAATGGTGCATCTGTAGAAGTCTGTGAGGGTCTCTATAGACACGCCAAATTTCTCAAGACGCCTGACGAAGAAGAGACGTTGTTGTGCCTTCTTGACCATCACATCTATGTGGGAAGTCAAGACAGGTTGCCAGTTATCGTCACTCCAAGGAAATTGATGCTCTCTGCCCTCTCAACCTCAGCTCCATTGATGTAGATGGGGGCATATTCTCCTCCTTTCTTTCTGAAATCCATGATCACTTCTTTAGTTTTGCCAACATTGAGAGAGACGTTGCTCTCATTGCACCACATCACTAAGCCCTCTATCTCCCTTCTGTATTTTGACTCTTGTTAGATATCTGTCCGACTACGGTGGTGTTGTCAGCGAACTTGTAGATGGTGTTCATTTGAAATTTAGCAACACAGTCGTGGGGGTACAGGGCGAGTGTTATTGTGGAGGAAGTGCAGTTATCTATCCTCACTGATTATGTCCTATTGGTCAGAAAGCTGAGGCTCCAGCTGCAGAGTGTAGAGCTGAAACAAAGGTCATGGAGCTTTGAGATCAGTCTGGAGGGAATAATGGTGTTGAAGGCGGAGCTGTAGTCAATGAGCAGGAGTCTAATGTAGATGTCCTTGTTATCCAGATTTTCCAGGGATGACTGCAGGGCTAGGGATACGGCGTCCACTCTGGACCTGTTACATCGGTAGGCAAATTGTAGGGGATCGAGGCAGACTGGGATACTGGAGTTGATGCAGGCCATTACCAGCCTCTTGAATTACAAGAAAAATTTCTTGTGGTTGTTCAAGTCCAGCCTTTACAACATTTTGGGTGCAGCATGTTGCATCAACCTAGGAATACACTTCAAAGCAACCTAGCCCCAGTTTTTAGGTTGCATTCCTTGCTTTGGACTCCCTGACCAGAAGAAATGAAGTAGATTGAGAGAAACTTTCATATCATTTAATAATATTTAATTCCTCAATTAGATCATGTCTTTACATGCAGGAATGTGAGCTGTTAGCAAAATGTTAGCCCTCAAGTTCCAATATCATTCTGCTGAATCTACACTCCACCTTGTTTAAGTGTAATATATCCTGCCTGAGGTACAATGCCCAAAACTGGAGACAGTGCAGTCTCACAAGAATTCTATATAACTATAGCAGACTTTCCAACCATATGCTTTACACCCTCTTTGTGATAATAACTGATATTCTATTCACTTCTATTCTTTTTGTGTTTTTTCTTCATTTCCAGACATCTCACTATGTAAAATCATTCCGATCTAACTTTCTTAGCTTCACAGTGCATGACTTTACATTTAACCACATGGGAACTCAATTTGCCACAGTTATTTGATTCACATAATCTATCAATGTTTTTTATTAACAACCTGATTCCATCTGTAATGATTATCTAACTTGGTATTGGCAGCTAACCTGGATATACAGTGCCCTACTTGTACATATAATAAATTGAAAGATTGTTGAAAAAGAAAAGGCCCAGTATAGATCCTGGGGAAAACAAGTTATACTTGACTTACCAATCAGAAAAGAAATCTTTGTCTCCTTTCTCTTTGTCTTCTACTCCACAGCCATTACCAACCAATTCAAAAAGGTTACCCCAAATTCCATGCAGTCTCATTCTAGCTAACGTTCGCCTGTGTGGAAACTTTTCAAATACCTCCATACAGAAGGAAGTTAGACATTCTCTATTCGCCATTACAGGGACACAAGGATCTTCTGGATTTAATGTTCATGACAAACCCTTCACAAAATCGAGCTGACTTACTCTGACAGCCCAAATTGAAGCTTTAGTGGTCCAAAGATTATGCGAAATAATATAAAACATAGAGACATGAGATTGGGGATAAGTAAACATCAGTAACCAGGTTCCAAGTTTCAGACTGTCTGCGAACAATGTCAAGAAAAATCTACTTGTGAAGTTAAACTGAACCGCACATCAATATTTCTGGGTCAGTTAAACAGTTTATATTGCTTGTTATTATTTTCATGATTAATGAAAGAAGATAAACCTTTCAATGTCCATAAACCTTGTCCAAATGTCTGGTAGATGACGCTTATCTTCTTTGCATTCCTGTCACAAAGTAAATCTGTTCAGATTTTGACCACATTTGCTCTTTTGTAGCCAGTGCAGTTCTGTTTCTTGCAGTAAAACTAGCTATACAGTCCTTGCCTCAGACTTAAACTGTTTACTGTGATACCTGATATCACTGTGACCTGCAGTATATTCATTGTAATCTCCGAATTTAATTACAGGAAAGATTATTGTTCTTTTTAGCATCTGGCTATAGTTTTCCCCAATTAAAATGGAGTTGATTGGTCTTAACAGAAACAATCAGGAGCCAATTACAAAGATTTCTTGAGTGAAGAAAAAAAAATTATTACCTGTAAACCACTAAGATCAGTAATAAAGACATGACAGCAAGAATATAGACTCTGTGAAACCATGTGGGCCCTCACACACACGTACACAGGCATACAATTAAGAGGGAATTTTATCCTGTAAAATGAAAGATAAATCATAGAATCATAGAATCTCTACAGTGTGGAAGCAGGCCATTTGGTCTATCAAGTCCACATTGACCCTCTGAAGAGCATCCCACCCAGACCCACCACCCTCATACTATCCCTTTAACCCCACATTTCCCATGGCTAATTCACTTAACCCACACATTCCTTGAGACTATGGGCTATTTAGCATGGGTAATCAACCTAACCTGTATATCTTTGGATAAAGGAATATACAATCATTCTTTGAATTCTTGGAGTCCTGGTGTTACTTTCTAATTAGTGTTTTCACCAGGTACATCGTCTTCCTGAGGAAGGCAGAGGTGGGTGGGTGGCCGTAGGGCGTAAGTGGGGGGTGGAGAGAGAGAGAGAGAGAAAGTTTCTCAGTCTTTATTCAGTTCTGCATCTTCCATTTCATCTCTCCTGTAGGCCAAAAGCAGTTCCTCGAAGTACAAGTCTATTTATGTATTCCATGTCTATGAATGTTATATATTTACAGTTGTTAATTGCAGACATACGCCATCTCTAACATTTGAACATCCTCACAAAGGTATATATCAAAATAGGAAATTAGAGCCTTTTCATGTTTTCCAAGGGAGCTTTCTGACTTGGTTTAAGATAACACAGTGTGCAGCTGGAGGAACACAGCAGGTCAGGCAGCATCAGAGGAGCAGGAAAGCTGAAGTTTCGGGATGGGACCCTTCTTCAGCTTTCCTGCTCCTCTGATGCTGCCTGGCCTGCTGTGTTCCTCCAACTCCACACTGTGTTATCTCTGACTCCAGCATCGGCAGTTCTTACTATCTCTTTCTGTCTTGGTTTGTTGCCTTTAATGGAAATGTTAATTTCAACCCAGGCTCCTGTCTAATCCAAGATAACAAGGTGTGGAGCTGGATGAACACAGCAGGCCAAGCAGCA
>JAHRHZ010000013.1:25842521-25984563 GCA_024137785.1 Ginglymostoma cirratum
CAGGCCAGGCAGCATCAGAGGAGCAGGAAAGCTGAAGAAGGGTCCCATCCCGAAACTTCAGCTTTCCTGCTCCTCTGATGCTGCCTGACCTGCTGTGTTCCTCCAGCTGCACACTGTGTTATCTCTGACTCCAGCATCGGCAGTTCTTACTATCTCTTTCTGTCTTGGTTTGTTGCCTTTAATGGAAATGTTAATTTCAACCCAGGCTCCTGTCTAATCCAAGATAACAAGGTGTGGAGCTGGATGAACACAGCAGGCCAAGCAGCATCAGAGGAGCAGGAAGGCTGACATTTCGGGCCTAAACCCTTCTTCAGAAATGGGGGAGGGGAAGGGGTTTCTGAAATAAATAAAGAGAGAGGGGGAAGCGGATAGAAGATGGATAGAGGAGAAGATATGTGGAGAGGAGACCGACAGGTCAAAGAGGCGGGGATGGAGCCAGTAGAGGTGAGTGTAGGTGGGGAGGTAGGGAGGAGATGGGTCAGTGCACGGAGGACGGACAGGTCAAGGGGGCAGGATGAGGTTAGTAGGTATGAGATGGGGGTGGGGCTTGAGGTGGGAGGAGGGGATAGGTGGGAGGAAGGACAGGTTAGAGAGGAGGGAATGAGCTGGGCTGGTTTTGGGATGCGGTCGGGGGAGGGGAGATTTTGAAGCTTGTGAAGTCCACATTGATACCATTGGGCTGCAGGGTTCCCAAGCGGAATATGAGTTGCTGTTCCTGCAACCTTCGGATAGCATCGTTGTGGCACTGCAGGAGGCCCAGGATGGACATGCCGTCTGAGGAATGGGAGGGGGCATTGTTTAGTGCGAACCGAGTGTAGGTGTTATGCAAAGCGGTCCCCAAGCCTCCGCTTGGTTTCCCCGATGTAGAGGAGGCCACAACGGGAACAGTGGATGCTGTATACCACATTAGCAGATGTGCAGGTGAACATCTGCTTGATGTGGAAAGTCTTCTTGGGGCTGGGATGGGGGTGAGGGGGGAGGTGTAGGGGCAGGTGTAGCACTTCCTGCGGTCGCGGAGAAAAGTGCCGAGTGTGGTGGGGCTGGGGGGTAGTGTGGAGTGGACAAGGGAGTCACAGAGAAAGTGGTCCCTCCAGAAAGCAGGTAAGATTGGGGAGGGAAAAATGTCTTTGGTGGTGGGGTCGGATTGCAGATGGCGGAAGAGTCGGAGGGCGATGCGTTGGATCTGGAGATCGGTGGGGTGGTACTTGAGGATGAGGGGGATTCTGTTTTGGTTGTATTACGGGGAGGGGGGTGTAAGGGATGAGTTGCGGGAAATGCGGGAAACATGGTCGAGGGCGGTCTCGACCACTGAGGTGGCGAAGTTGCGGTCCTTGAAAAACGAGGACATCTGAGATGTACGGGAGTGGAATGCCTCATCCTGGGAGCAGATGCGGCGGAGGCGAAGGAATTGGGAACAGAGGATGGCATTTTTGCAGGAAGGTGCGTGGGGGGAGGTGTATTCTAGGTAGATGTGGGAGTCGGTGGGCTTGAAATGGATATCGGTTTCTAGGTGGTTGCCAGAGATGGAGACAGAGAGGTCCAGGAAGGAGCAAGAGGTATTAGAGATAGTCCAGGTGAACTTAAGTTTGGGGTGGAAGGTGTTGGTGAAGTGGATGAACTGTTCGAGCTCCTCATGGGAGCACGAGGCGGCGCCGATGCAGTCATCAATGTAACGGAGGAAGAGGTGGGGTTTAGGGCCAGTGTAGGTGCGGAAGAGGGATTGTTCCACGTAACCTACAAAGAGGCAGGCATAGCTTGGGCCCATGTGTGTACCCCTGGCCACCCCCTTTGTCTGTAGGAAGTGGGAGGAATTGAAAGAGAAGTTGTTGAGGGTGAGGACGAATTCGGCTAAGCGGATGAGGGTGTCAGTGGAGGGGGATTGGTCGGGCCTGTGGGAGAGGAAGAAGTGGAGGGCCTTTAGGCCATCTATATGGGGAATGCAGGTGTATAGGGGCTGGACGTCCATGGTAAAGATGAAGTGTTGGGGACCTGGGAATTGGAAGTTCTGGAGGAGGTGGAGGGCATGGGTGGTGTCATGGACGTAGGTAGGGAGTTCCAGGACCAAGGGGGAGAAAATGGAGTCCAGATAGGTAACGATAAGTTCGGTGGGGCAGGAGCAGGCGGAGACAATGTGTTGACCAGGGCAGTCAGGTTTGTGGATTTTGGGAAGGAGATAGAAGCGGGCTGTGTGGGGTTGGAGAACGATGAGGTTGGAGGCTGTGGGTGGGAGGTCACCTGAAGTGATGAGGTTGTGGATGGTTTGGGAGGTGATTGTGTGGTGGTCGGGGGTGGGGTCATGATCAAGGGTGTGGTAAGAGGAGGTGTTGGAGAGTTGGCGCCTGGCCTCAGCAATGTAGAGGTCAGTGCGCCATACTACAACTACACCTCCCTTGTCCACGCGTTTTATGGTGAGGTTGGGATTGGAGCGGAGGGAGCAAGGCCTGCACGTTCTGTTGGGGGGAGGTTGGAATGAGTGAGAGGGATGGAGATGTTGAGGCAATTGATGTCACGACGGCAGTTGGAGATGAAGAGGTCGAGGGAGGGTAGGAGGCCTTGGGGCGGTGTCCAGGAGGAGGGGGTGTGTTGGAGGCGGGAGAAGGGGTCAGTAGAGGGAGGGTTAGGCTCACGGTTGAAGAAGCAAGCGCAGAGGTGGAGGCGACGGAAAAACTGCTCAATGTCCAAACGTGACCGGTATTCATTGATGTGTGGGTGGAGCGGGACAAAGGTGACCATTGGTTTTATGAAATTTGGCAAACTTGCATAGTCATCTGTATTTTTGGTCATTCTTTAAAGTATTTCAGTTCATGGAAGTCACAGGTGCTAAACTGGATGATGGAATTCAAACCTCAACACTTCATATTTTACATCATCTTAACAGGGTAAGACTTGCCGAGTCTTGTTATGATTTGACCTGACTATATAACAGGGTTAACAGTACTTGCCAATAGTTCAGCAAATGGTAAAATTAGTGCTGAGTGTTTGAGGAGAACATTTCGAAAGAACATATTCACAGCAGGTATGGTGGAAATCGACAACTCTTGACTCCCCAGAAAACTGTAGATGCTGGGGAAGAATTGAAGTTTTCAAGAGGAGATAACTTCTTTTTTTGTTGGGTGGTGGCAACAAAGGGTATGGACTAAAGCCAGGTAAATGGATTTAAAGTGCAGATCGGTCCTTACTTACTTCAGTGGCAGAACAGGCTCAAAGGCTGAGTGGTCTATTTATCTGCATAATATATTGGCCCAAATTTGCAATTGTAATGGCAAAACTATCAACT
The DNA here is from genome assembly GCA_024137785.1 of Ginglymostoma cirratum. NCBI lineage: Eukaryota > Metazoa > Chordata > Chondrichthyes > Orectolobiformes > Ginglymostomatidae > Ginglymostoma > Ginglymostoma cirratum. Next base: position 25,845,799 of record JAHRHZ010000013.1, read on the forward strand.
TTTGCTATCATTGCCTAGTGAAACTGACAGCAACTTGTGTAATTAAACACACAACTTGCTATTAATGATTCCCAACATCTCCACAGATTGTTACAGAGATAGTAGGAACTGCCAATGCTGGAGAATCTGAGATAAATTTTCTGAAGAAAGGTCTCGACCTGAAACGTCAGCTTTCCTGCTCCTCTGATGCTGCTTGGCCTGCTGTGTTCATCCAGCTCCACACCGTGTTTTCCCCCAGATTGTGCTGCTGCATTCCCATCTGATGATAATCTCACAAAATTATTGACCTTCTCCTTAAATGCTGCAATGTTGCTGTAAATCCACTTCCCAAAGAAAGAAAATTACAATCTATGGCTTGGTAATGAGATAAAAAAGGTATTTTAATTCATATTTATTACATGACAATGTCTCTGGCTTTGGAAATGTGATGTTATAATCGTGAAAAGCATTGTGTTTCATTATAATATCCATAGTTCTTTAAGATTTTGCAGGAGTAATAATGGAAAATTGTCAGTATTACATCATTAATTCATTGAGACTCTCGGTAACTTCCAGAGTTACACGTGCACGGAATAACACGAATAACATAAAGTTGTTACCAATAATTCTAAAACCACTTCAAAAACTGCAGAGTTGATATCACCCCTCCATCAAATTATTGGGCATTAATTATGCTATTATTCTCATAACAGGTTATGCCATGTTAAATTAAGTGTCAGTGGATATTAAACAGCATGTGAACCTCATAATTACTACTAAATTCACATTGTAGCCTTAAAATGTTAATTTAATCCAAACAGAAGGGCAAATTCATTTACAATGGCAAATAGAAACTTTAATATTTTCTCTTTAAGATGTTCATCTTTATGTTAACTTCACCCTCATTTTTATTACAATTATTTATTTTGTAAGCTGTAATTTTAAATTAGAAGTTGTGGTTAAGAGCTTTGAATATCCAGGTTTGCTGGATTTGATTCAATGTTTGCCTTATTGCTTGTTTGTATTCAAAGACAATGCTGTGACTTAGCATCAGATTTAAAATGCTGCCCAGAAATTTGAAAACTACATTATAGAAAAGGTTAGATCTGCGGAGGACAGCTTTCTTCAAGGTTGGTGGTGTGTGCACTTACTTCATTGCTGACAACAAAGTCCAGACAAATATTTATTTTTAAGGTTGCACTATTTTAATTGTGGATGTACCTTAAACATGATTTTACTGCCTATAAATTTTATGTTTTTAAAAAGTAAAGGATATTCAGTGTGTTCTATCTCTTAGTTTACTGTCTGTGAGAATTCTTCAACGTAACTGGTCAATTATCCTGCTTGATGATATCCCTTGACTCTGTGTTAGGTGAAAATTAATGTCAACAAAGGATGATTCCACACCACAGAGCTGGCTGAATTTTTTTTTAGCAGTTGTAAATTCCCAGGTCCTGATATGTTTTGGATTTTTTTCTGTTTTCCTATCTTTTAGTTGAAGTCTAAGACATAAAAGAAGAAGAATTTGCTTTCCTTAACATAAACTTTCTTGGTTTTCTGCAGTAAAATGCTTCAGTGAGCACAGTGTGGAAGTGTTATTTTTTCTGAATATATTGTTTATAAAATCTGAACATTGGTAATACTCTAAGGCTCCAATTGTTGACACGCCTTTTTTGCCTCAGGGTACTTTCTTTTCAAATCTTTCCAGTTACACAGTGCTTTTGCTCAGTTTAATATTCAGTAAGCTTACACAAATACACTAGGACATTTAACTCAACCTTCACTTATTTTATCAAACGAAGCAAAATCTGCACCACGTCATAGCTATATTTTACAGCCAGCGTGTAAACAGTGCAGTGACAAAATCAATTAATGAACAACTAAAAATTTAGTGTTTTAGCAAAGGGATACCAGAGTATGAAGTATTGAAGTACAATGTTTGGTTCAAACAATAATTAGATGTGCAGAGATTAACCTAAAAGGCATAATCAGCAAAAAGGGAGGCAGGAACAATAACTTTAAAAAGGAGTCAGACATTATAGCCCAGATCTTGCTGTTAGGAATTAATCTTTCCAGCACCAGGAGGGGAGTTGTGCATTCGGACCATTGGGAGGGAATTCCTAACACAGCTGACTTGACAGGGACTGAATGGTAAATTGAGCAATGTTCTAATGAGCATTTAGCCAGTGTCTGACACTCCCTGATAAGTTCCCAGCAGTTAGAGTTGGAGACTTTTGGATGGTTTTGCTCGACTCACCTGTATAGTTAGCCAGAAAAATTAGCGAAATTAGAACCTACTCTAAATTCTAGATATCCATTAAACAGATCCTCCCAAATCACCACTGCCTCACCACCTCACAGATAGCGGACCCAGCCCCTTGCCCTATAACCTACTCCCCTTTAACTAGAGCCCCAGTAACCCTAATTTGACCCAATATTAACTCCCTCCACACAAATGGACTCAATCGATAGTTCCCCAATCCCATATCCCAACCCAATCCTCATCAACCCATTTTAAGCACTTAGTCGCTTGCCAGCAGACCCCTTCGTCTATCTGTCACCTTAACCCTTTATGCATCTAGCACCGTACTCTCACCCAACTGTCACCCTTGCAGTTCATACGCCTAGTTCCATACATCTCACCCAATAAACTGCCATCTTACCTCTCGCCCACATGGCACCTTACCCCTTCATCCAGCTGACACTTTCCTCCCTTACCCACCTGGCACTTTGCTCCCTCACCCAGCTGGCACCTTACCCGTCATCCACATGTTGACCGACCCCCTGACCCATTTGGCATCCTCCCCCTCACCCAAATGATGCCCTACCTCCGCCAACTTACCCACCCACAGCCAAAACTCTCAGCCATCTGCCACCCCACCTCACTCCCCGCTCATGCCCAACATCCAACTTTAACCACCTTATATACTTGCCATTTTTAAGTAACTAGGAAAGAGGGTTCGGAAACAATAAAACCAGAAATACAGCAGGAATATTCATGATAAAAAGGCATGGGTTCAACAAAGATCCACTTCACTGCTGGCTGGAGTTAATCTTTGTCTGGAAGGGTCTGTTTCAGCTGGGAAAGATTCTGGCCTGGATATTCAAATGGACAATTTCTCTAAAGATCTGCGCCCAGATCTTTTTGTCCAATCAGAAATTCGAGGCCTATACGTTTCTTGAGCCATGTTGTCCTTTTTTAGAAAAAAAAAACTCCCGAGAACTAAACACTTTCATTTTAATTTATCACTTCCCATCAAAACTGAATGGTTTTGGAATGTACAATTTCCTTTGTAGCAACAAAAAAAAAGAGAACAGCTAGTTAACCACACAGTTTGCTCATACAATTGTTGAGTATGCAATAGCTTGGCTGAAGTTAGTACGGTCTGTTTTATGAAACAAGCCTTTGGTGCATTAATAATTGTTACAAACGCAAAGGATTTGAGGTTTTAGTGTAAAGCTTTCTCGTAGGTGTTGAACCAGAATTATACAAAGAAGGGAACAAGTGTAGCAATTCATCATGGAAAGAATTAATATGGTGTCAATAGCTTGGAAGGGATAACTATGCATATAAAATGTGGCAATTGTATGGTTAACAAAATTCTCCAATAATTGTTGTTTGATATGGCAGTAATGGGTAAAGTTATCATATTCTACCAGACCATAGTACTGCTCTCTCATTAGAAGGAGAGATGACTGGTGGTTATTTAACATGACGATCACCACCCCTTTAGATGAACCAAGAGTTTGAGAAAGAGAGTCCTTCATGCTAACCTCAGGAATTGAATCCACACTGTTGGCATCACCCTGCACAGCAAACCAGCTGTCCAGCCAACTGAGCTAATCGACTCCTGACATGGGAACATTTATAGCTTGCAACCAGTGAAGTTAATTACAAACATTACAAGCTGGAGATCAACAACAATTTCACACATCCAAATAGAAAACAGAGAGAGAAATGAAATACTGAATAGAACTGATAAATAAAATTGAAGAATAAATTTGCCATGTCTTGTTGGAGTGGGGCATTTCATGTCAGACACCGTTGGTTAGAATTCTTGCAGCGGCTTAAAATATTTTGCAACGGTAATTTTGGGAGTGTGAAGTAATAAAGGTATGAAGAGGGTAACAGAGAACAAGGGAGCTCCTTGAACTTTTTTATATTACAGCAAAATCCAGATACAATGAGGTTATTAGTGCTCACCATCACAAAGGAATAAACTGGATAGAAACAGCTGTCTAGAAAGGGTTGGAACCCAGTGGAAATGAGTTCAATCTAAAAGTTCTCCTCCCATCAGATTGAGCTAATTACAAACTAATTGGAATTTCTAAACATAATACAGACTGAAATAATGGGCTGAGTATTACATATTTTGGCTAAATATGAATTGCCTCAAGATTTTTGGAGGGATCTCACAGTCAAACATAGTGACATTTCTTGCCATATCTGACGAAATTCACCTCATTAAATACCTTCTCAGCCTCTATGGCATTCCTTATGTCATAGGCTATCCCCAATTTATCAGGCACCATTTCCAGAACAACTCACCATTCACTGGATATCCACAAAAGACCCGCATCCCTGGAGTCTGCACCATGTGTAAGAAGTCTCTGTGAATCTAGATGAGCATTGACTGAAACTGCCCTACTTGGCCAAGATGGAATCTGAAAATGTTGGAGAAGTGGCAGACGTTGCTGGAATTCCCCACAGGCTCCTGGAGGTCCTGGACAAGAGGGTGGTGGAAAGTGGAGGCTGTGTAGTGAAGACATGTACTCCAGAACTAGCTGCACCCCTGACCAAACTGTTCCAGTACAGCTATACAGCTACTGACATCTACCAGCAAGATGGAAAATTATCCTGTTCACAAAAAGCAACATAGAGTCATAGAAATGGACAGCACAGAATAAGATTCTCCGGTCCAAATCGTGCATGCCGACCAGATATTCTGTATAAATCTAGTCCCATTTGCCAGCATTTGGCCCATATCCCCCTAAACCCTTCCTTTTCAAATACCCATCCTGATGCCTTTTAAATGTTGTAATCATACCAGCCTCCACCACTTCCTCTGGCAGCTCATTCCATATATGCACCACCTTCTGCATGAAAACGTTGCCCCTTAGATCCCTTTTATATCTTTCCAGGGAAAATAGCCCCAGCCTATTCAGCCTCTTCCTGTAGCTCAAACCCTCCAACCCTGGCAACATCCTCTTATATTTTCTGAACCCTTTCTGTTTTCACAACAAGTTTCCTATAGGATGGAGAATTGCAGAATTGCACACAGTATTCCAAGTTGGCCGAACCAATGTCGTGTACAGCCACACGTCACCTCCCAACTTCTATACTCAATGCACGGACCAATAAGGAAAGCATACTAAATGCTTTCTTCACGATCCTGTCTACCTGCAACTCTACTTTCAAGAAAGTATGAACCTGTACTCCAAGGTATCTATGTTCAACAACACTCCCCGGGACCTTACCATTAAGTGTATAAGTCCTGCACTGATTTGCCTTTCCAAAATGCAACACCTTACTTTTATCAAAATTAAACCCCATCTGCCAGTCCTCGGCCCATCGGTCAATCCGATCAAGGTTGATACTCTGGCAAAATACATCTCCAATCTACTTTCAGTCATCAGCAAAGTGATGTAAGGTGTCATTAACAGTGCTACTAAGTGATACATTTTCAACAATGACTAGCTGTCTGACACTCAGTATGAGTTCCACTGACATTACTAGCAGACCTCATTACAGTCTTGGTACAAACAGAGTCAAAAAAGCTGAACTCAAGAGGTAGGGTGAAAGTGACTGTCCTTGACATCAGAGCAGCATTAATTGAATATGAAATCAAGGACTTTAGCAAAACTGAAGTGAATGGAAATCGAGGGGAAATCCATCACTGGCTTCAGTCACAGTCAGTACAAAGGAAGGTGACTATGTTATTGGAAGCCAATCATCTCAGCTCTAGGGCATCATTATTGTGGTCAACCTGTGTCCTCGATGTTGTTTGTGGAGGCTTATTCTAAAGTAATGATATAGTTAAACTCAGACTTACTTTTTAAAGCAATTATTTATTTGCACCAAACTAATCATGTACTTTACACTGCATGAGGTCTACGCTAGTGCTCCTTCTCGTCATTCTGCCTATCGTTATGTGGTTATCATGTGGTCTTGACATCATTGTCTTCTTGAGTATATTCAAGGGTTAACTCTTCACTCTTCAATCACTGCAGGAGTTCCTCAGGGTGGTATCTCAGACACAACAATCCTCAATGACTTGTCAACCAAATGAGATCAATAGTGGGAATGTTCACCGGTGATTGTACAACGTTCAGTATTCATACAATTCCTCAGATATTGAAACAGTCTGTGCCTTTATTCAGAAAGGTCTGGACAATGCTTGGATTAAAACGAAGCAAATAACATTGATGCTACCTAACTGCCAGGCAATGATCATCTTCAACAAGAGGGAAGCTAAATATCAGTCTGGATATTCAATGGTTTTACCACCTCTGAATCTCACACTGCCACCATCTTGGGGCCTACAATTGATACTGAAGTGGACCAATCCTATAAATACTATGATTGTGAAAGAAGGTGAGGAACTGAGAATTCTAACAAAAATAACTGAATTCTTGTCTCTCTCAAAGCCTGTCCACCATCTATAAGGCAGAAATCAGGACCATATTGTAATATTCTCCAACTGGGTGGCTGTAGCTCCAACAATAATCAAGATGATTAACATAAGCCAAGACAAAGCAGCTGTTATGATTTCAACCCCTATCCACTACCTTAAACAGTACTCAACACCTAAAACAGTCAGAGTAGTGTGTATCATCTACAAGATGCATAGGACAATTCACCAATGCTTCTTCAACAAATCTTTCAAACCTCTGGCCCGTGCCCTCTTTGAGGACAAGGACAACAGATACATGGCAACACCACCAGTTTCCCTCCAAACCACGCACCATTCTGACTTGAAGCTATTTCACTGTTCCTTCATCATCAGCGAGTCAAATATCTAGAACATTTTCCTTATGGGTTCTGCAGGTGTACCAGTTCCGGAAGACGGCTCACCACCACCTTCTCATTAGAAATGAACAAATCCCACACATCCTAGCAATGCGCACATTACATGAAAGAAGGAAAAAGCATTGACCAAAATACTCATGTGCGTCTATTATCAGCAAACTTATGATACTTCTAGCAACAGAATTACTTTAACCTCTCCAACTTACAATCATACACACAAAGGCAAAACTACAAATTATCAGTATATTTCTAAAATAGTTTTGGGAAGCTATTACACTGGAATGGAAATCATAAAATAAGCCTATTCCTTCTCCACACTAAAGAACACTAGGTTTTACGTGAAGGGAGATACTCTATTTTGCTTTGATCTTTTTCTGACCTTCTACCTAAATCACTGAGAGCATATCATTTTGGATAGCATTTTTGTGCTAATGGTTGCTTTCTTGTTTTGTACCACTCATGACAGCGTGCAGCTGAAGTCACAAATAGAAACTGACTCTAAACTGGAAAGTACTAGCTATTGGTTCATAGGATGCAACAGGAACACTTGGCAAAAATGTTCAGGTCAAAATATTTGCAGGACTATTAAGGTTACGAATGTGAAACTTGACAAGGTGTAGGATTCCTGCATAATGAACTACTTATACAGACACCCAACATAAAAAACTATGAATAACATGAACCAACAGTTAAATCCAATCGAATGTGCTGCATCAACAAAAAACCATAATGCTTCCTTCATATTTGAGAATATAAAGCTTAAAAGTAAGTCTAGAGTGCAGTTAATATACATTCTGTTCCAGAATACTGTACACATAAAAATGGAAAAAGTCTGCTGCTGACAAACAATTAGCCTATCATGTCCCTACCTGATACTCATCTGTATCTGCTTTATTTGGCATAAGTTTGCAATAAGTGAATAACAGATGTTCAGTCCTAACTTGTCTGAGAGCACCAGTGAGCCTTCAACAATTTTTCTCCTATATGGGAATTGACGAAAGATAGTGTTACATCTAGATGATAGAATTATTCCTTTTATGCCTCTGACCATTTATGTGGTTATTGGATATGGCATAGCTTTACAAAATTGATGTTCTTTTTATTTAAATATGAGCAATCCATCAAATGCATAGACATGCTGCAATAACGCTATCAGTTAAAGTAATGATTGTATTGCCTTTAATGTGAAAAGTATCAACTTCAAAGTTCAATGTCAGCATAAAATCGTATTTTCACACATTAAAATTGTGTTGACTTGTGTCCTGGTTATATCAATGTCATGCACATTATCACTTTCTTTTCATGTACCTTTTAAATTTGTCTTCAAGAGAAGATTGTTTTAATACTTCTCTCATCCCCACCTTATTTGGCCTTGCACCATTATCGTTTTAACCACTGATGCACATCATCCTATCAGCAATCTCTCCCTTTTGTTCTTATCATGTCTTTCCCATCCATTTCCTTGGCTTTACATTTGTTTAAGTGTTGTCATCTTTAACAGATCCCTGCTCTGGTGAAAACTCTCTCTCTCTCTCTGCAGATGCTAACTGACTAGCTTAGTAATTCCAGTGTTGGCTGTGTTTATTTCAGATTTCTAGCAGCCAGAGTAGAAGAGTCATATTGAAATTGAAATGTTAACTCTGTTTCTCTCTCCACAGATGCTGCCCGATTGGCTGCATTTCTCCTGCACTTTAGGTCATATTTTCCAAGAAGTGGTAATTACGTGCACTTTGACAGCTCCTGAGAAAGGGTCAGTACATAAGATAAATGTGAGTCTCGAATGCTGGGAGGGTAGGGTAACCAGGTGGGTAGGGGGTATGGTGGCAAATAAGCAGGGTGCCAAGTGGGTGCTGTCTCAAGTGAGTAGGAGATAGTGTGCCACGCTAGTAGGTTGCTGGGGGTTAGGTTGCCGGAGAGGCAGAGTACCAGGTAAGTAGGTTTGCCAGGTGGGTAAGTGGTAGGTAAGTAGAGTTTCAGGGCACAAAGTGAAAAAGGGAGCTAGATAAGTCATGGAGAATTAGAATAGGCTGGGAAGGGTGAGAAATATTGGGTCCAGCAGCTGGCTATCAGATCTGGAGCAATGGGGGGGAATGTTTGGTCTGGGAATGGGGTTAGGATCAGTGCTGACGATGAAGCAGGGAAGCTGAGACAGTGGGTGTTGTTGGGATGGGTGGGGGTTGTGGTATGAGGGTGGTGTTCAAGTCTAGTGGGGCTCAGGGGTTTAACAGGGGTCAGGTCTGGCAGTAGGTGAAGGACAGGGGAAGTGGTGCCTGGTCTGGCAGTAAGGGGTGAGTAGGGGTTCTGCAGCATAGATGGGAGTTGCACACAGGGACCCTGACCAGAGCCCAATTCTAGACCCCATGGGGATCTGAATAAATTTGATGAAAGGCCTGCTGAGGTTTTTTTTATTCTTTTAAAAATATTGTAAAGTAGATGACACCAATAAGTGAGAGGAGTAAAATAGCTAAAGAGGAGTAAAACCATATTTATGATAAACTATGTGTATTATTACCAGGGGTTTGATTTATCTTAGCTGTATTGAGGTGGTGGAGCAGACTCGAAGGGCCAAATAACTTACTCCTGTTCCTTTTTCTTATGGACTTGAGATCATTATGAGGATTTTGAACCTATGTTATTATGTTATACTTTTTTGTCTGCAGAAGATTGCATTGACCACATGCCCCTCTGTAAAACCTGCACCGTTGCCTTTGGGACTTCCTGCCCCTCAGTGCCTAGCTGTTTGTCTCTTTGAGTCCATATTTCAGCCGGAATGACCTCCAGAGACCCATGTTAGCATCTGGGGGCACTTACAGCTGCTGGCTAGCTAACCCTGGCCTCTTCCACACTGCCTTGAAAGACGTTGCTGATGTTTTAGCTATTGTCACCATTCTTTCTCCAGCTGTTCAGAAAGTGGTAGTCCCCTTTAACTGGGTGCAGTCAGAAACGCCTGTGTCTGCAGTATGGGTTGACATAAATGCAGGTGCGGATAATCCATTATGCTGCACGTTGATCTCCCTGGTATGCCTTTCATCTTGTACTACTTCGACAGTGAAATATTAAGTTGACTTGCTAACTGCTGTGGGACTCTTTAAATACCTTGATGCTCCTGGATCGCCAAAAAAAAATTGTACTTCCTTTTCCACATCCTCAGTTTGCTAAGCTCTTCTTTTCTACTGAAGCCTTATTAAAACTTCAGTTACGGTCAGCCTTCTGGTGAAGTAAAAGGATGCTTTAGTTTTCCCACAAAAATTAATGATTTCAATGAAGAAAATTACAAAAAGACAAAGATATTTTCAAATATAGTCAAAATAACTTTTACAAAAATAGTAAAAATATACAGTAAAACTAGAGATTAATAAGGTGACAACATCTGAACCAGTTTAAGAGCATAATTGCATTGGATTCTTTTTCTTCCTATTCCAAGGACATAGTCCTGTCTTCCTTGAACAGGGAAACTTGCTTTCTACTCTATTTACACATATTTAAATATTCAAAGGAATCTCTCATCTGCTTTGGGTGAGGATACTTTTGTACTCTTAAGATTGTTGAAGAGCAAACTCTGTTTGGATTTCTGGTCTCCATGTACCTGCTCCTCTCCAGCATTTCCAGAAAATTTCTCACATAGTTATTGCCGTGTTAAACTATCCCTTTGCTCCTCCATCGTACTGTAGGATTGCTCCTCAGCAACTGTGAAACTGAAAAAGTAGAATTTTACATTTGTCTTGATTTACTTCCAGCAACCATCACAAGAGGATTTTTTAACAGGAATTATTTCCACAATTCTTAAAAGATTTGAATGTTGCATTTTAGCTGGTAAAGTAATTTTGCATTACTGACATTTAATCCAATTATTTCCTGCCCATTCAAGAAATGACACTGAGTCAATGCCAATATTATTCACAATAGAGGTTTGGGGATTATGCTGAAAGGGTGATGTTCAGACTACAAAGGGAGCAGTTTTGCTGCTCCTATTATTTCCAATGTTTTTTTCTGGTGTTTTCCCAAAAGAGAGGATAGTAAATGGGCAAATCAATCCTGGCAATGCTCACCATCCTGACAAATCACTAGTTATTAATATATCCAATAAGAAATCCAAAAGAAACGCTTTTACTCAGAGAGCATAGAACTTGCTACTGCAAGGAATTGCTGAGATCAATTGCAATGTTGCATGTGGGGCAGTTATATCAGTACACAAAGGATAAAGGGAGAAAAAGAAATGCTGATAAGGTAGGAGAATATAAGTATAAAGATCAATATAAACATGCTGTGCTGTGCTTCAGGATTTTAATTTCCGTATAATTTCCTAGAATCTGTAAGTGATTCCCGCTCCACTTTTACAATACTTCTTAAACTATTGAATCTTCATAAAGAATAAAATAGCATGGACACTGGGTGTGGCACAACTACAAACTTGTTGCACATAAAATAAAGCCTCCTGATGTCCTGATACAAAAGATCTTAGCTTATCTCAATGTCACAACATCCTGATTAGTTTGTCAATTCAAATCCTGCCACAATTTAACTTCAATTCCCACCCAAAATATGCAAAGGTACCGCAGAACGACAGACAAAACCCCTCTCAAGTTTCTGCTCAAACATTAATTAAGTCAGCCCCAATCCTCCTGGATTTGGTTATTCCCCTTGAATTACTTTAACTTCCTGGGATTTAGCTGATAAGTTACAATCCTCCACACAGACACCCTTCTGGTTAGAATTGTAAGTTTGCAAGGTTCACTGTTCCTGATCTTCGGTTGTGAATGCAGGGTCCCCCACTCCAGTGCAAATTTACTAAAATTTATCAAGATCACTTACTTACAATCTCCACCATGACTGGTTCGTCTGATGTTAATTGTAGGCCTGAGACAGGATGATCAATCTCGGCCCTTCTTCCAGCCTGCATTAAAGTTCCTGTGAGTTTTTCCCCTTTTATAATGATTCATATCAAAGGTATCACAACCAATTCAAGCATTTCCTATTGTTCATGCTGTTCAGGATGTCTGATAGCTTGGAATATTCCACTCATAGTATAGACAAATATAAACAGTGAAACAATGCAGTCCAGCTCCATGGGAAAAGCAATCCAGACGACATGACCAGTTCACACAGTTTGAAAAGATCTCTTTTGCTGCCTAGAGATGACATGACAACTGCATTTGGTCCCTAAGATGGACCAAGGTTTGAGTTACCTATTTCCATCCGTAATAGGAACTTATCATGGCAGCAATGACTATATTGTCCATTTGACCTTATAGACCAATGACCATTAAATGAGGAATCAGGCAATGGCAGGTAAAGAAATGCTCGGGTACCATTGTCCCATGTCAGCAATCAGGTAATGTTGAACTCTTCTTGCTGAGCCGTAGTGTTTTACTTAACATCAGAATTTAACCCCTTTTCTGTGTATCCTGACCCTGTATTTTTATGTTGAGGGTTATCTTATGTGGCTCATGTCTGTGGGTTTAGAATTGTATCATATTCCAATACTTTCCCAGTTGGAAGATATTCCGATCCTGCAAGTCCTAGGCTGTCAGCTGAAAGTATCCAAAAAATGAAAGAATTCTGCAGATGCTGTAAATCAGAAACGAAAATTGAAAAATTCAGCAGGTTGCGAAATCAGAGTTAATGTTTCTGGTCGAGTGACCCTTCCTCCTAACTGAAATGGTTTTGACCTAACACTTCACCTGATGAAGGAACAGCGCTCCAAAAGCTTGTTGGACTCTAGCCTGGTATTGTGGGGATTCTGACTTTGTCCACCCCAGTCCAACACCAGCACTTCCACATTAGTCTTAATGATCAGCAGCTGATAAGCAAACTGAACTGATATGCCCGTACATCAATATCAATCTATAAAGCTGATGAAAATGTAATATTAAAAATTGTGCAATAAAACTTGAGAAGAAAGCTCACCAAAGAACAGAACTTTCCACGAGTAAAAGCATTGTTTCCTGTCAGACATGAATAAAACAGTTATCAAGCAGTCGACAGGGGGCAGTATTGCTCTGTATATCTGGTCATGGAACTATAAGAAGTTGTTCAGTTCTGGTAAGAACTTTGGATAAGAGGCTGCTGATGTATTTGTGACAGCTAAGAGTTTAAAACAGATATTCATATAGAGTTATAGCATGTGGGGCTAGAATGTGCAGTGTACTATTCACTTATGAATGTAAGTATGACTCTAAAGGTTTCGCTGTTCCAACACAGTAGCATCAATCACTAGCCCCAAAAAAATGAAACAGAGAATCCGTAGGCATATTGATTGATAGTAAACTGAATTTTTTTTTCATTTACCGGTGAGATGTGTGTGTCGCTAGCTGGATCAGCGCATTTTTTCCCCTTGAGAAGGTGGTAGTGAGCTGCCTTCATGAACCATACGCTGCAAGTATACACCCACAACGCCAATAGGGAGAGAGTTCCAGGATTGTAACCCAACTGCAGTGAAGGAATGGCAATATATTCCCAGTTCAGGATAATGAGTTAATCACTGCCATTTTCTTAGACTTTGACCTGCTCTTGTAGCCACTGTGTTTATATGACAAGTCCAGTTCAGTTTCTGGTGAATGGTAACCTGCAGGACTTTGATAATGTGAGATTGAGTGATGGTAACACCACTGAATGTCAAGGGGCGGTAGTTCGATTGTCTCTTACTGGAGATGGTCATTGCCTGGTGTTTGTGTTGCATGAATGCTACTTGTCACTTTTCAGCCCAAGTCTGGGTATGGTGCAGGTCATGCTGCATTTGAATGTGGACCACTTCAGCATCTCAAGAGTCATGAACAATACTAAACGTTGTGCAATCACTAGCAAACATATCATTGATGTATCAGCTGCTGATCATTAAGAATAATGTGGAGGTGCTGGTGTTGGATTGGGCTGGACAAAGTCAGAGACCACACTACACCAGGTTATAGACCAACAGGTGTATTTGACCTTATGATGTAGGGAAGGTTTTGATGAAGCAGCTGAAGGTGGCTGGGCCGAGGACACTGCCCTGAGGAGTTCCTGCAGGGATGTCCTGGAGCTAAGGTGGCTGACGTCCAGCAACCACACAATCATCCCTTGTGTCAGGGATGACTCCAACCAGTGGAGAATTTGCCCCCAATACCCTTTGATTCTAATTTTGCCAGAAATCCTTAACGCCATTCTCAATCAAATGTGGCCTTGATGTCAAGGGCCGTCTCTCTCACCTCACCTCTGGAATTTAGCTCTTTTGTCCACGTTTGAACCAAGGCGGTAATGAGGTCAGGAGCTGAGTGGCCCTGGTGGAACCCAAACTGGGCATCACTGAGCATATTATTTCTGAGAGGTGCTGTTTGATAGCACTGTTGATGACACCTTCCATCACTTTACTGATGATTAGAGTAGCCTGATGGGGCGGTAATTGGCCAGGTTGGATTTGTCCTGCTTTTTATGTATAGGACATGCCTGGGCATTTTTCCACTTTTCAGGTCGATGCCAGTGTTGCAACTATACAGGAAAAGCTTGGCTAGGAGTATGGAAAATTCTGGAGTGTAAGTCTTCAGTACTATTGATGGAATGTTGTGAAGCCCATAGCCTTTGCAATATTTAATGTCTCTAACAATTTCTTGATATCAAGTGGAGTGAATCGAATTGGCTAAAGATTGGTATTTGTGATGCTGGACACCATTGAAGAAGGCCAAGATGGATGATCCACTCGACACTTCCGGCTGAAGATTGCTGTGAATGCTTCAGCCTTATCTTTTCAACTCAGGTGTTGGGCTGCCCCATTATTGTAAATAGGGATATTTGTGGAGCATCCTCCTCCAGTGAGCTGTTTAATCATTCAGCATCATCCACAACTGAACGTGGCAGGGCTGCAGAGCTTAAATCTAATCTATTGGTTGTGGAATTGCTTAGCTCTGTCCATCACTCTCAACTTAAGCTGTTTGGCATGCCATTAGTCCTCTTTGGTAGCTTCACTAGATTGACACCTCATCTTTAGGTATACCTGGGGCTGATCCTGGCATGACCTCCTGCATTCTCCATTGAAACAGGGTTAATCTCCTGGCTTGATGGTAATGTTTGACTGAGGGAAATGCTGGGCCATGAGGTTAAAGGTCGTGCTGGAGTACGATCCTGCTGATGTTGATAACCAACAGTGTCTTATGAATGCCCAGCTTGAGTTACTTGATCTGTTCAAAGTCTGTCCCATTTAGCACAATGATAATGCCACACAACATGGCGTAAAGTATTCTCAATGTGAAAGCAGGACTTTGTCTCCACTTGGATTGTCCAGTGGTCATTCTTATTGACACTGTCATGGACAGAAACATCTGGACCTGGCAGATTGGTAAGGATGAGATCAGGTATGTTTTTCCTTCTTGTTGGTTCCATCACCATCTGCTGCAGACTTAGTCTAGCATCCATGTCCTTTAGGAGCTGACTAGCTTAAACAGTAGTGCGACTGACAAGTCATTCTTGGTAGTTGATATTGAAATTCCCCACCCAGTGTACATTCTGTGTTCTTGCCACCCTCAGCGATACATCTAAGTGTTGTTCAACATGGAGGAGTTCTCGTTCATCAGTCGAGGGAGGACAGTATGTGGTAATCAGCAGGCGGTTTCCTTGCCCATGTTTAACCTGAAGTCATGAGATTTCATGGGGTCTGGAGCTAATGTTCAGGTCTCCCAGGCAATGCCATCCCAACTGGACACCATTGTGTTGCCATCTCTGTTGGGTCTGTACCGTCAATGGAACAGGACATATCCAAGGATAGGGATGGTGATGTATGGGACATTGTCTGTAAGATATGATCCCATGAGTATGACTATGTCATTAGTCTGTGAGACAGCTCTCCCAATTTTGGCACTTGCCTCCAGATGTTAGCAAGCATAGTCAACAGGGCTGATTTTGCCATTGGTCTTTCTGGTGTCTTAGTTAATAATATATGGTTTCATTTCTTTTTTGAGACTTTATGGTGATTGTTACAACTGAGTGGCTTTCTAGGCCATTTCAGAGGGCAGTTAAGAGTGAACCACTTTGCTATGGGCCTGGAGTCATATGTAGGCTAGACTCAGGTGATGGTGGTAGATTCCCTTCCCTAAAGGGCAAGAATGAACCAAATGGGCTCTTCCAACAATCAGCAATGGTTTCATTGTCATCATTGGACTCTGGATTCCAGATTTTTAAAATTATATGGTGTGTAATTTTATGACAGCAATGACCTGTGTAGTGTGAATTTATCCTGATAAAGTTTGAAATCCAAATCTACTTTTGCCTGAACATACCATTGAATCTTAGCAACGTGTTCACTGTTTATGTCCAAAGTTAGTGTTCACAGATGGAAGCAAGAACATGGACACCTTAAGACTTTGAAATCTCATCATTCCCATTTATAAAAAGCAGTGTTGTTACTGGCCTCAGAATTCCCCTGAATAATTTTAAGCCAACAAGAAAAGTCAAGAAAAAATCACCGAAAGAAACAGAATTCCTTCAGTTCTCTGTGCTGTTGCAGCATGATCTCATTGGAAGCATTGTGGAATGCAGGTTCTCAATATAAATTGTCATTTCAACAAAACCACGGAAGCACAAGTCAGAGGAAATTCTGGATGATACTTAAAGGTGAAAATTTGAATTTATAACATCACAGATTGGTTAAGTATAGGAAGCCATTAGATCCATCATGGCTATGCTAGTTCATTGAATAAGAAATACATTTAGTTCCAATGCCCTAAATCCTCCCTGTAACCCTATGTACCTTTGCAGTTAATGATCCGATTCCATTTTGGATGCTCAAGTGAACTAGACTTCATTAAAATGTTAGGAAACACATTCCAGATCTTTACTCCTCATTGCGTGAAAATGTTTATCCTCGTGTCTCAGTTGTTTATTTTACCGATTATTATAAGTCAGTGCCTCTCATTCTTGATACTTCTACCTGTGGGAACAGTTTCTTCCTATCTTCTTTTTCCAGACCTTTCATGGTTTTGATGAGTCCACCAAACCTCTTCTCACCTTCTCGTCCTGAAGGAGAAGACACTCTCAACTTCTCCAATTTATCTACTGAAATGAAGTTCCTCATTCCTGGAACCATTCCCATCATTTTTTCTGAATAGATTCACACCTGAGAAAGACAAAGTCATGGAGTAAGAACAAAACCCCCTGGAATGTTGATAGCTAGTGGCACTAGTTGGCGCAATGAATGTGGAAATCATGTTGGTAAAAGTGAAGTCAACAAACTTGGAACCGGTGTTAAACCAGTCTGAGGGAGTAGCTTTTCACAGATTACATGTTTACACCAATTCCAGCAAGACTGGAAAACCAATTTCCAAATAACAATGTCAGGAAAACAATGCTGTATGAGACTGAGCATGGGCCCACAAAATGGGAACTCACTCATCGTATTGAAATTGGGAGATTAAGAGGTTAGAACATGGCATTTTCTGAAGAAGAGTCATGACCCAAAACATCAACTTTCCTGATCCTTTGATGCTGCCTGGCCTCCTGCGTTCCTTCAGTTCCATGCTGTGTTATCTCTGACTCCGGCATCGGCAGTTCTTACTATCTCTGATTAAGCTGTCAGTTCATTTAGAGTCTAATTGACTGGAATAAATCAATTGAATTGCAGCATTACAGCAGGTGGGTGGGGAAAAGGCAAAGTGAGTAATTTGATTTTTAATCTGTTTGTTTGTCAGGGTAGTTTTAAATGTAGCAGTTTAAATCAGCTGTAGACCTCAGCAGATTCGTTTGCCTGCAGGTGAGAGGAAAAATTAGCCTGTGAGAGAAAGTTAGCAGGAATCACAAGAAAGAGACAGCAAGAGTTTCTATAGCTATTTTAAAAAGGGAGGGATAACAAAGTGAGTGTTGGTTCTGTACAAAGCAAGTTTAGAGAATTGGAAATAGAAAATAAGGAAATAACAGATGAATTGAACAGATATTTTATATCAGTCTTTTCTGCGGTTGATGCAAATAGCATCCCAGAAATAATTTCTAATCAGGAAAGGAAAAGGAAGGGGCATTTAAGAAAACTAGAATCACCAGGGAATTGGTACTGTCCAAAAACAGAAATTGATGGAAAGCTCAGTAGGTCTGGCAGCATCTGGCAGTGGAGAAAAAACAGTTAACATTTTGAGTCCAATGACCCTTCATCAGGGGAATGAGATGCGCTATTGAAGTGAATTTTGGTAAATATCTTGTCAAACCTTGCCAAAGGAGTGAGAACAAATGTGATGATGGTGAACGAGAAAAAAGGTTAGAATAGAAATCCTGTCAAGGGGAGGAATAGAACTTCTTCATTGTGGGCATATCTTGAAGAGATGTGGCAGTGAATTAAACACTAAATAAAATAATGAACTGTAGATGCTGAAGATCTGAAAAAAGACAGAAATTGTTGGAAAACTCAACAGATCTGGCAGCATCTGTGGAGAGAGAACAGAGCTAATGTTCAAACCCAGTGACCATTCTTAAATATAAATAAAAAAAATCTCTCATTATTGCCTAGTAAAATAAATTTGCAATGTGAATTGTGATCTGATCCTCAGACTGTTCTTTTCTCAGCTTTTCCATGCCTGAGAGGATCACAAGAGAGTTTGTATCATATCAAATAAGCTGAATAAGCAGTGTTGCTCCAGTTTACAATTTCATGTATTATTACGTAGTAACACTCCCAAACAGAAAACATGCCCTCGAGACAGTTACATCACAACAAATAACATTCCAATATAAAGATCCTCTCCTCAGTTTCACAGTGCAGCGCAATGGTGTCAGCGCAGATTGTAGTCTGTCAGTCAAGCACATATAGTCATGTGATGCAGCAGTATTATCAGTAAGCAAAGAACCCAGACCATATGTAAGTATAAGATTTTATAAAAGTGCAAGTGCTTAGTGTTATTAATAATCTTCAAGACTTGTCTCAACAAAAATCTGGTCTTCATGACATATTATATGAACTAACATACTGGAAAGCTATATCATATCAGACCATATCATACTGGCAGTGGTTTGTGGCCCATGAAACAATGTCACTGCCTATTATGGAAATGAATCAAAGTTATATTCAATACAAATGCAGTTTGTATTTGATATTTACTTAGTTTCAAAATTTGCACAACCACATGGATTGACAAGTGAGATTTAACTCTATTTAAGCTGTCAAAAGCTGTTACCATTTGTCTACCATCCAAACGTTTAGACCACTTCATCAAGCAAGCCTCTGCTTCCCATGAGCATGAGGCACTGGGCTTGCTTCTGTGCTCGCTGGGAGCAGATATTAATGAATGACTGACAAACATCTCACAATTTTCAGCCTTGGAAGTAAGTGTCCAACAAAGAGTGTTTCTTTTTTCCAGTGGAAAGTGACTTTCACAAACCTTTCCTTTCTACGTATGTTGCAGAGTGTGGCCAACTAACAATCCAACTCTCTTGATACTTCTTGAATTTGCACTCTTGGCTTCTTTGCAGATCCATGCTTTCCTACATCATGCAAACCTCACAGATCACTAGTTTAGGTCATGATCCTGCTGTACTCCTAACTTTCATGCTACTTGAGACTTAATTGATAGAACTAATTCACGCTTATCCTGCAGATTCAATCCACTTTGTCACAGCTTCTGGGCAAAACGTGTTTCTTAACTTTATCTCAGAGGGGAAAAAAGCTCACTCTGCCAGGATTTCATCCAGCTTCTTGCAGCTCAAGAAACTTTTCATTTCCACAATCTTATTTTATACCCACGAGATTCTAGCTGATGACTCACTAGCTTTCTTAATGTGCTCTTAACTGCATAACCACAACAGTCCAATTACATATTGAGCTTGGAAATTGTTATTATATTCCACTAACAATGACTGATAGAATCTGCTATTTGTCATGGGTTGCAGGAGCACTAAATAATCAGACTTTTTAGATTCAAAATACTAAAGCTACATGAATGTATTTCTCAGATCAAATCATGTGTTATGGACTGATGAGTTGTCAATTCAAGGAACAGACTGTTGTGCATTAGAAAATGATAAGAATTTAAGGACTAGGAGCGAAATTAGGCAATCCATCTCCTCTGACCATTTAATATGATCCTGGCTGACATCATGTTGACCTCTAGACCACTTTCCTGCCCATTCCCCATAACCCTTTAACCCAGTAGTAATTAAAAATCTGTCAATCTCCTTCTTACGTTTATTTGGTATCCATTGTACTCTGAGGTAGTGAATTCCACAGATTCGTGACCCTTTGAGAGAAGTAATTCCTCCTCATCTGAGTTTTAAATCTGCTACCCTTTATGTTAAACTATAACTTCTCATTCTTGATTGTCCCACAAGGGACACATCTGCTTGATGTCTACTTTGTCAATCTCCTTTAGCATCTTATGTACCTCAATTAGATTTCTTGTGTTTTTGTAGGTCTAAACTGCTCATCTAGATACTGCCCTGGATAAGAATTAAAAAAGACCTGAGGGACAACTTTTTCACACAGAGAATGGTGCGAGTCGAGAATGAGGTACAGGAAGAAGTGGTAGAGGTGGGCACAATTACAACATTTAAAAGACTTTTGGGCATGTATATGGATGGGAAATGTTTAGAGGGATATGGAACAAACTGAGGCAAATTGAAATAGTTTATTTTGGGATACATGGGTGTTTGGGATATAAGTTGGACTGAAGGGTCTGTTTCTGTGCTGTATGACTCTATGACTCTCTATGAATATCAATAACATTGTACATTCATAAGGATTTCACTCAGATATAACCCTCCACTTCAGCCTATGTAAACACCCTTGCCAAACTGATCTATTAGTGAGGCTTGAAACTCAGCCAAACATTCATAGTGAGGCCATCTGGTAACTGTTTCTATAAAAAGAGATAGTTAGACATGTGATATTCTGTATCTTGTTTCCATGAGTTTGCTCCAGGCAGAGCTATTCACTTTTCTGTCACTCATGTTAGTTCGCACTCAATATTTTATGTCTTCACTACAATAAAATTGTTATAAGCCTGTTTGTCTTTTGTTCAATGACTTTTTCATGTTTGAATTTCTTCAATTTTCTAACTTTTGTTCAACTCCCCCTCTCCTCACCTTTCAAGAGTGTAAAACTGATCATATTGCTATTTCACTTCAATTCCAAAGAGGAGTCACATTCAACTCAAAACATTATTCCTCATTCTGTTTCCACAGATGCCACTAGACCTGAATTTTTTTTTTCCGGCATGCTTTTCTTTTATTATTTATATTCATGATCCTTGGCTTTATCAAGAGAGGCACACAGCTTTTTTTTAAACAAAGTATAAAGGCTTGCTAAACCTTTGTAAAACAGTAGTTAGGGTTCAGTTGAGGCATTGTGTTCATTACCCGATACATCTCAAAGGTATGAAAAGAGTGGAGAAAGATATTTCATAGAATGGGATGGAGGTGAATGACATCACTTATGTAGAGAGATTGGAAAAGTTATGTTGTCCTTCCTAAAGCAGAGAATATTGACTAGATATTTGATAGATGTATTCAAAATTATGTACAGTTTTGACAGAATAAAGAAATAAAAAATATTTTTGGGGCAGAATGGTCAGTAATGAAGAAAAAAATTTAAGCTGATTTGCAAAAAAAAGAGAGACTACGTAAGAAAACATTTTCTTTTTGCAATGACTTAAGCATGGCCCTACTATAAGAAGGATATTATTAAATTGTATTACAGAGCTTTGTGAAATCGTTAGGGACATGGATAACAAAAACAAAGTTGCTGGGAAAGCTCCGCAGGTCTGGCAGCATCTGTGAAGGAGAAAACAGAGTTAAATATTTTGGGTCCGGTGACCCTTCCTCATTGCTGAGTTTGAGGAACAGTTCTGAGGAAGGGTCACTGGACCTGAAACATTAACTCTGTTTTCTCCTTCACAGATGCTGCCAGACCTGCTGAGCTTTTCCAGCAACTTTGTTTTTGTTCCTGATTTACAGCATCCGCAGTTCTTTCAGTTTTTATTTGGGGACATAGATAAGGTGAATAGCAATGGTCTTTTCCCTCTGGTGGGGGAGTTCAAAACTAGGGAGCATATTTTTAAGGTGAAAGGAGAGAGGTTTAAAAGGGATCCTAGGAGCAACTTTTTAACACAGAGGGTAGCTGTATGTGGAAAGAACTGCTAAAGGAAGTGGCAAATGCAGGTACAGTTACAACTTAAAAGATATTTGGATGGGTACATGAACAGGAAAGGTTTGGAAGGGTACGTGCCAAACGCAGGCAAGTGGGATAAGTTTAGTTTGGGAAACTTGGTTGGCATGGATGAGTTGAACTAAAGGGTCTGTTTCTGTGCTGTATGATTCCATGAGTCTATGAATCTATCTAGGAAGTAGATTTAGTCATACAATTCAAAAGGGTTTTGAGTAAAGACTTGAAGAGGAAAACACGACAGGGCTTTGACAAAAGAATAATGGAGTGGGATTATTTGGATAATTCTACAGAGACCTGTTACAGTCATGATAGGCCAAATGGCCCGCCTCAATGATTCTGTAATTCTAATGACAGTCCCTTCCACTTATGGCAGGAAAACATTAACACTGGGCAATAATGTTCCCCATTTCACCTGTCAGAACAAAATTGAATTCCAAAGATAATTACAATATATTAAAAAATCTTCCTTTTATTTCAGGGCAATTCAGCAACCTCTTTGCACTTTTTTACTAATGCAAAACATTTGAAATCCTCTAAAATATCCTGACATTGAAGTGACAAAGTAAATTGAACAAAACCGAAAGAAACAATATATTCTCATCTTGTAAGGAAAGAGGTCAAAGCTTGCAAAGCAGGGCTGGTGTTACCTATACATTGCCATGAACAATTTCAAAACTCCTGAACCATAGCTGCTGTATTTGTTAATTGGTTTGATAAAATAACTTTTAATATGGGGATGATTCAAAGACTTTAACATTAGCTTAACTGTCAGGATTCTTTTATGTAGCCATTGATGATGCAAAAGATCGAGTCTTTAGTTGACACAGACTGTGATGATTTAACCGTCCCACATCTATAGCAGATGAATCAGATTAACACCATTATACAAAATCCTACACAGCCCAAGTTACATTTGCAAAACTATGAAAAAGCCACCGCAGGCAACTCCATCTTAAACTAAACTTGCTTCCTTATTATACCAAACACAAAATTCACTCTATTAATATCCTTCATAAGCAGTTTGCAACTTCATTCTCAAAATCACTTTTCTATGTCTTCCACTGGGGGGGTTGGCATGCTGGCTCAAAGTTTAGCACTGATGCCTCACAATGCCAAGCACCTGGGTTTGATTATGCTCTTGGGTTCGTGTCTGTGTGGAGTTTACATGTTCTCCCTGTGTCTGCGCAGGTTTTCTCTGGGTGCTCCACTTTCCTCCCACAGTCCAAAGATGTGCTGGTTAGGTGGATTGGCCATGCTAAATCGCCCATAATGTTCAGGGATATACAGTCAAGATAGATTAACCATGGGAAATGGGTTATGGAGGATCTGGGTGAGATGTTCTTCAGAGGCTTGATGCAGACCCGATAAGCCAAATGGCCTCTTTCTGCACTGTAGGGATTCTATGATTCTATCTATCAGTCAAATAAAAGTTCCAGCACCCTTAATATTTAGAAGTTGAAATTACATGTGGCACTCCTTTGCATGACTGCTAATACCATTTCCATGTATACACACATATTAATTTCTGTTTGCACTTAGTGCATTAAGCTAAACTACTAAGCTCATTGACTATTGGTAAAAGAACAGTAACAATTGTAAATTGACCTACATGATATAGCTGCCAATTTTCTACAGTACAATTGTGATTATACTTCACAAATACTTCATGTTCTATAAAGCATTCGGGATATTCTGAAGTATGAAAGGCACCAGCTAAAGTTTTTCTTTTCCTTCCACAAAACTATAAGGGACTATCATGGTGGTGAAGATATTGAAAACAAAATGCGCATGAGAATCAAGGTGATTGAAATGTCTTCCCAAGCACGGATTCTGATGTACATCAAATTAACATGAAGAAAGGTTAGATTTTTCTGAATTGCTTTTTACATCTTAACTATATTCCAAGTATAATGTGAGAAAGGATTTGTTGGTGTAAGTAAAGTTGCCTGTGAACATCTCTGCCATATTCCCAAAACAATATGAACAATTAAGAAGGAGAAACAATTTAATTTTGGTGTTAACACATTATTCTCACATATTTAAACACAGATCCACTGAACCATTAAGAAGCCAGATCATGGTAATAGTTAATGATATAAATTGCAAATGCTTTTGCTTTTAAATTCATTTTCGGTTGTTAGAAAAATACATTTGCAAATAGAATGCTCAAAGAAAAGCAAGCATTTGTTGGTAATCAGAATGTCTCACTTCCCTTTAATTCGCATCTAATAAGTCAGGTATCTTTCTTATGTCTGTTAATAAAGCAAAGTCATCAAATGCTTTGATTAAATAAGGACAGAAACTGCTAGAAAACATCAGCAGGTGTGGCAGCATCAGTGACAAGAGAAAGAACTAACATTTCAGATCAATGATCTTCAGTCAGGACAGGACAAATTTATAGATGTAATAGGTTTTAAGCAAGGGAAAGGAAGACGCTGGGTAAAAGAACAAAGCAAACAACAATAGACAATAGACAATAGGCGCAAGAGTAGGCCATTCAGCCCTTCGAGCCAGCACCACCATTCATTATGATCATGGCTGATCATCCACAATCAGCATCCTGTTCCTGCCTTATCCCCATAACAAATCCTCATCCCCAAAAAGAATGAAAAGCAGCAGAAATTAAATTGGTTGGTGGTGCTGGGTTAAGGAAAGATATCAGAGAGGAGGAAATAAAGGAAATATGTTTAGAGGTGGTCTAAATGGCAGAATGATGAGTAGTTGGGGTTTTGTCAACTTAAGCAGGAACTATCATTGTGGTAGCATGCCAATATTAAGGTAAATTTGGTATACAAACAGTTAGCTCCTATTTCGAAACATTGATTAAACGTTGATAAAACATTAGACCAAAGTGGCTAATATACTATATCAGTTTGACACAACTGGCTTTTTAAGTATATTTTGAAGACATTTGGATGCCAATGTTTAAAGTTAGAAAGGTTTCCGTTTGATGAACATAGATAGGAGCAGACCACGTGATCCCATGACTTTTACGTTGAGAGTATGGGGCATTAGTTGTTTTGTTTGAAACATCAATCTACAAAAAAAAAGAGAACTATGGGGCAAAGTTTGAGGCAAGATTCAAGTGCATCAGCTGTCTGTCCCATTGACACCTTAGCAGCATATTGTGCCTTTGGAAGTAGGTCATTGATAAGCACGCCACACATGCACTTTATCTCCACCATTGGTCTCCCCCTAGAAACCCAACAGATACACATCTGATAGTCCCAGAAGAATCCACGCTTTTTGAAATAGGTCTCATTCTGGGCGAATTAAAACCTGCGGCATGGAAGAAACAATTGGCACCTCTGCACCAAGCCACAATTTAAACAAAAAGTGGTCTGTTTGGTCATCGTCCTGATCTGTGTCTTACATTCCCCAACTTAGAACACAAGCTACTCCAAGGTCCCTTGCTCTGTGGAACAGCTCGGTATGTTGCATTAGTTCAGCCGCAAGTCAGACTGACAGGTAGAAGCTGCATTTGACCATACTTACATCAGTTCAATAGTTCTGTGATTTTTCTTGGCTAAAACCTGTTTGGCAGGAAATAGGAAACTGAGCAACCTGGAGAGTATTTAGTAGCAGATAAAGCACAAGGATGTCTTTTGACATTATGCACAGAAAACAGCATGGATGAAGGAGGATTAATAGTGGAGCCATCCAGTTGCAAGAGTTGACAACTGTTGACGGAACCAGGAAGAAATATGAAAGATTTGAATCTTCAAAGTACTTAAAGGAACGAGATTTTAAAACTGTATTAACTAAGGTCAAGGTCTGATATTCAGCCATTAGAGTGAAAAGGAATAGAGGTGATTCACACTGGGGATATTAAATCTTAAAGAAATTGAAAGTATAGTGAGAATTTCAGCAAAATAATAGGAAGCATTGGATGCTGATTGAAATGAAGATGGTATGGAGGGGAAGAAGGAATGGGCCAAGGGCAGCCCCTGAATTGATCAAAAATACTCAGAAATCAACTATTGATCCACAATAAGAACACAGTAATTATTGTATCTTATTGTATCAAAATAAGATGTCACAAGCATCTTGTGGGAGGATTAACAAAACAAAATTTGACATCAAACCATTTAAGGACCTAATAGGACAGAATATCAAAGTCCTTGAAAGAGAAAAGAAAGGTAAAGAGGTGGAGAGCAAAAAAAAATGTTGCTGGAAAAGCTCAGCAGGTCTGGCAGTATCTGTGAGGTTAAAAACAGAGTTAACGTTTCAGGTCCGGTGACCCTTCCTCAGAACTGATATTACTGAGAATATTCCTCAGAACTAAGGAAGGGTCACCGGATCCGAAACGTTAACTCTGTTTTTAACCTCACAGATGCTGCCAGACCTGCTGAGCTTTTCCAGCAACTTTGATTTTGTTCCTGATTTACAGCATCCGTAGTTCTTTCAGTTTTTAAAGAGGTAGAGAGGTTTGAGGAGGGAACCCTTAAGTTTAGGACCAAAGCAACTGAACACTTGGCTGTTCATGGTGAAGTCATTAAAACTGGGAATGTGGAAGAATTCAGAACAGGAGAAGCACGGAAATCTTGGAAGGGTGTAAGACTGGAGGTGGCTACAGAATTGGAGAAGGGTGAGGACATGAAGGCATTTGAAAACTAAGATGAGAATTTTTCAAATCAAGGTGTTGATGGACTCAGAGCCAATGTCAATCATCAAGAACAAGGGTGATGAGTGAACAGGACCCAATGTGAGATAGTTGCAGATGGAAGAATTATGCATGAGTTCAAACTTTATCATTCAGAACATGTGTTACAATGTACAGTGAACCAAATGGCACTGACATTATCAACATTTTTAAAGTGCCTAACAAGGGTGATATCTTTCTTGCCAAATGCCATCGTAGTAACTCTATACAGGATTGTGATTTTTAAAAATTTGGTTCAGCAGAAATGAATGACATGATACATTTTGACAGTGTACAAGATTAATTTAGAGTGAGGCTGAAAGATGGAATCATAATAACTAATACCATGTTTGCAGCTGTCGGTTCTAAATGTCTGACATATATATTACTGAAACCGCACATTGGTTTAAAAGGGGTGTTCTAACTATAGCTCTCCATTAACTTGATGAACTGATTCAGGAATTATCTGATTTTCTAAATTCTAACAGCAGAGTGAAGGACAATAAGATGATTTCAAAACAGGTAGTTATGATTTTGTGTCATAACGTAATTGTAGGTTACAGAAACAATTCCCAGCAGGTGCATTAGCTAAGCCTTCAAACAGCACAACTGAATTTCTGTGAACATTCTGCCATACTTTTAGAATTGTGCAAAATAAAGGATTCCGTAATACCACCAGTAAATATGCAATAGAACAGCCTGTAGCATTTAAACACAGAATATTAATGAAGATTCAAGGACCTTGTTGAATTGGGAAAGCTCACTGTTACTATTTACTGTGGGAAAGCATTATGCTTAGAGAAAGCTGACAACCCGTGAGATGTTTTTCAACACTAGGTTTAATTGTAATGCTGCAGAAGATGCATACTGGCAGCTGCTGTGTTATCTGTCAAACCACTTACGAGATTTCCTCACTGATAAGGGAAGTGGAATATTTGTCATACAAAGTCACATCATCTGTAGGGGTTTGTTTTAAGTCTCTTTTATTGTTCCAGTTTTAGTAGAAACATTAAAACCAAAGAAAACTTGAGCAAAAGCAAAATACAGATGGAAATCACTTTGTCTTGAACTTTGTTACCAAAGATGTTGCACTGAGCCTGTTTTAAAGACTTTTTTTGCATCAAATCTGCTACATTTATTTAGGAAAATGTTGAAAGTAAAATCCTTCCTCAAGAAACAATTTTTAATACTAGCCCGAGTACAAGATTAATTGTTCAAAGAGATTACAGCACTCCATTTGAAACCCTTGTTCAAATAGTAAAGTAGCGGTGTCAACAATTATTTGTGAATGGCAAGCCCCTCAACGGCAACATGAATATTTGCTTATCCCTCATGAAATAAAGCACTTCTGTTTGAAATGAGTTTTGATTAGAAAGCAAAACACAAAATGCTGGAAAGGTTCAGCATGTCAGGGTGCATCCAGCTGCCATTTCAGATAATTAGTTTTGCTCAGAACTGGCGCTGGTTTCTTTTCCTTATGCAGGGCATTAGTGTCAATTTAAAACGCTCCTACTGAGAGACCTTAATTATTGAATTCAGATCTGAGTCTAAAACTAAGGCTTTCCTGATTTATACGGACCAACTTCTTACTAAACTAAATTGCGGAACCACCAAATAACTGAACATGAGAGTAAATAAAGAGGCTTGAATTATTTCCATTACCCTATTTGTCAATTTGTGGAGCTCAGTATTATTATCTGTTAAGTTTTATTCTGTGATTCAATAATAGCAACACATCATTTGCTTCTGTCTATCATAACACAACATAGAGCAGTGAAAAACATTTGCACTTATGTTGCTCATTACTTGACTAACATACATCTCAAAGTGGTTTACAAAAAATTAAGTATGGGGTCTTCAACTTACAAATATCTGATTTATGAAATGCCATTCTTACAAACATGATCTCCCACGTGATCATATATATTTCCAATTTAACTATTAGGAGATGAGGATTTAATCTAGCACTTCAAGCTTTGCTTCAAAAAACTTGTTCCAATTGCCATTAGCTCCCTGACATACTGACAAGTTATTGTGAAACATTTGGTTTTGTTTGAGCGATCAACTGATGCTCATCTTTCACATCATCATTTCACCTAATTACTCTGACTATGCAAACAAATAAACTATCAAATTTGAATGTCAATACTGATTTGGCAACATAGTACAATTCCAGCATAATAGATGGCCCTCTGGAACCGTCCTCACCTCCCCAACCCCACATCCTGTTGGGTATTCACTATCCCAGCTAACCTTCCGCTCTCCGCTACTGACCATTCTGTACTCAGCAAAGGTTTCAGCTTTATTCCTCTGTGTCCCCACCTTAATGAAAAGAAAATGTTCGCAAAACAGCCCCTGAGCTTCCAGTTGCCTGCTAGTTTAACATACCACCCGGTTCCCTGGCCAACATCTCTGTCTGAGGCTTGCTGCAGAGTTCCAGTGAAGCTCAGCACAAGCTGGAAGAACAACATCGCATTTTCCACTTGGAGACCCTGCAGCTCTCTGGACTCAATATCGAGTTCAATAATTTTAGGGCCTAAACTTTCCCGTGTCCTATCCCCCTACCCCACACACCAGGCCTTGTTATCACATAGTCTGCCATTACATACAACCTGTTGTTAGTCACTAACAGTCTCCATTAACCGCTATTCACCCTCTTAGCCAGATCGTTATTAACTCCCTTGTCTATCTAACTGCTCTTATCTCTCTTTGGACTCTATCCCTACCTATCATTTACTCCCTGATCCCTCCGCTCCCTATCTTCTGCACAAAACCAACATTTTCCTAGCTACACTCAGCCCTGAGGAACAGTCACTGGACCCGAAATGTTAACTCTGATTTTTTCCTTCACAAATGCTGCCAGGCCTGCTGAGCTTTTCCAGCAACTTCTGTTTTTGTTCAACATGAAACAATTTGGTTTTAATTAGGAATAGAATGGAACTACATTTTAAATACTGCAGGATGCCAAAATGTGCATTATAATAAACCTTTTTAGAGTCATAGAAATGTACAGATCAGAAACAGTCCTTTTGGTTTAACTCTTCCATGCTGACCAGATAATTTACATTAATCCAGTCCTATTTGCCAGCCTTTGGCCCATATCCCTCTAAACCCTCCTATTTATATACCTATCCAGATGCCTTTTAAATGTTGTATTTGTACCAGCCTCCACCACTTCCTCTGACAGCTCATTCCATACATGGACTACCCTTTGCATGAAAAAGTTGCCCCTTAAGTCCTTTTTAAATTTTTCCCCTCTCATCTTAAACCTATGGCCTCTAGTTTTGGGACTTCCCTATCCCTGGGGAATAGACTTTGACTATTCACCCTGTCCATGCACCTCACATTCTTATAAACTTCTATAAGGTCACCCCTCAGCCTTTGGCTCTCCAGGGAAAATAACCCCAGCCTATTCAGCCTCTCCCTATAGCTCAAACCCTCCAACCCTGGAGAAGGACAGAAATATGGCCTCAGATCAATTAAAGATCCATTGGGCAGAAAAAAATGGGTGAGGGAACCAAACGGAAGTGTATTCACTCCAGAGAATTATTTTGGGTTATGGGGAGCCTGCCCTCAGTATATAATCCAGCTTCCAGACACTGAATGCCTCTGTTTTCCCATGAGGAAATAAGTCTTTAGTTGTGATGCTCTGATAATCAACGATATGATTAAGGTTTGACTGACCAGCTAATCTTCTCCTGTCTGTCTGACATTGGTATTAAATTTCACAATCCCTTTTCTGTAACGTGCTGTGTAGAGACACAAGCACAAAATAAAGGTAAACAAGAACATGAAATGTTACTGAATCAAAATGTGATTGATCTTTGGCTCACTCAGCAATAATGGCATATATGTTAAGTTCAGCACAACGTGGCTGCCAGCTGCAGGGTGCCCCTGTCCATTCAGTTGTCCATTCAGCATGCCTGTGGTTGGAGAAAGAATAGTGAGTAGCATTACATCTAAATGAACAGAAGGTTTTGTTGGTTGAAAGAGAGTTTCATTTTTACCATTTTAATCATGGATGTTTAGTTTGGCAAAGCAAACAATGTTAGACATTAAACTGCAACGCACAATCCCAGATTTGCTATTGAACCAATAAACTGAAGCATTCCTGTCAAGAGTGATGGCCAGAAATCAACTGGATTTCTTTGGTATGTTGCACAGAATGAAACAGCAGGCGCCTCCTTGGGCTTTGAATAATCTGATTATGGCTGGAATCCAAGCAAATTCAATTCCTGCTGTGTGCACCGTTTTGAAAAATGACTGGGATTTCTCCAATTGCGATAGGATCAGCACAGAGCAACACCTGCTTCCAAATGGACAGGAGAGTTCAGGGCTTCAGTGAAACTGCCCGCACGCGCGTGCCTCTTCTTAAACAACTACTATCTGTGTTAGCTGGGAAAGAAATTAAACCCATACTCATGAAATATTTAATACTCACCCTGGGGCTGAATAAATGGATAGACTTGGCTAACAGAATGACGAGATCAAGATTAAATACAATGATGCCTAATAATTACTCTGAAAGGTGAGTTCCAAGATTAGAATTAAATATAATAAAACCTGGTCTCGTTAATGTCATAATACTTCTGATTCTGATACTTATCACCATTTCCTCATTTGCTATAGAGGGTATTTTGTATTATTTCCCATACTGATGGACAGGATCAATGCAGAGAGCACCTTCAGTTGCCTACTACATGTGTAAACAACAGACTGAAACTCAAAATTTGCACTGCCGGCATTGCTGTATTACGCATATGAAGACAGTTAGATGCTTGAAGTATTTTTTTCTTGTCTTTCCTCTCACATTTGAATCTTACTGCAACTATTAGGGTGTGGGTGTGGTGGGAATGTATAATTAAAGTCTTGTAATTTCTCTGGTTTTTCTTTTTTGACATGACAAATCATGAAGGATCCGACCTAAACCATTAACCATGATTTACTGCCAGCTATTCATGGTATTTCTCTTTATTTCAACATTTTCCCTCAGTCTGCCAACATCCACAGGTATGCTTTTCTCTCTGTACAAAGCAAAGCATCTTGATTCAGAATAGAGACAGTCAGTTTATTTTGAAATGCTGAAAGAGAATTAAATCAGTTCCATTTCAATGGAATAAAACAATGTATTTTAAAGTATCACGGGGCATTTATTTGCTTTGTTTGCTATTTATATTAGCAAGATTTTAATATTACAAGTGAACACTTAAATGGGAATTAACCCTGAGATGTTTTCAGTAATTTGAGCATGGCAAATGTTATTTCAATTAGGACTTTGCTTTCTAGTTAATTTAACCAAAACATCTTAAAATGAACAGGTGTGGATAGGGAGGTTTCTGGGATCTCTGACTGCAAGAAATTGCCTGTTACACTTGCCAAAATGACTGACTCTAAGATTATTGCCTTGTTGATCAAAGAAGGTCAGAAGAAAAAGGTCACTGCAATCTGTTCTTGCTCAAATCGGTATTACTATTTCAATGTTCAAAACAGAGGACAGGGTCCCACGAGGGTCATCTGGTCCACCAGTATGCACATTATGAGCATGGTACATCCCTGTAGTTAACAACGATAGATCAAAAGGCCTTCCAGTAGATTGTCAGCTCAGGAGAAAGACAGCAAGTTTTAAACGACCTTGACAACAACTCTTGCCGAACAATAGCCTCAGTTATTATGTGGATTGGTGCATTGAAAGGCACACAGATCCACTCTTCTGTGCCTGTAACATGTTACACTATCAAAACAGAACACTTTTCTTCTAGAGATCGTGCTAAACCAAAAGAAAAGTTAGAATT
Source organism: Ginglymostoma cirratum (assembly GCA_024137785.1). NCBI lineage: Eukaryota > Metazoa > Chordata > Chondrichthyes > Orectolobiformes > Ginglymostomatidae > Ginglymostoma > Ginglymostoma cirratum. Next base: position 25,878,348 of record JAHRHZ010000013.1, read on the forward strand.
AAATGAACAGCCCTTTTGTAAATAAAATAAAGAATTGTGCATGCTGGAAATCCAAAACAAAAAAAAAATTTGCTGGAGAAACTCCGCGGGTCAGACAGCGTCTGTGGAGAGAAAGCAGAGTTAAGCTTCAAATCCAATGACTGTTCTTCAGAACTGTGCTTCAAAAGTTTTGTAAACCCTGCTTCCCATTAGGAAAAGTAAGACAAAAAAAAAATATCATTTTAAAAGGTGATAGGTATCAAACATGAAAAGAAAATTTTCAGACATACATTTGATAGCTCTGTTCTGTAGAAATAATGACTATACTTACAAGATTTTTACCTTATTTTCTAGCTCAATTTTTCTTTCTTTTTAGTACTTGTCCATGCCCTTATCAGCCAAGCCTTTATTCTCTCTTCAGATAAAGAATGTGAGAGTTTGGTTCACAGACTATATTGCTCCAGTCAGTTTCACAACTGAACATGAGGGAAAAAAACATAAAAAAAGTTCGAACGATCCATAAATACTTTTATGTTGAAAAAGGCAGGTTGATAATTTAGGCAAAAAACTTTTGTCTCTGAAAGGAGATAAAGAACACTGAACATTTTGGAAAAACAAAAAAAAAGTGACCAGGGATGAAACGATAGTGCAATCATGTGGGTGTGAAGAACATGCACCAGTAGTATACAGATCAAAACTTCATGCAGCATTTTCAGCTGACTTGACAACAGCATTACCATCTTTGATTTCAAAAATCCCAGCAAAACCCTTTCTTAATCTTCCACAGCAGCACATTTGTTCAGCAACAACAAGTGCCTCTTCCACCAAGGCTATTTTAAGGGATCATCAAGTACTACCCGGATAGTAGCTGATTGTTTATTACTAATGGCAATTGTTCAGTTTGTACAAGTTTTTGATTGTTTATGGTGTTACTCTAAGGTGTTGAAACCTACAGTAAGTGTTATAGCAAGTGTTTGGGTGGACTTTGCCTTCACTTCAAAGTTTCCGTTTAGACCATTTATTTTTAAACCTTGGTGTGAACTTGCCTCCAACAGGGAGTTTTACCTAATGCTCCAATTCTTGTTTCTCTGGTCATCCAAGAAACTGGGCATGGATATCATGTATTAAAGAATTGAACATACAGTTAGCACAACTAACTATCATGTACAAACTTACAGGCAGGTAAGTGACTGAGCTAATATTAAGCTGTCACGTTACAACAGAGGAAGCATGGTTCCAGTAGACTGTCATGTTTCAATTGATTAGAGGTAAGATAGAGTATGAAATCTTTTTATCCTCAGGTCATATCCTATGATAGCAGGATCCTGTCTCTTATAGTGATATGGAGATAGTGACATTGAGTAGTAACACATCTCATGATGTTATAGTATTTATCCTTCTTGACCTGCAGAAATCCAGGATGAATAAGGAGAGGCTATACAGAGGAAGACTGTTGCAACCAGATAGATGGGCGAGTGGCCGTCCCTTTTTTTTAACTCCCTCAGTTGGTCAAAACAATTTTTTTTTCAGCACATAGCAATATTACACTTCACTTAAAACAGTCTTCATGAGATCAAATTAAGAAGCCAATGTAAGGTTTTCTTGTGTGAAAGAAAGAGGAATTTTTACCTACTAACTGCAAGGAAAATAATAAAACACACCAAAGACACACTCAAGCACACACGTTGATATGATACTTGAAAAGGGGAGAGTGGTTGGTTCTAAAAGGAAGATGAAAGCATTTACAATTTAAAAGATTTTAGACTCCTTGACATTTGCAAGTTGAACCAAAGGCCACAACTGTTTAATAGGTGCCTTTTATCTTCAGCAGTAACAACATTTGTAAAATCCTTGGGTTCTCTTTCTCCTATTTATTTTATCACTAGTGGTGCTTTTTGAGATGCAGGGAGGGAAAACAGGGAGAGAGTGTCTTCCAGGTTTGTTCAGTGTTATTTTTCTAAATTCATTGTCCTTCTCTTCTCGCTCCAAAAAGCTGCTGTCCTGCAAAACAGACCATTCATGTATTCTTGTGTCTGGTGTCCTTGTTTTTTAATTCAAGCTGGATAATCTACTGGAAACCTACATCTCAATGAATGAAATTTTCAGAAAGATGTCAATCAAAAATAGGAGACAAAGAGCTTTTTTTTACTCCTGACTAAATTGCAATGTCTGTAATAAAATATTAATTCCACTCAGATTTTTCTTGTTTATTCCACATTGATGTCAAGTGCTTGGCTCAACTTGGTCAAGTAATAACTGCTATCATTTTAATTCAGTGGTTTTCCTTTTGTAAAATCTATGTCTTTTTATGTTTCGGTATTTTTAATTGTGGACCGAAATGATGAAATATCTGTTTTAAAGTCAAGAACTGCTGCATGTTTTGAAGTCACTGAGTATGAACATCATTTGCACAGCAGTTGATCCAGCAGTAGTTGAAATGTGGTTGTAGACAAGCGCGAGGATTGTGAACAAATGGAGCTTTGGTTGATACAAGTGGATGATTGGTCTCTGGACTAGTGATTGCTTATCAGTGACATAGACCTCCTGCATGCTGAAAACTCCAAAATTGGCTCTCAGGTGGCCGAGCAGCTTGGGTATGTAAACCAGATAGAGAGAAGCCTTCAAACCTCCACCAGCTCAGGGGCTTTCTTTATTGCCTGTAAAAGCTACTTTACACCTGAAGAAAACCAGTTTTGTTTTCCTTCAGCAGCTCCTGTAAGCTGTACCTTTTATTTAACATGTCAGAGATCTTATGGAAGTGTGCGCTGGTCCCCAGTCCCTTGGCAAACCCTTCAAAATGGAAGACCAAGAAACAGCATTCTGACCAGCAGAAATATCATAAGAATCATCTCAGAAACCCTGTGAACAGAAATCACTGAACTGTCTACCCTATCTTTCCCTCCATCCATATTATCCATATTTTTTCTGTGTGTTTGTATGTGTGTGCACACACAATGGGAATTTTATAACAGGATTAGAGTTTTAGTTAGTAGAATTATACACCAGTTGTTTATCTGAAGCTAGAGTCCAAACACTTGTAATGAATAGTACATTTTTCTTTGGTACAGAAACCTGGTCTATACTTCCTGTCAAATTAAATTTAAAAGACAGGTAAATTGGGGAATTCTGTGTACTTTTTAAGAGTTTTAATTTTTGTGATAATTCTTGGAATAGCAGGATTTGATTTCCCATGTAATACACCAATGCCTCTTGACACTTTTCAAAATCACTTTAGTCTTTCAAAGGGCTTGAGTACTAAAATCAGAAAATGGAAATTGATAGTCCATACTGTGCCATTATTTTGGCAGCACAAACTGCTCCAAGTGGGATGAGGATAATGTCAGGCAGGTTCTCAGCAGGAAGCCCAAATTCCCCCAAGTTGAAAACCTTTGACCTCACTCTCATCATGGATCAGTGCATCATATATCTCTTCTTCGCCAGGAGTTTGTTCAGTGAAATTACTACAATCTGCAGCCAGAACTGCAGCCTTGGAGTAGGGACAGCATCACCAACAGTTACTAAAGTAATGTGGCCATGAGCTTTTATATGTTGGGATGAAACAGGAGATATTGCAATGAACCCAGTTAGCCATTTATGAGGTTCAGTGTGCAAAGACGGCTGTATACATTCCATTCTTTCTTACGCGGGAGAAGCAGAACGAGCACACCACAGTGTTACAAACTTTCCCATGGTGCAGGCTGTCATTGATACATGTTGTTTTACAACACAACTGAGAAAGATTTCCCTTTCACAATATCCAGCTGGTGTGCATCCTGTTGAGACTCAGTATCCAGCAGCAGTCATGATGTCTTAATTCAGAGGCAGTCCTGTGTTATCTGTAAAATGAAACATGATAAACAAGTGGGTGGCTACTGGATGATAATAACTAGCCCCTGACTATATAGCTATGACTGCAGAATGCATGCCCCCATGGATTGCGTGCAAGCAATGAAAACTATGCTGCCCCATAAATTGCAATTGTGAAGTGGATCGGGATGCTTAAACAATACTTCCTGTATTTTTTCTAGTCTGTGCTCCGGAGCAGCCTAACACCATTCGTCAGAATGAGTGTCAAGAGTTGTCATGGTCTGCTGGATATCATTTGGCATCAGCATTAAGAAGGCACAGCCATACCCACTAACAGTATGACAAGCAATTGAGGAGGAGGAGGAGGAGGAGGAGGACAGGCAATAAACACATTTCCTTTGTGGCCATACTGTGATTGAATTATGTGAAAGTGATTTCAGTCAACAAAACAATAATTCCCCGTTCCTTCACCTCCACTTACTGTTGACAATCACATGTGGGTCACAATACTGAAATAAAAGCTAGCACAAAATAGACATGCTAAACTAACTTTATAAATCACACCATTCAATTTTCCATACTTATCAATTCTTACAATCAATTCTTATTATGATTGCACCTGTACTGAGTACCTTTTCTCTGCTTAGTGTTCCTATGCATTGCTGGTGAGCACCATATCCTCCATTGTAGCAAGGGCTGCCTTGCCCTACAAAATGAGGGGAAAGGGTTTCTGAAATCGGTTCAGTGCTCTTGGGTAATGTGATGTACACCAGCAGAGTTTGCAGTCTGAGAGATGTGGGTATGAGGTTTGCAGTAGCATAAATTGAATGAAGGTGAGGTAAAGTCATAAATGTGAGTTCTGAGTTGTGATTGATGCTGTTGGTAAGGGAGTAAAATGAATGCGTGATCAATTGTAAAGAAACTGAAGCTAGTATTTCAGTTCTAATGCTATGCCATTTGAAGATGAATTCACTGGCCATGACCACTCGTGCAAGATCATTAACTTTTTGAGCTTTGCATCCAGATCATCTGGTTTTCACTTGTTACATTGACAATGATAGTTATCTATTTGCTTTCTCAGTTTCTGTCTGGAGAGTGCCCTGGCCCCTGCAGGGAGAGGACCTCACTCCTCAAGTCCAACTCAAACAGCCATTAAAAGTCTTTGAGTCTGAGAGCCTTGGAGCACACTCTCTGACCTATTACACCATTCGCCAGTGTTCTCCCTGTTCTGGAGTTCTTGCCCAGCCAATTCCAGCCTAAATGCGGTACCCCTTTAAGAGCTCCTTGCTCACTTTAAATAGGTAGGATTTTTACTCAAAACTTTCTCTCTGCCATGATGTGGCCAGACCTGCTGAATTTCTCAAGCATTTTCACTTATTAAATTTCATCTTACATATGTCCAGTGTATAATACTGAGTTTAATTAACTGAAATTAAACTTTTTTGTTCCAAAGCATTGAAACAAAAGGGATTCTAGTCTCATCTGCAGTACAAGGTTTGTCTGCTAAGATTCATTAGAATGCAATAAATAGGAGTAGAGCCTGCTGCCCTTCAAGCTCACCCTACCATTCCATAACATCATGGCTGATTTCGGACTTCAACATCATTTTCTTGTATTATCCCAATATCCCTCAATGCTTTTCCTCAGTAGCAATCTATCAATCTCACTCTTGTACATACTCAACGATTGAGCCTTCACAGCTTGCTGGGGCAGAGAATTCCAAAAATTCACCGCCTCTGAGTGAAGAAGTTCCTCTTTATCCCAGTGCTAAAAGACTTAGCCCTTACTGTGAGACTGTGATCCTTGGTTCTAGACTCTCAGCTAGAGGAAGCATCCTCCCTACTTCTATCCTGTCAGTCCCTGTAAACATTGTATATGTTTGTACAAGGTCTAAATCCACAGAATCTAGGCCCAGTTTATTTGGTCCGGTTAATCTTTCCTCATAAGTCAATCCTTGCATCCCAGACATTAGGTCAGTAAGCCTTCTTTCCACCCCCTCTGTGGCAAATGTTGTGCTTTTTAATAATTGTTCTTTGCAATCAGATAAATATTCAGAGGCACCATCAGTTATACAATGCTATTGATTATCATCACAAATATACAAGTACTACTTTTGCACAGAATACTACCAGTGAATAAAGGTGACCAGGCTCGAGCCTGAACAATCCTTTGGTTCTCTAGGACCCTGACCTAAGGTCCTGTAACTTCTCAGTATGATTATGCTGACTCCTTCCTCTTTTTTACCATCAGACCCTTCTTTCATACTCCTATACATGTCTCTGGTCATGTGCTTCTCACTAATTAACTTTCTGGTTAATAATTTCTTATTCCTCCATCTAATACCATGCCTATCTGGAGTATTGAATTTGGGTAATTATTCTGTGTAGTTGCGGCTGTCAGCATGTTCTGATTTGTGTCTACATGGTGGCTTATGCTATCACCTTTAAACTCTTGCTACCCCTGTTGCATGTTGGTGAATTTTGTCAAGCTCAAGCCAAATTTCCATATTAGTGCCCTACACAGGTATATTTCTCCTTATGTAAGAATACCAAAACAGTATGCAATATTCCACATGTGGTCCCAAGGCTCTATACAATTGCAGTAAGATATCTTTATTCCTATACTCAAATTTTCTTGTAATTAAGACCAACATACTATTTGCATTTTCAAGTGCTTGTTGTACTTGTACATTAGTTGAACACAGATCCATACTTCCTTTTGAAATTCAAATTCCCAGCCTACCAATATTTGAGAAATACTCTGCGTACAGAACATAGAACAGTAAAGCACAGGAACTGGTCCTTCAGCCCACCAACTCTATGCAACTATGATACCGTAGTAAACTGAGCCCACCTGCCTGCACATGTTCTGTTTGCCTCTATTCCCTGCCTATTCATGGATCTGTCTACATGCCTCTTAAACATTGCTATTGGTAGGAAGAACTGAAAACTTACATAGTGGATAGCTTCATTTTTCTCCACCTTATATTACTTCTAGTAATCGTTTGCCCACCGACTCGGTCTCTACAAATCCCATTGTAAGCGTTATTTACGAATATGTCTGACCTACTTGCTTACATAATGGGACTCACTCTACACTAATAATGAGATGTGGTTGACCATGAGCCATGGTATATTATCATTGAAACAGAAGATAGTTATATTATCCAGGGCGGCATGGTGGCTCAGTGGTTAGCACTGCAGCCTCACAGCGCCAGGGTCCTGGATTTGATTCCAGCCCCAGGTGACTGTCTGTGCGGAGTTTGCACATTCTCCCTGTGTCTGCATGGGTTTCCTCCGGGTGCTCCGGTTTTCTCCCACAGTCCAAAGATGTGCAGGCTAGGTGGATTGGCCAGGCTAAATTGCCTGTAGTGTTTAGGGGCGTGTGGGTTATAGGGGGATGGGTCTGGGTGGGATGTTCCAAGGGTCAGTGTGGGCTTGTTGGGCCGAAGAGCCTGTTTCTACACTGTAGGGATTCTAATGTCTTTCCCTCTAATTTCTCAAGTAACTTCACAGTTCTTAAATGTCTATGGTCTCATATTGGTTTAAAATCTGCTCTGGAAGTGCAAGATGATAAAGAAGTTTGTACTACTCCAATTACGACTGATCAAACTGAAGTTGAGGCTGTTCTTCCTGGTCCCACAATTCCTGCTTCTTGGTCCTATGTTCCCTCTGGAATGTAAGAGATCCCTCTGATTTGAGTGACCTCTTTTAAATAGCTATCTGGGTCAACCCCAAGTACTTGGAACAATGTAATTAACATTGTTCAGTTACTCCATTTAAATTGAGTTTTTATTCCAGGAAAGGTGTTACAAAAGACAGTATCAGATATTGTAATTTCTTTATTGACTAAGCCGATCCTAGGAGCCTATCTGTCTCAAAAACAGTTTTACTGAAACTCAGATCTATTGTTTCACCCAAAACCTTGCAGCATTGTCTCGTCAAAAACCCATTCAATAGTCAATCAAGGCGATTGGCTTGATCCAATTCCCAATGTGTTGTTCAGCTGGGCCAATGTTGCTTTTAGAGTGCCAAAAGCATGGTTACTTCATTTAAAAGGGACATTCCACTACCTACGCCATTGACATTTCTTCATATCATCCTCTTAACTCCCAACAACCTAGTTTTGAGTTGTCTGCAAATGTGGAAATATTACAATTAATCACTACAACCAAATCATTGACTTACACTGTGAAGAGCTGGAGCTCAAACACTGATCCTTCCAGTATCCCACCAGTCTCAGCCTGCCAACCTGAAAATGACCTATTTTGAGTTTCTGTCCGTTAACTAGTTCTAAATACATTCTTTCCTCACCCCCAACTCCGAAATCTCATGTGTTCTAATTTTGTTTACTAACTTCCTGTGCGAGGGATTTTATCAAAAGCTTTCTGAAAATATAAATAAATCACATTGACCAGCTTCCATTGATCTATTCTGCTCATTATGTCCTCAAAAAAGTTCCAACATGTTTGTCAAACATGATTTCCCCTTCATAAACTCATGTTGCCACTGCCTATCCCTTCCTTTCTTCTTGATTGCCTATGACTGATGTTAGGGAACAAATCTGTATTCATAGAATCATCATAGGATCCCCACAGTGTGGAAACAGGCCCTTTGGCCCAACAAGTCCACACTGACACTTGAAGCATCCCACCCAGACCCATTCCTCTATAACCCCCCAAGCTACACATCCCTGAACACTATGGGAAATTTAGCATGGCCAATCCACCTAACCTGCAGATCTTTGGACTGTGGGAGGAAAGTGGAGCACTCACAGAAAACCCACACAGACGCTGGGAGAACATGCAAGTTCCACACAAATAGTCACCTGAGGGTGGAATCGAACCTGCGTCCCTGGCACTGTGAGGCAGCAGTGCTAACCACTGAGCCACCATGCTGCCCCATTTCTCTCTTTGGTTTGTCTCCTTCCTTCCTTCCTTAAATAGTGGAGCCACATGTGCCACATTTCATTCTGTTTTCCTTTTCTTAAATTTGGGATTGATCCTTCTTTGCAAAATTCTAAACTGCTCCTTGTGTTTGGGCTTACTATGATATTTTCTGCAACTCTGTAGGTCTCCAATGGCAGTGAAGTCATTGGCCTTTGTCCGCCCTTTATTGACTGCTATATTGTTATTGTACTTGCTGGCAATACAAATGGACAAGTCAGATCCCATGAGGAAATTTGGTTAACATTTTTTTTTTCAGTTTGTGAATGTTATGGTTCATCACTGAGGCATATTCCTAATTCTCTGGCACCTTACCCTCTTTAGCTCCCAAAGCCCAACCAACCTGGCACCCAACTGTTACTTACTGGAGCTGTCAAAGTGTCTATCTCTGATGGTGAATTGTAAATCAGAGAATACAGCAGCTGACTGCTGTGAAAAGGGAATGTAGCATGCCATGCCCCCATTATCCTGCACTATGATGGACCTGTCAGATTTAAAACACGGTCTATGTTTCTGAAGCAGATCTGATCAGAATGTCCTGTCAGAAATGTAGAACTGTTCGGTTTTGTTTTGTTTTGTTTTATAAGAGTGGAGTGACAATCTGTGTCCGATTACCACTTGTCCATTTACATCTTATTAGTTCCTAAAATCATTTTTGAAATGGAGTCTCCTATTCTCCCACATCCCAGAGAGGAACTAGATGGTGACATTTCCCAATATGAAAGTCAGAGCTGGTAACTGGCAGCTCTATCTCACCATGTCTTCCTCTGGCCGTTGTTCACCTCGGACAATGGTCACCAACTTTGCCCTGTATGTTCCAATGGACAGCGATCACAAGCAACCCTTGCCCACAGAGATTGACATCAAATATATACCAGCCTCACCACATCTCCGACCCACTTAGAATATAGTTGTCAAATTCAATGCTACATTTTGCAGTGTACCAGCACCTTTCATCGTAGTGCTGCTGCCAGGACACATGACATCAATGGATAAGCACCCAGCTTATGGATTAGACTGGGCTGTATCCCAAGGGTCCTTGCTTGCTCTCTTAGCACTCTCACACTTTGCACCTACTTGTATGTTTCCCATATCCCTGCCTCGCTGCCTCATTCAGAATTTACAGGCTCAAAGTATCTTGTCTCGCTTTTCAGTGCAGACCCAAAACCAGGCAGCTTGTCCTTTTGTCAGCAGTGATCAGTCAAAGGGATGGACATGTTACTGTATGGCACAGTGCTGAACATGCTTCAGCCAGTTGGATACATCACCAAGTCTAGGGAGTGTAGTCATCAGTTGAGTCAAGGGGAACTGTTGTTAGTCAGGGGTTACTGCTATAGTCAGTCTCAGGCGAGAGGCAAGACACAGTCAGTCAGCTCTTGGAGTGGTCAGGGACTTCAAATCTCTGTAGGCTGCACAGTGGGCCACAGCCAGTCCTGCAGATGTTTTGCTACCAGTCAGGGTTTCACGGTAAGTCAGTCAGAATGCTGCACAAAGATCAGTCACTTACCAGGTCGATATGTCCATCCACATCAGTCAGAGGGTGGGCCACTGTTAGTCCTTTGGGTCTGCTCAATTAAAGTCAAGGGTGTTTATCAGGGGTCACTGCTATGGCTGGGTAGCCAACTGTGGCTTTGTCCTTTCCTATTCCAAAAATGAAAATCAAGAGTTTTCTGTTTGTTCCCATCCGTCTGATACATAGCAAAAAAGTGAATGAGAAAATAAGCAAGGTTCCAATAAATATTGAACTATTAGCCAGACTGTGATTTCAGAGTGGAGTTTCCACTGTAAAACCACAAAACATAGGAGCAGAAGTAGGCCATTCAGTCCATTGAGTCTGTTCCACCATTTAATGAGATCATGGTTGATCTGATAAACCTCAGCTCCACTTTCCTATCTTTTCCCCTTAATCCTTGATGCCCTTACGGATTAAAACCTTGTCTCTCTCAGCCGTGAATATACTTAATGACCCAGCCTCAGGGCAGTATCGTACCATTGGACAGTAATAATTTAAACAATGTACAAACTGATGTACAAACAAGACTGTTTTGAATATTACAAACAATTTTAATGTGTGTAATGTTTTGAACCAGTTACAGTTTAATTACAAAAAAAAGTTGTACTCATTAGAATGCTATTAAAAAGGTTTCACTTCTATGTTTTGAAGATTTTCTGCAGGAGTGCTCCAGGCATTATGTGGTATAACCTAAGACTGTTGACAGGGTCAGCTAAGTAGGATTTATAAAGCTTTTTAAAGCGCTGGATGTTTACACAGTCACTAAGTCAGGGAAGTGGCCATCAATTGTATTGGCAGTTGTCAAAATGTCCTAGTATAAATATTACCTTATGTATTAAACATAAACCTTAAAATGTTAACGATGAGAACACTATTGATATTATTGTATTAATAAGAAGCGTCAAAAACAGAATCATTTACCTCAAATTATATGGATTACCATTTATTACATACTTGTTGTGATCATATACGATAACCACAAAAACCTTCATGAATTCTTAATATTCAGAGATAGTGGTGATAATTTACATATTGCTGTATGTTAAACTTTATAAATGAGACATAATTTTTCATCATTACATTAAATTTTATTTTAAAGTTCTTTTTTCAAAATAAAAGGCATAATCCCCCAAATTTCCCCCAATTCCTCTGGTTAAGAAAACAATACCTAATGCTAGCTACAGTTCTACACATTTTGTTATCTTACCAAAATGACCAGTCAAGAACCAATTCTACACCAAGTATCTGGCCATCATTTTATTAGGTAAGGTGGTTAAAGGTATAGATTATTAAATTTGAATATACATATATCATGAAGCACTTCATATAAAAGTAGTTTCTTCCTCGTTGATCTTCCACATGACATCCAGAATTAGAGAATTATTTGAAATACCTAGTATTTTATGAATAAAAGGAAGAATATGCTTTATACTTTAAAGTTTATTTTGGTCTATAATTTCTACTATAGCTGTTCCAAGGGTTAGTATACAAAGGCAAAAATTTCAGGATGGGAATTGCCTCTTGGAAGCATTTAAATATGCTTATTTAACTTTAGATCATAAAGATTGAGTTACAAAAATGCAAAGAGATAAAGCATTGAAAGTGCAGAATATTTAGTGTTCTGTGTCAAACTGGTAATTCTCTTGGCTCTGTCTCTAAGCCCCTTTAAGCTCCTGATAACACCAGCTGGAATGTTCACTCTCTCTGGACAGCTGGGAGGAGTGCAGGGGCCAGTCACAAATTAAATTAAGAGGTGTAAAATGCTGTGGGAAGAAAAACAATCCGTGATAGGGATAACAGGTGTCACCCGCCACTCTGTCCGATTATCCACTGCACTGCTTTGAGGGGGGAGTAAGGACTGACCAAAACTTGCTGTGTGTGTTTGGATAACAGTAGTCGATGTTCGTCTTTCAGAACTGTAGAGGATCGTCTTTAAAGTAGTCATCACAAGACGAGTTCCAAAGGGCAGTTTCTTTTCCATGGAGTTTGATTTAGATAAATGTGAGGTGTTGCAGTTTGGTAAGGCAAATCAGGACAGAACTTACAGTTAATGGTACGTCCCTGGGAAGGGTTGGTGAACAAAGGCACCTAAAAGTGCAGGTGCATAGTCCATTGAAAGTGGAGTTGCATGTAAACAGGGTGGTGAAGAAGGCACAAAAACAGAAGTTACTGGAAAAGCTCAACAGTCTGGCAGCATCTGTGAAGAAAATATCAGAGTTAATGTTTTGGATCCGGTGACTCTTCCTCAGATGAAGGGTCTCGTTCTGAGGAAGGGCCATCGGATCAGAAACGTTAACTCTGATCTTCTGTTTTTGTTCCTGATTTACAGCATCTGCAGTTCTTTTGGATTTTATTTGGTGAAGAAGGCATTTGGTACTCTTGCCTTTACTGGTCAGTGCACTGAGTATAGGAGTTGGGATGTCATGTTGTGATTATACAGGACATTAGTGAGGCCACTTATAGAATACTGTGCTCAATTCTGGTCTCCTTGCTATAGGAAAAATGTTGATAAAACTTGAAAGGGTTCAGAAAAGATTTATAAGGATGTTGCCAGGACTGGAGGTTGTGAGCTATGTGGAGAGGCTGAACAGGTTGGGACTTTTTTCCTGGAGTGTTGGAGGCTGAGGGTGACCTTATAGAGGTTTATAAAGTCATGAGGGGCATAGGTAGCATGAATAGCCAAGGTTCTTGTCCCAGGGAGGGGAATCCAAAACTGGAGGGTGGATTTTATTGTGAGAGAGGAAAGATTTGAAAAGGTCCTGAGGGGACAACTTTTCATGCAGAGGGTGTTGTGTGTATGGAATGAACTGCCAGAGTAAGTGGTGGAGGTGGGTAGAATTAGGACATTTAAAAGGTATCTAGATGGGCTCATGAATAGGAAGGGTCTACAGGGATATGGGCTAAATGTTGGCTCATGGGACTAGATCAGTTCAGGATATCTGGCCAGCATGGACAAGTTGGACTGAATGGTCTGTTTTCGTGCTGTGTAACTCAATGACTCTAAGCTCAGCTCTAGACATGTCACGTCAGCTTTCCTGCTCCTCTGATGCTGCTTGGCCTACTGTGTTCATCCAGCTCTACACCTTGTTATCTCAGTTTCTCCAGCATCGGCAGTTCCTACTATCTCAGGAAATGTACAGAACCGTGAGGAATTTACAAGACACGGAATTTACTTTGAAAAAGACATCCACAAATCCTGACTTACCTTTATTTGACATTACTAATTATATGAGGAGAAAGTCACATAGCGCTGCAAACAGAGAATCAGTAACCAACTTAAATATTCATCCTGAAGAATAGAAAGATGTGGAAAGTTATTGGAAACAACCACCTGTAGACAAAATTAGCTTTCATTGGAATGATGTTTTAAATAGGAGAAACATGCTGTGCCTAAATTATATACAAATTAATTGAATTATTTGATGACACAATAGAAAACTTTAGTCAGGGTAATTCTGTAGGTTTCCAACACAATGACTGTTGGACATCATTCCAAAGTTACACAGGAGCCTTACTAAACTGAAGCCAATGGAACTAAGGAGAACATGGCAATATGGACCCAGAATTATTCTCAACAGGATATACAGGATGGTTGTGAACATTTTTCAGACTGCGATGTAAAGAGCTTAGTAAAATACAGATCTGATTTATCAGTAGGATACCAAAGACTGAGGACTTCAGTTTGTGAAATCTGGAGAGTCAGGACTGTTCTCCTTGGAACAAAGAAAATTAAGAAGTGATCTGATAATAGTTTCCATGATAAATTTTAATCTGGTAGATAGTGACAAACTGATCCCACTGGTGAAAAGATCAATAACCAGAGGCCACAGAATTAAAATCATTGGCAAGAAATCTAGAAACGAGAATCTTATTTCTCTCAGGTGTCAGGATCTGGAATGGAACACTACCCAAAAAGCTGCCAGGAAAGGATTCCATCAATAATGTTATAAAGGAGTTGGACAAGGACTGAAGGATGAGAAACTGAAAAAAAATTTAGACAAAAAGCGGGCACCTAGGACTTGGCCAAAGTTGCTTTTCAAAAATGTCGGGATAGAAACAAACTGACTGACCTTTTTCTGCACTTTAAGTTCGAGTGATTCTATGGCAGAAACAGAAAGTAAGAGATAATACAATCACAGGAATCAATACATAACCTCCTTGATTTTGGAGAAAGTTCCATTTCTATTTTGCTTTGTTTTTCAGCATATTGTTTCTGTAAAACTATATTGCCCAGTCAAAATAAGGTGATTGTAAAGTTGTTAAATACCCTCCATACGGAGTGTTAGTTTCAACCTTTATAAAGGCGATACACAGCAAAGTCTTCAGTTCTTCCCTGTAGGTAGCGACTGTATATCCCATTTGTATATCTCTGGTAACACAAAGTGACTATTGAAATATTTTAACAAGAATAGTTTAAACTACTGCAAATGTACAATTTGATCTCAACAGAAGAGGGAGATGTATTGCCACTGACACAGGTTATCTTATGCTTACATATTGGGGACTTCTATTTTCTGAACGGACAGAGTAGTAATGAGTGTCACGTGCTTTGGTTTTCACAAGGGAGAGTGAGATGTTGCGTATGATATTTGTGGCAATGATATTTTTTAATTGTTGGAAAAGCTTAACCTGTGGAGAGGACTCAGAGTTAACGTTTCAGGTCGAGTGACCCTTTCTCAGAACTGTCTGTTTTTGTTTTTATCCGCTTTCCAGCATCCACAGTTCTTTTATATGTTTAATTGTGCTTGCTTAGCCTTAGAATCACCAGACCATGGTGACTTTTAGCTCAGGTTTGTTCTGTGCGAAAAATATTAAACGAACTTGAACTTAGAACCAAGTTTTAACTTAGAACATTTGACTAAGAACACAAATAAATATACATACTTCCAGATATGCTTTCATAATAGAAGTAAGTCAGACCAATTGAAAAACAGTCATGCAGCATTTGTGGAGAAATAGAGATGAGAGGTCAAATTTTCATTTCCGTATCCTGATCCTGCTGTAAATGCAGGTGAGGAATCCACAAATGCTGCCAGGAAGTCTAACAGCACTGTTAGATTGGCATCTCCATCAAAAAGCTGGGAGGTATGTATGTAAACAGAGGAACACTAGGGTGCCTGAAAGTGACACACTCCTTCACAAAGGTGCTGTGACCCTCTTTTAATTGTCACTATGTGTTTATGGAAATTTAGGATGCAGTTGCATTCAGTGAGGTGTGAAATGCACTCTGACTAGTCCCTTCAAACCATCTTTTACTGACAGGCTGCTTCAATTCATCAGGCACTCTTCAGCCATTATGCGGGTACATCTGCTACCTGGAAAATTCCAGGTAGCTTCTCAGTTAATCCTCAATGGTGCACTTAACCAATCTAACTACCAGCCACAGTCTCTGAAAGGGTACCTGCAAGTTTCAAGCAAGTATGGAAGAAGCAAAGGGTGGGAGTATGGAAAGGACAGGGTAGAAGTAAAGGGAAGAGCTAAAGTGAAGATCTATGATATGGTTGGAGGGAGAAGTGATTGAGTGACAAAAAATGCTAATGGTGAAAGGCAAAAGTGATTGTAACAGAAAAAGCAAACGACGGTCTTGAGGAACTGTAAATGATTATAGAGTATTATCAGTAGCTGCCAACCATATGAAAACAATGGTAATAGTTATTGTCTGAAATTATTAAACTTAAGATTGAGTCTAGAAGGCTGAGAGTGCCTGATAAACATATGGCATGTTATTCCTCAAGCTTCTATCAGTTATATTAGAGTAAGGTGGGATGCTATGGATAGACAGCTCAGAAGGGCAATGAGACAGGGAATTGAAGTAACAACTGACTGGACGTAGAGGGTCATCCTTGTCAATTGAACAGAGGCATTCAACCTAAAACCAGATTTTATAAAAACTGTATTAACTTTAAATAACGTCATTGATTACTAGGAATGCCAAGTGTTTGCTATGAATGTAACTAGAATCTTAAATAAGCCGTCAACCTATGTGCAATTCAAAGCAATCAGATCAAGGTGAATGGTGTCAGTTTGAGGAATTAACATTTTTTTTTCTACTTTTACAATGAAATGAAGTGTCAGCAGGTCAGCTGTACGTAGGTGATTAGCTGAGAGAACCATTTAGAGCATGGCAAGATCTTCATAAGCTTCTCCTGCTGGTAAGAGATTGAGAATCTATGCTGTTGGTATCAATCTACACCATAATCAAATCATCAAGGCCACTGGAGTAACCAATCTGTAAAGAAAACGGGCAAAACACATTTTGAACAGTGGCTTTTCTGGTCGTTTGCCTGTTGCACAAGGGGCAAGGCCACTGTCTAAGGTCCTCTTGCCTCCATGCGCAGAAATGCCAGAATATATACAGAAGCATTCTAGGGCTATGTGTTTAACATGAAATGTATATTAAAAATTTGACCTATAACTGACATATCTCATGACAATTAAGAGTGCCACACATTGCAAATGAAAGAAGTTGAAGGGTACTGCATTTTATATAATGTCAAACTTGAACTGTCATGTCATGTGCTCTTACAAATTTTACGAAATCTATATTTTTGGAAAAAAATAGTTACATTGGTGTAACAGGGCTTCTGCTTAAATGGCCATTCTTTGCATACAGAATTGGCAGCAAACATCAGCATTAACTCTTACTGTGTAGAACAATAAAGCCAATCCTGATCCTACCCTTATATGTTGCACATACTCAGACACAAGACAGTTTTCAAAGTGAAGAGCTCTAGCTGTCCTCTTTTACTGTAAGCCCAGGTACACTCCGGCTTGTATTGGAACTGTATTGCACTTTTGTGACAAGCAAGATCACTAATTATGCAACTAGTGAATTCTGCATCACTGCGCTATCTCTTTCAGAGTCACTTTGTTTCACTGGCTACCCCCTCTTTCTCCATAGCACTATGCCTTAGATCCTTGAATCCCCTTCAAGTCACTATTGACTATGATACCATCACCCTTTCAGGCTATGCATTACAGATCACAAACAGCTCATTGCATAAAAGTCTATGTTTTATGCAAAGTACAAATCACTGAAAGTGAGGGGCCGTCACATAAAATAATCTGCCCCCTTGTCCTTTGAGATGGTGGTGGTTATGGGTTTGGAAGATGATATGTAAGGAGCCATGGTGAATTTCTGCAGTGCACCTTGTAGATAGTACACACTGCCAATACCAAGCGTTAGTGTTGGAAGGAATAAATGTTTGTGGTTGTGGTGCCAATCAAGCAGATCCTGGATGGAAAAAGTTGTTTCAGCTGCACTCAGCCTGCAGGGAGTATTCAATCACAATTCTGACTTGCGCCTTGTAAAAGGTAGAAAGACTTTGGGGTGAGGTGGTAAGTTAGTAAGTTACTCACTGCACAATTTTAAACCTTTGCACTTTTGATATAGTGACAGTATTTATATGGCCAGTCCAGGTCAATTCCTGTTCAATGATAATACCCAGAATGTTGATGGTGGGAGATTTGTATGTACAGATAAATCCATTCAAGATCATACAGCAATGGACTGATTATACAGTCCTGACACATCATCAATTCAGCAGTTTTCAAACTCTTAGGAACTGGGATTCTAAGATTAAACTTTTTAAAATAATTAAGTTACTGGGCAAAGGCAAAAATCAGATGCTAAGTTTCTACAGGTATTAATCAACAGATTTTTTTTGATTCCATGGGTATTTATTAGTGAATATTGATGTTATAAAATGGGATTTTCTAAATCCTTTGAGTAATTCCTAATTCACACAGCTGAGTGTCAAACCACATGATACCTTTATCCGGTGAGCAGTAAGGTGAAGAAAGGAACTTAACTCTCAGTAGATAGGAGAAATTACATTGCTGAAGAGAGACTGTTTAAGTCTTATTTTAAGGTAAATAAATAGTGTCTTAAGCAAATATGGTTAAATTGAAGGTAGTTTGAAGAAAAATATAATAGTTACAAAGTAGCTGACAGCACTGAGACTTCCAGAGGGGACAGTTTGCTTTTTAATTGGGATAAATAGCCATCTCTACTTTGCAAGAACATTGTACCTTAATGCCATTGTCCAGTGCCATGGTGCATTTCTCCAATTGCATTACAGCAAAGTTGCAAATTGGCCAAGATACAAAAATTAGGGAAGTAAACATGTGGCTAAATGAGTGGTGTGAAAAGAGGGGTTCTATTTTGTGGGGTACTGGCATCAGTATTATGACAGGAGAGAACTATACCATTAGGACAGGCTCCAGCTAAATCCATTGGGGACCAGGATCCTAGTGGAAACGCTAAATGGGGTGTCACAAGGACTTTAAACTCGTCAAAATTCGGATGAGGGCTCAAGAGACATTATGAAAGTTTCCATTCATATGAGTGATAGTTGAGGATTCTGGGTCTGTACAGGGGGTTTAGAAGGTTGGTGGGGGGGAATCTGATTGAAACTCACAGAATATTAAGAGGCTCAGATTGAATGGACATGGAGAAAAAGTTTACACGAGAAGAAGAGATTAGGAGCTGAGGGAAGGCCCTCAGAGTCAAGGGACAAGCCTATAGAACTAAGATGAGGAGAATGTGTATCTGTGGAACTCATTGCCACAGAAGACTATGGAGGCCAAGTCATTGAATGCATTTAAGTCAGAGACAAATAGGTTCTGGATTAGTGAGAGGATCAACGTTTCCTGGGAGAAGGCAGGAGAATGGGTTTGCAAAATGTATCAGCCAATGACCAAATGGCAGAACAGACTCAATGGGCTGAATGGCCTATTTCTGCTCCTAAATCTTATCACCTTATATGATAATTTGAAACTAAGAAATGATAAAAGTAGTGTTAAAGCCAAAGCACCAGTCAGTTCCCTTTCTCATACATATTAACAAAATAATTCCTCAATTTGGTCTGATTATTGTCTATTGCTTAGAAAATCAAATAAATTTACTCAATGAATTTGGCACAATTTGGCAAACTCAAATTTCCAATGTTCACTTTAAATAAAAATGAAACTGTAATCTGTGAACTTGTGTTCTATAAACAGGCATAGGGTAAAACAGAGAAAAGCAGCAGCTGATTGTGTGAACTTCTGGAGAATTCTCATCTGACAGATGCAATGAGCAGTTTACAAGAAATGTAAAGCTGGCATTGCCACCAGCCTCAAAATAGCTGAATTGGCTATTGTATGAAGGTGGTTCTCAGAAGTCAGAGAGGAGGAAACTCACTTGAGACTGGACAACTGTAAACCTCAATTGAAGATGAGGCATGAAAAGGCAATAAATTGTCAAGACATTTTGGAAAGCACGAAAATTGTTATTAAGTAGGAGATTACAAAATCGGGTCATCATCTAGGTCAAACACTTCTTGGTTCAAAGCAGGCGGACGCAAAATACATCACCTTGTAGTGAGCTAACTCAGGCACTTAAGATATCTTCCCAGTTTAGTGCTACTTTGAGACATTATGTACTTAGTACTTTTGTTCCCAAAACTCCAATTGTCCCCCTTAACCCTGTTTTAAGGGAACCTCAAGGTAGAAACTTCAACAAATGTCAACCACCAGTTCATATTACCCCTAATCTAATTAAACTGCAGATTAATACAAGTGATTGATTTCACACAAGTGGCTGTTTCTAATGTAGGCAGTGCTGATGTAACAGTGACAGCATTGCCTCAATCAGAAAGAGTACTGTGGGAACAGTCCATGTAATGTTCTAAGGTTAAACGCCTCAGTTACGATGAGTCCCAGTGTAATGAAATTTCATTGCCAATTGCATTCCATCAAAAAAAAAAGCTGTCACAGATAAACTCAGTGGCTGCCAACATATTTAACCATTCAATAGACGTCAATATTTAATATCACACAAATTCAGTTTATGGATAGAGTGAAAAATCTACAGCATCAACTGCAATCATTCTGCAAGTTTGATAACTTTGCCATCTGTATTAAATGTTTCAGGACTATACTGACAATGCTAGCTGCTTTACTAGTTCAAAAGAACTAGACTCCTGAAAGTTTATCTGAAAACTAAAATATTCTTTTCCCCTGTTCCAGTCAAATATGCTTTCACTACATGACTAAAGAAAGCTGGCTACAAATTATTCTGATTTATATCCTTTAAATGGATAGTCAGTCTGTATAGCTTTCAAAACTGAGATAAAGGTCTGGTAACTTTTAACTCTAAATCCAAATCTTTATCCAGTTTCTTTAAATCACACTGCACCCTATATTCTATCAGTTTTCACGTAATATTTCTCAACTATCTCATAAGGTGTAACCTGGATCTTTAAAACTCTCATATTTTTAAAGACCACTTGTTTGATTTCTATATGTAATCAACAATCAGACTTATTTCTAAAACAAACCAGAAGGTTTTCTACAGGTATTTTATAGTAAGAAGATAGTAAAGACAGGAATAAGAGGCAATGAACATATACAGGAAAAAATTTTCAGCCAAGATACGAGAGAATGATAGAGGTAAGCAATTTAATAATTACTTCAATCAAAAAACAACTACATTTAGCGACATAAATGTAAGAAACTCATTGGAATCTAATGGCTTGCATCCAGGAAACTAGAACAGGAATAGAAGAAAGTTTGAATATAATCTTCCAAAAATAACAACCTTTGGAAAGAGAATTTGACGCAGAGGAATTAGTCATGTCTCTCTTCAAAAAAAAAAAAGAGGCAAGGATAAGCATAGTATTTATGGCATGAAATAATTAAGCACTGAAACATGAATACGTAAGGGTAAGTCAACAAGGCCTCGTCAATCTTAGAATTCTTTGGAGAAGCAGAGTTTTAGAGAAAATGTAGTGGACATGGTTTATTTAGATGCAAAAGCATTTGATAAGATACCATGCAAAACACACTTATGGCATCTATTATCTTTAGTTTGGAACTGCTTTGGCACAGCAGTCAAGGATTAATTTATTTTATGCAGCTGATCCATGATGTTGCTCTTTTTCTTTCGTGGTTATGGGCTGAATTTTACTTTCTCTTGGCCAAGCCAGAGTTGTATTGGGTTTTTATTGATAAGGATTTGCGCTGGAAGGCCTAACAAAATTTTCTTGCCATGTCTTATCAAAATAGTCTCATTAACCATCTACCCTGCTGCTATGGTATCCCTCGCGTCCAATTCCAAAAGCTTCTTGATATGCACAGTTCCTCAACAACTTGCCATTCAGCAGGTACTCAGCAAAAGACCAGCATCCCACTATGCCATCTTAACCAACAAATGTCCGGGTGCACAGAAGCCTTTCAATTGGGCATTGCCCCTCACCAGTAATGTCACGGCACAACAGCAGCAAAACCATGCTGCCCAAGGCACGTAGGTGTCATGGCTGACACTCCATTGCATACAAAAACTCACTTCTCTTAATCTTATTGCTGCATCGTCACCAAATCACACACTTCACCCATCGTACTTACATCACATCTAAACACCCTCTATATCTCCAATGTCCGCTGTCGACCCAAAGTCCATCATTGTCCAATAGGGGAGCATTGTATAAATGCAAGCAATTGGATGAATCCAAAGATGAGACTTTATTTACAGAAAGCAAATGTGAATGCAGACAAAACAGTGGCACCATGACCAATGAATATTTACCAATCCACGATGGTCTGCTGCACCCAGCTGTCACCTACTGGAAGTAGGTGTCAAAGAATTCACTAATATAAAATTAAAAACACAGATGTTGGTGATCTGAAAAAAAAACAACAAAATGGAAATTGCTAGAGAAACTCAACAGGTCTAGTGGCACTTTTCACTTATTTGTTATGCATGCAGTGTGAAGGTACTTAGGAATCTGACACTGGTTAAAAGCAATTGGCACCATGCCATTGGTGCTTGCAATTTGAATTTGGGCATCTCCTCAAACCTCAAAGTTAACAGTAATGACATCACAAAAAGCCAATGGTGAACCATAATTCACGCAGCTTCCAAGGATGTTGTGTGAACACACCATTGCTTCATCACCTGTTCTGTAATGATAAGCTGTACATATGTAGCGAGAAGGTGAATGTTTGAGTGAGTTTAAGATAGGAGAGACTGGAAAGCAGCAGGCACTCCCTTTTGAAACAAACATTCTGGCTGCTTAGCTAGCAATGGCCTTTTCAAGTTGCTGGGCATGTCAAGCCTGAAGGTTTATGAAGAGAAAATAATGTTAACGTTGAGTTCTAAAGTATGGTCACTGAAATTGAAACATCATTGTTCACAGATGCTGCCTGACCTGCTACGTTTCTCCAGCAACTTCTGTTCTTTGTTTGTCAAAGATGTCCTGTGTGGTTGTAGTGCCTGATGCAGCTAAGCTCCATTATGGGTAAGGAGTGATTCATCCTCCTACTCAGAAGCTCCCACTTCTCCAGCTCCTCAGCATTCAACAGATTGCCTCGCTGCCTACTTCAACTGTGCAGAACACATATGCCAGAATAATATGGCACATGTAGTTTGAACTATGCTGGAAACCACCACCCCTCCCCCAACCCCATACCCATCTGAACAGAAGAACCACATCTTCAACACTGCATTGGTCAGATAGTATCTGTGCTCCTCATCTGTCAGCAGGTTGTGCAATAGTGTCACAGTAGGTAACTCGTATCACCTAGTAACCAAACTTGTTAGGCATCTGGACCCTTAAACTCAGCAGGTACGTGAATGCTCCAGGATGTAGGAACTGTGGCAGCTGCCAGGGTAGTTGGCATGCACCTCCAGGAAGTCAAAACAGTGAGCACAGATCACCTACACATGAATCCAATGAGCCCCACCCTGTTCATGAATTCTGCAGCGTTGTGATACAACCCTCTCAGTGCCACGTATACAGTCAATGATATCCTGCACCTGGGGAAGCCAGAAATGTTTCTGAATCCTACTGCCTGGGATGCAGCACTGACCTTGTCAATGGGAAATGGACCTGTGATTTTGCACAGACAGCATTGGTCACTGTCCTGAGGGATTTGTGGATGCACGATAGAGATCCCATTCAGCTCACCCACAGTCCCCTGGAAGGAGTCACCTGCAAAAAATTTTTAGAGAGGTTATCACCTACACAGCCATCAGAGAAAAGATGGCCTCTCACTCCTGCGGCCCTCAGGTCCTGCTCCAGTATCCAGCATAACTCCATCAGTGTGTCCCGGGCCATACAGAGCCTCACTCACCCCGAGGAAATGGAGTTGAGGCCAAAAATCTCCGGGCCTCTCACGCACCGAGTGGCACCGTCGCTGTGACTTATCCCTAAGCTGGGTGCTACTGTTCCTGGGCTTGGCATCAACCCTAATCCTTTTGCATTCACCTTTGCCTTCTTAAGGCAGCCACTGTGACCACCAGCAGCTGGGTGCAGGATTCCTGGTGGAAATGCTCAACATTGGGAACAGAAGGTTATTAGATGTCTGAAGAGGAATTGGTATCAAACCCTGGAGATGAGGGGTGAGCACACTTCACTGCACATTGAGACATGCTACAGCCTGATAACCAGGGTCCATTGTCCTCCACTTTCAGGCTCAGCACACGCAGAAACTTGAAGATGCCATGCCATTAAGGAGCCAGCATGTCTTCAAAAGGGAGTGCCTGCTGCACTCCAAAGTCTCTCCTATCGTAGACTCACTTAAGCATTCAACTTCTCACTACCTAAGTACAGGGAACTTGATATGAATGAACACAAGTTAAAGTCATATTTCAGTTAATACTTTATTTAGTGTGATACTTTTCTTCGTCTGTTCTATTGAACATTTTAATAGCGTAATGCAAACTCAAAAATTTAGAGTTCCTCTTCAGTCTATTAAAAACCACCAAGACATTCTGATTGACATTTGTTCTTTCAGAAATAAGAAAAAAAATCGACAGTACAATTAGGCACACTGTTGACACTGTACAATGAAATGCACAAATTCATTAATAGCTATTTACCATGTGCTCTTAAGATCCCCCTGTAGTTTACAAGCCGTGCTCGGATGAGGAAATTTCATCCGTGACAAGTGAGTTTTACAAGGAGTGACTAGACTTTTAAAACAAGTCCTTAAATAAACTAATGCATCAACAACAAAATGCACGTTGTTGGGTTAAGACGACTGTTAAACATACATTTCAAAACATTTAAAATATTTCATTATACAATTTATTTAAATGCACATATGCTAAAGAAATATTGCACAAAATTAAAATCTCAGTATAAAGTGTATGGATGGGGCCCATTTAAATAAGTTTCCATAAAGATATTTGTCAGAAATAAGATTTGGTAATATGCACAATACATGTTACAGATCATAGCTTCCTGACAATTGCAAAAATGGGCACTTATTTCTGTGGAAATATTTACCAGTACACAAGTGAAAGCCAGTTTTCGGAAACAATCTGGTCAGGTTAAAATGAGAAAACTATTTTTAAACAGGACATTTAAGGCTAATCTCAAATTATATTTTCTACAGTGGCAACATTAATCTGATCAATCCTAATCAGAGCACTCACTTGCTATCTTGGACACACCCAACTTTAAAGTACATTAAAATCTCTGTACATTAAAATTTACAATAATCTCTGGAGGCTTTACGGTTGTATGAAAATACACGGCTCAGTAACTCCTTGACTTATGGACCAAGCACAGACATGTATGCAACTAAAAAAAAAAAGACTGCTTTAGTCAGCTGTTTTGACAAGTGCAGGCAGTGTGTGGAATACAACCTATTCTTGTGGTTCTCTCAGATTAGCGATCTAGTTTTTGAGACACTAGATCAAATCCACATCAGTTAAAACACCTAGAATGTTATTTCTGCTACAAAAGATGTTCACTTGGGCTTTTTGCGGACATATAACTGAACACATTTGTACTTTCTTAATGCTGTCCTTTTTGAAACCGATGCCCATCAGCCATCACATTTTCTCAAACAAAAATGCTGATTTGTGCTGAATTCATCATTTGCTTTCCAAATCGGATAAACATTAGTTCATTCAATGCAAAATCATAATTGTGCTTTGCCCTAACCTTAAGCAATACTGCTATTACCATTACCTGTCTGAGAGATGATTCAGTGGCTGCATAATTGGTTTTGATGCTAACTAGACACAAGGAGATAGCTTTGAGATGCAGCAGTTTGACCATGCATCTACAGCTCTTCTATTACGAATTAATCACATTTTCTCAATGAGCTTTGAAGACATTATAATAAATACAAAACAATTATGATACACAGGAATATTATGAGGGAAAAGTGCATTAAAAAAATCAAAAACAGCAGACAAACATCATCGGAAGTAAGCCAATGAGTCATGGCTCTAGAGGCTGGCACAAAAAGATGGCATCATAACTGCAGCTGTGTATGTTTCAGAGCCCCAGAGAAACTGCTGTAACATAGACTGAACTAGGGCAGGTGCACAAGACCGAATCCACACGGCACAGTTTTCATGCTGGAAGTGTCACCTCTTTTGACAGGAAGCAACTTGAACTGGCTGAGACTTCTGCTTGTATTTTTGCATTCTCTGTGACCGTGAATGCAATTTGACGAAGAGCTCACGAAATTTGTACTGGGGAAAAAGGGTTTCTAGGAAGCCTTCCAGAAACACATAGACCAATCTTCGGTTTAACTGGTTATACTGGAACATCTCAAAGACTCGTAAAATGCCTTTGCGTGTTGTTTCAGCACCAATGATATGTTTTAGTTCATCTGAAAAAAAACACATCAGAAGTTGAAGTTGTCTCAAAGGAGTAGTACAAGAGGATAAAATTTTAAATACCTACATTAGTGAGATCATTTAAGCATGTCAGTCATGCAACCCATTATATGTTGAATTAAAACTAGAACTCGGGGAAAAGAAATCTCACTACATATCAAGGAAGGAATATTGATGCTGGGTGACATTCTCCTTTTATTTCTACAAAGTGTCCAGAAATAGTTTTACATTATATTTTTACTAATCAGATGCAGGATGCATCTTCTGTCTTCTGCAATCACCATCCTATCAGCTCATATCAAGAACTAGAGGTTGATGACTGAATAGTATTGTGGATTGGTTCTCTATCCTTAAATCTTTGGATTCTAATTCAGCTCAGAAATTTGGAAAAGTCTCCTTTTCATGTCATATTTCAAATAAGTTTATGGATGCTCAACACAGCGTCTGATTTTAATGGCCTCATTTCAAATTTGGCAGTACTGATATGAGAAACAGAAAAAAATCCTACAGCACATTTGGATTAAGCATAATTTAGTAGCATAATGATTACACCTGTACTAGTGAAAGACAGAGAGTTAGGTTACAATAAATGCTCATTGATTTCAATCTGAATCAAACAGTAACACAAATACGGGATTTATTTAGAAATAAGGACAAATGTCCCTTACCTGGCATAATCACCAGCATTTTAGTCTTAGCAGCCACCCTTGAGCGCATTCTTATAGCCTTTTCCCTGCGTGGTGCACTTTCTGCTAAGATACCATTAGGCCAGAAGGAATCTCTGTGGACAAAAGTTAAAAATTATTTTAAAACTGGTAAAAAATAGTTTCATGAGCATGTGTAACTTTTTTAAAAATTGCTTACCTGAATCGTTTTACAGTTTCTGCAACTTGCTCTGGTGAAGTCATCCAATCAACATGGTCCACAATTTTTCTAGAAGTGATAAAGTATCAAAATTGAAGGCAAAACTTGTTGGCTGTTCAAAGATACATTTCAGAATATTTATTCAATACGCTCCTCAAAATGAAGTTCATCTTGTGATGGCCCTTTAAGAACTAGGTTCATTTTTAGAAAAGCACCTTGCTTCCATCCAGTACTTGAATATGTGAGCAAGTCACCTCAGAAATATACTTCATCTAAAGAATCAACAGGTTAATTAAAAGGGAGAGTAGATTGTGGGTATGCCTCTGGTTTCAAGTACAATTTCAGAACAAGGTGAGTGTCAGAGATCAGTGGAGATTTTCTGTGCTGGCAAAAGGGTGTAGAAGTCTATGTAATTGAAGGTCTTTACTAACAGTTTGTTAAACATCTGGAATACCTAAGCTGAGCAGAAAGTGACAAAGTTTCAGATGCAAGACTCCACAGTAAGAGAATAATAGGAAAAGGAAAGCTCTCGAATGAGGTGACAACACACAAGATGCTAGCAAGGCCTTTTCTGAATGGAGATGTCCACAATCACGGAACGATCAATGGAGTGGAGTTGAAAGCACAACCATGCTGGAAGTAAGTGGAAATCTCAATCCTTATACAAATCTATGAATCAATAGTCAGGTCAAGTGGTTAATCTTCAAGTTTCTAAGTAATGGATTTGAGTTTTTGGAGGCATAAGTTAAGCAAGTATTGAAAGAAAATTAAGTATGAGTATGAGCAATTTTGCTCTTGGCACTTTTAACATAGTGTAACTGACTATTTAGGATACAGTGCAATTTTTCTGATGTTGCAGTAAGATTATTTTGTTTTAAATTTCAAACCTTACGGCTTACTTCTTTTAGTACACATCTGGATTTTCAGGCTCTTAAGAACTAAATAAATTACTGTTCTTTATTGAGATCACAACAATCCCTGGGCAGCGTCTTTAAGTAAGGCTGGGGGATCCACAAAAGAGACAAGTTGTAAACGTCACCAGCAATTTGAAATTTTCTGAATCTTGAGCAAGTTTTCTTCTTGACACAGATAATGCTATTTCTGGGTGTAAAGCAGTTACGCCCTTCGACTGGAAGATACCTCATTTCAGAATGGATCAAATTTTCTGTAAATGAAACTGATATACCTGCATTCCAGTTTTAGTTCATATCACTAAATTACTGGCAAATTTTAGGCTATAACATAATTTATAGCGAAAGATGTTGTATTAATTTGGACAGCTTAGTTTAATCAAACCTGTTGATTGTGTCCCCATAAGTTGCTCGGATAAGCTGCTGAAGTAAGTTTTTGATATTTCTTCTTAACCAGTGATTTTTATCTTTTAAGTCAAATACTTCATCCATAAGAAGCAGCATAACTCTGAGAGGAATGTTGTCATCAACCTGTTTTAGGAAATAATAAATGTAATTATAAATGGAAATTATATACAGGCCTAGAGATGTAAGATGTGAATTCCTCCGCCTCCGTCATGTCTGCTCCCAAGATTTAGTGTTCCACTCCCGAACATCCTAGATGTCTTCTTATTTCAAGGACCGTAACTTCTCCCCTTTGGTGGTTGAAAATGCTCTCGAACGCATCTCTTACTTTTCCCACACCTCTGCCCTCACATCCCCTCCCCTCCCCGCAACAAAAACAAAGACAGAATCCCCCTTGTCGTCACATATCACCCCACTAACCTCCGTATTCAACGTATCATTCTCTGCCACTTCCGCCATCTGCGATCTGACCCCACAACCGAAGATATATTTTCCTCCCCGCCCCTATCTGCCTTTCATAGGGACTACTCTCTCCGCAACTCCCCCGTCCGCTCCATACTCCCCAACTAGCTCCACCACACCCAGCACCTTTCCATGCAACCACAGGAAGTGCACACCTGCCCCTACACCTCCCTCTAAGGGGCCAAAAAAACCTTCAACATCAGACAGATGTTCACCTGCACATCCGCCAACGTGGTCGATTGTATCCGCTACTCCCGACGTGGCCTCCGCTACATTGGTGAGACCAAGTGGAGGGTCAGAGACCGCTTTGTAGACTGCCTATGCTCTGTTCGTGACAAACGACAACACCTTCCAGTCACAAACCATTTCAACTCCCCCTCTCTCTCCCTGGGTGACATGTCCATCCTGGGCCTCCTCCAGTGTCACAATGACGCCACCCAGAAACTGAAGGAGCAGCACCGCATATTCCGCCTTGGGAGCCTACAACCAAATGGTCTCAATGTGGGCTTTACCAGTTTCAAAATCTACCCACCCCTGGCCACATCCCATGACCAACCCTCCCTCTTATCCCCACCTCCTTGACCTGACACAATCTGTCCATCTTCTCTCCCACCTATCTGCCCCTCCCACCTCACTGACCAAGCCCCACCACTGCCTACCTGCACTCACCTCGCTCTATTCCACCTACCTTCACCAGCCCCAACCCTCCTATCTCTATTTCTTTCGGAGCTCCCTTCCCCCTCCCCCATTTCTGAAGAAGGGTCCCGACTCGAAACGTCAACTTTTCTGCTCCTCTGATGCTGCCTGGCCTGCTGTGCTCCTCCAGCTCCACACTGTTACCTCAAGACTCCAGCAACGATAGTTCTTAATATCCCAAAACCTATTAAGTAATTTTATCAGATCTCAATTGATCCAAATGGTCATTCAGCAGCAAAGCCGCATTAACAACAATAGAACTAAAAAGAAAATCGGTTACTCTCAAATACAAAGCAATACGGTTCAAAGTGAAAAAGTAATAGCAGGTGTTAATAAAAAGTCAGCATCGGTTGATTTCCAACACCGATAAACATTAAAAAAAAGTAACGCACATTATCATCCAGCTGGGCAGAAACACGAACATGTTCACTATCTTCTTCTGGCTTTAACGGAGGAACCTGCATCAAAAGTCATACAAGTATGTTAATATTATTTACAATACAAACTCAAAAGGAGTGAAATTGAGAAAAATATTTATAACTTTCAACTGACAATTTAAAGTTTTAGCAAAGATTTGTAGCTTGGGTCGAGGGTGAGATTGTTGACTTGCTCACCGAGCTGGCTTGCTTTCATTCAGATGTTTTGTCACGATGCTAGGTAACATCATCAGTGAGGCCTCCAATGAAGTGATGTTGTTCTACTCCGCTGAGAATTTATACTGTCTGGTCCATTACGGTGAGTAGTGTCATTTCCGGTTTGGGGTCTAATTCTAAATGTTTGTTGATTGCATTACGGGTTAAGAACCATGCCTCTAAGAATTCTCATCGTCTCTATGTTTGGCTTAGGCAACTATAGTGACCTTGTCGCAGTTAAACTGATGGCCTTCATTACCCAAATATACTGATATTAAGGAAAGTTCGTCGTATTGCTTCGCTGCTAACTGATGTTTGTGTATTCTGGTGGCTAGTTTCCTTCCTGTCTGTCCAAAATAATGTCTGTGGCAGTTGTTGCATGGTATTTTGTTAACCGAAACCAACACGAACAAAATAACATGACGAACTTTCCTTAATATCAGTACACTCGGGCAATGAAGGCCATCAATTTAACTGGGACAACGTAACTATAGTAGCCCAAGCCACACAGAGACACGCACGGGAACTCCTAGAGATATGGTTCTCAACCCATAATGCAATCAACAAACATATAGAATTGGACCCCATATACAAACCCATACAGAACAAAACCAGAAATGACACTACTCACCATAACAGACCGGACAGTATAAATTCCAAGCGGAGTAGGACAACATCACTTCATCAGAGGTCTCACTGATGATGTTACCTAGCATGGTGATGAAACATCTGAACAAAAACAAACCAGCTCGGCAAGTAAGTCAACAACTTCAATTGACAATATTTTCCACCGTCATGCTTTGTTTGGTGTAAGAAGTCTCCTCCATCCTCAGAACTGTCTGCCAACTGAGATGTTAGCAATTTCACAATTCTGATTTCTTTTATATTCCTAATTTTAAATTTCTTCAATATTGCTTAATGTGCCTTCAACTGTAAGGGCCTGAAAGCTTTGGAAGACCGGTCCAAATAATTTTCAATAAAATTATATTAATTAAAAAAAGAAATTCAGCAAAAAGATCTATCAGTAACTTACTAGGAAAACAAAGATGAGTATTAAATATGTCATGAAAAACAATAATAAGCAAAAGTTTGCCAGGAGTTTTAGAAACCTATGTAACAAAACCATTAACAAAAATGTTCAGAACAGAGTAAATTAGCCAGAAATATGAAGAAAAACTGCAAGACTAAAATGCTAAGTAAACATTGTTTCCTTACAGGCAGAGACAGGAGAAATCATCATGGACATTGAGGAAATGGCAGAGAAATTTAGCAAATATTTGTCTTTACGGTAAAAGGTAGATACCAGAAAGAGAGCAGAACTATAGCAGCAGGTGAGGGAGTGAAAAGAATGGAGGCAACTTGAATGACAAAGTTAATAAAGTAAATAATAGCAACAGAGAAAATATATTAGAAACTAAAGGGACTAAAGCCAATAAAATCCCAGGCCTTGCTCGCCTAATTCTAGCACTATAAACTGGATGGCTGCAGTGAAAAAGTGTGCACTGATTGTAATCCTCTAAAGTTCTTTAGATTGCAGAATTACGTGAGTGCATTGGAAGTTCGCAAATATAAATGTTCAAGAAAAAAACGGAACTATAAATCAAAAGGAACATATTACACAAAACAGAAATCTGAAGTAAGACACTGAAAATACTCAGTAGGTCTGGTAGCATCTATGGACATTTTCAGATAGAAGACTAAAAAGACAAGTCGAGAAAGGAAAATCTGTTTGAGAATCTCAGGAAGGAAGTAGAAGTGACGTGTCTTATGTGGTGTGAAACAGTGGAGGGACGATCTCCAGAGTTGATGAGGTTAGTTCTGGAAAAGAAAAATGACTTGCTATTCTGTAGAAACAGGTCCACAGACCTATGATAGCTCTCAGGAGATGCTGCCATACCACTGAAATATAAACCAATTAGGCTGGCAACAAAATTTATTGCAAAACAAAATGCTGGATAGTGATGGTAGAGGCCCCAATATTCTTTGCATCATATAACAAAGACCAAGAATCATTTGAACTGTTACATGCAATTGGCATGTATCGCAAAGATTTACAGGTTGATATTTAATATGTTTGGTCACCTTCAAATACACCTTCTTTGGGCATTGACTGCTAGGATGAGATTTGAACTACAGCCTCTGGCTCAGAGGCTGGGATGCTACCCACTGTGCTACAAGACTTCACATGAAGAGGTAGATACTGTTTAAGTGACTGGGTAACAACATATCAGATGTAGAACAATGTAGGAAGTATGACATTATTCACTTTGCCAGTAAGATTAGAAAAATACTTTGCCAACTGGCATACTAGTATGAAAGTACCTGATCTTGGAAGCTAAGATGGCTAACACTTAGATAGAAGGCTGCAGTTACAGTAGGCTTCTTCCCCATTCAGAATCTGAAAACGGCCCCAGAAACCGAACCCTCCATCTTTGTGCCTTTCAAGGGGCATCCTGTATGGACTGCTGCTGAATGCTGTCTACTTTGTTGCCTCTGTCCACCACTCAGACTTTCTACCATCCACCAGCAGAGATCTGTAGTGATGGACACTTTATGAGAGAGCTCTCCTTTCCATTGGTGACTGGGACAGAGTGTGTTGCAACTCCATCAAATAAAAATTTAAGTCTATTCATAGTTTGGGAGAACACATTCTTTGAGACATAGAAGCATCAGTTTCTCATGTTTACTTTGAGAGTTTTTGTTTGCAACCTCTACCTAGTCTGGGGCCAGGCAGATCAGAGGACCATCTCACGGACCCAGTCTTGGTCAAGGTGACTATCAATTGGTCCAGGCAGTGGGCCATGGAGAGGGTTGTAACATGACTGTTTGCCCTTCTTCCATGATTACACCTGTACTAGGGTGTCCATGGAGACGGTATGTGCAGAGTCCACTAGGAAAATAGACCTTTAGGTACCAGTGGGCACCACTGGTATTCTGCAATATTCTGATTTAATATTGGTAAATTTCCATTGTAAGTTTGTCTTAATCACTTTATTTTTTCTGTAGAAACAGAACTGTTTTGTAAAATGGAATGGAACATTTGAACGTTGACATGCAGGAACTGTTTACAATATATACTGACTTGGAGGAAGGAGACAAAAAGGTACTGTAGCCAAACTTGCAGACAACACAAGAACAGATGGAAACTGTGAAACGGATCTAGTTTATAGAGAGGTATTGATAGGTTACATAAGTGGGCAAGTTGTTAGAAAATAGAATATAATGTGGGAGATGTGAAATTGTTCATTTTGGAAGGAGAACAACAGTACAGAATATTACTTAAATAGAGAAAAGCTGCAACACAAAGGGATTTGGGGGCACTTGTGCACAAAACACAAAGCTAGCCCACAGCTGCAGCAAGTAATCAAAAAGTCTAAAGGAATTTTGGCCCTGTTTAAGGCGGTTGGAGTATAGAGTAAGGAAGTCTTACTGCAACCGTACAATGTGCTGGTGAGACCACCTCTGGAGAACTACGAGCAGTTTTTGTCTCCTTATTTAAGGAATGATATCGTTTCATTGAAGGCAGTTCTAAGAAGGTTCACTTGGATGATTCCTGGTCTGGAGTGAAATGTCTTATGAGCAAACGCTTAACAAGTTATGATTCCATTCACTGGAGTTAAGAAGAATGATTGAAATATTTAGATTCTTAAGGGGCTTGACAGGGCAAATGTTCAGAGAATATTTCCTCTCATGGAAGAATCAAGAACCAGGCAGCATAGTCTTAGAATAAATGGGTAACAATTTGAGGAGGAGATGAGGTGGGACTTCCTCTCCGAGGATTGAGTCTCTTTGAAATTTCTTGACCTGAAAAGCTGCGAGGGCATAATCCCTGTGAGCATTAAGACTGCAGTAGATTGGAATTTCCTAATGATTAAGAATCAAAGTTATAGGGAAAACACAGGAAAGTGAACATGAGGAAGGTCAGATCAGCCATAGTCCTATTGAATGGTGGAGCAGGTTTGAGGGGCCAGATATTGGCCTACCCCAGTCCAATTTCTTATGGAAGATTTAAGTATACTCATACTAGGAATAAAAAATTAACATGCAGATACGTAACCAATAAGGAAAGCAAACAGGAAGTTAGGCTTATTGGAGAAGGGGGACTTGAGTTCAGCAATAAGGAAAGATTGCTACAATTATATAAGACCTTGGTAATAACACACCTGGAACCCTGTGCGCAGATTTGGTCTCCGTATCTAAGAAGGGATACACTTGCCTTGGAGACAGTATAAAAATAATTTATAAGATTGGTTCTTGGGATAAGGGTATTCTCTTAAGATGAGAGGCCAGGTAAATTGGCCTTATGGGTGCTGTAGTTGAATGAGAATATTGATTGTGACATACAAGAATCTGAAGGCACATGACAAGATAGACAGTGAGAGGTTGTTGCTCCTGGATGGCGAGTTTAGAAAACAGGGGCACGATCTCAGAATAAAGAACCAAGTTCAGAAATTTCTTCATTTGGGGGTTTGTGAGCCTTTGGAACCCTCTACCACAGATGGTTATGCTCATAGTACTCCAGATGTGGTCTCACTAGTACCTTGTACAGCTGCATTAAGATTTCCCTACTCTTACACTCCAACCTCCTTGAAACATGGGCCAACATTCCTGTGACGAATATATTCAAGGTTGGGGCAGTTAAATTATTTATCTCTTAGGGAATGAAGGGATTTAGGAATAGACAGCAAAGTGATGTTGAAGACCATCACCCATGATCATACTGAATAGCAGAACACACTGAAAGGGCCATGGGGTCACCTCCTGATTCTATTTTAATTAGCCTCTCTGTCTCTAATTCTCTTTTCTCCTTTATGACACTTAAGACCTATATTTCACCACTCTAAAATACCTATGTTTTGTTTGATAATGCCATATACCAACATGTTTTGCTACACAGAGGTGTCATGCAAATTCAAATTTTTGTTTTTGGAATACCTTCAAAAATGTATGCTTGAGTTCATGTCCCAACTTATCCATATTGTCTGATACTTTTGTCATTCCTTCTGCCAGACTGTCTGGAATTGACTTAACAACATTTGAAACATTTCTCATTGAGTTACGCAGGGGATTTACAAGCGTGTCCATCTGCAAAACACAAACAAGATGCAGTACAAGTATTAGAACCCCCCCAAAACAGGCATGACTCATTTAAAAAAAAAAACTTTCTACAGATTGAAGTGCACTTCTGGATTACTAGTAAGCACTTTTTTTTTTCCGGAAAATATTAACTTCTAACCAATCACTATTAGGAAGGTAACATATTCCGGAAAATCTCCTAACTAAAGGATTCTTTCAGCCT
The DNA here is from genome assembly GCA_024137785.1 of Ginglymostoma cirratum. Classification (NCBI taxonomy): domain Eukaryota; kingdom Metazoa; phylum Chordata; class Chondrichthyes; order Orectolobiformes; family Ginglymostomatidae; genus Ginglymostoma; species Ginglymostoma cirratum. Next base: position 25,913,483 of record JAHRHZ010000013.1, read on the forward strand.
GTATCTTCCTCTCCATGAAGTTTTTGTCAATGCTCATTAGAATTAAGACTCATCATTTCAGAGACGTGATCAGGTCAAAATGCAACAATCTTTCTCTAAACTGGACCAATCCCAGAACTCTGGAATTTGTTTTGGCCAGACTAATATTAAGTGGTAAGAATTGGCAGTGGATCAGCAGCTACCAAAGAGTGCAGATTTGTAGCACTGACAAAGCGTAACAAATCTGGGAATCAAGACAGTACATAAGCAGTCCATCGGAACACTTCTCCCTCTAACTTTATGCGCTGTTAAGTATAAATGGACGACAAGAGTACATTGAATAGACAATGCAGTATTGGTGCTCTAATCACATTTCAAAGAAACTACATTGAGATGGTAAACTGACGTTTTCCCCTTCTAGAACTTGGCTTTACAGTACTGGCAGGAAAAAAGTAATATATATCCAAACAAAGATAACTATTGAACAACCTGAAGTAGAAGTTAAAGCACATCAAAAATCAACAAGTCCAGCACTTTTCAAATTCTTCAAGTTGATAAAAATGTCACACAGGTAAACTCTGCCACAGCAGATGGTGGGATTGAACTGAATTTAAAATTGAATTCAACAGTAAATACAAAACCTGGAATTTACAGTCTTATGATGACCAAGAATCCATTGCGATTGTCTGAAAAACCCTTCTGGTTCACTAATGTCCTTTAGGGAAGGAAACTGCCATCCTTACCGGGTCTGGCCTACGTGTGACTCCAGACACTCAACAATGCGGCTGAGTTAAGAAATTGCCCTCTGGGCAATAAATGCTGGCCTAGCCAGTGATGCCCACATCTCATGAATAAATAAAAAATTGAGATTGGCATCTAGAAGGCTTAGATTGCAATCTACCCTACAACTGATATTGCTTTCTGGTGTGCGCCACAAGTATATCAGTCATACTGTTCATACCCAAGCACAGTAACTTTACTGAAAAAGTTGATGGAACTCAATTTTCTTTAAATATTACTCAAATGAAAGCGCTGGTTAACTGCATAATTTTTAAATGTTTCTATTCTGGATCAACCTTAAACCTAAGCAGAGTAAGCCTTTAGGTGATGTCCAAATGAGCCCAACTAGTCTATAATACTAAGGAGACAGATCATGTCCTTACTCAAAGTACATGTATATTATCTATATAATGTATACAATGTAAATTCACCATAAAACAATACAAAACCATTTTAAATTGGCAGCCTTTAGATGTGATAAACAAAATCTATAAAATCTTGCGGCACTGTGGTTGTGTCTCTATGTTTGGGACAGAAGTTTCAGGATCCAGTCCCACCTACTATGAAGTTATGTCAATAACATGTCTAAACGGATGGATTAACAATAAATTATGCCAAAACTCTGTTGTATAAGTATAACCACAGAACCTTGTTCCATTTTCAGCATTCACACCAGGATCATGCCTAGAGGTGGTGCTATTAAATGCTTGTGTTTAGTTTCACCTGGAAAGCATCAAATCTGCAGAGGAATAAATCGGATATGAATTTGATGTTCAGCTATTCCATCAATTTGGAAAATTTAAAACTTAGTTGTCCTATGGAAAGTGGTAGGGGCCAGCCTGGCCCATTGCTCTAAACTCAATTTTTGTAGACGAATGCAAGTTTTGTTAATATTGAAACAATGTATGGGTTTCAAAATTAGGGTCTTCATCCAGAATGCCGACCACTTCTTATTCTGCACGACACAGGGCTGGGGCAATGTTCAACTACAAGCTTGTATGGTTCATCTCACTAACTCTAAAACAGTTTCCAATTTGACACCTAGCTCTGACGGTGAAAAGGTCAATGTGAGCTCTCAGTGTATGGAGAATTGCGGAATCACAGAATTGTTATGATGCAGAAGGAGACCAATTGGCCTACTGCATCAGCATCAACTGTCTTTTTCCATTTAAATAATCACAATGCTCTCCTGAATGTCTCAATGGAACCTGCCCGTGTCACACATCCAGGCAGTGTGTTTCAGAACTTAACTACTCACTATGTGAACTTTATTTCTGATCTCACATTTGTTTCTTTTGAAAAATGTTAAAACTGTGTCCTCTGGTTCCGAATCCTCTTCAGAGTAGCAACAAATTTCTCACCAAGTGCTCTGCCAAGACCTCTCACGATTTTGAAAACACTCCCAACTTCTCCTATCTGTCGTTATAAATTGAAAATTCTTACCCTAGAACCACTTGCAGAAACAGTTGCACAAATCTTTTCCACAAACTTTCCAACGCGTCCACATCCTTCCTACAGTATGGTGCCAGAACTGTACACAATACTTCAACTGAGGTCTAACTAATATCTTACTTAAGTTGAACAAAACCTCCCTGTTCTTGTCCATTATGCCCCTATTAATGAGGGTTAGACTATTGTGCTTTCTTAAATACTTTCTTTCACTGTCCTGACACCTTTGATGACTAACATCTGTACATGCCCTTTGGAACAATGTCCTTTATTTTGTACTGTCTCCCCATCTTTTTGATACCAAATGTGTCAAGTTGTACTTTTCACCACTAAACCCCATCCGTCAGCCATCTGTCCACTCCAACAGCATGCCAATGTCCTTTTAAGTTTTACACTGTCCATTTTAATGTATAATGCTCCAAAATACTGTAGTATCCGCAAACTTTGAACCTGTCCTCTGCATACCACAATCTGTAGCAATTTTTTTTTTTCAGAAAAAACAAGGGTCCCAATACTAGCCCCTTCAACAAAACTTTGCTTACGCCTGAAAATACCCATTAACTATTACTCTATTTCTGATACTACTGTCCTTTTCTTTTCCCCATGAGTTGTAACTTTCTTCAAATGTCCATTATCTGATACTGTATTAAACATCTTATGAAAATCCATATACACCATATCAACATCATCTCCCTCATCAATCCTCTCATCTCCTCAAAAACTCTATCAAGTTAGTTAGACACTATATTTCCTCAACAAATGCATGCTGGCTCTTCCAAACGAACCAATTTTCTATCAATATAACTATTATTCCAAATATTTGTTTCTAGAAGTTTCCCACTACTGAGGTTGACTCACCTGTAATTAAGTTTATCCGTATAACATACGTATTTATTCCTGGTGTAGTCCCTTACTGTCAGTTGTCATGTAATGACAGGTGGTGATTATTCCCTATAAAAGGCTACCTCAAAACGCCAGAAACCAAGCGCAATTACTTTACCGTTATTTTTCAGTGGATTCCACCAGCATAGGAACCTGGAAAAAGCCCCTGTCCCCACTGCCATGAATTTGAGGCCAACAGGATTGAAATTTAAATAGTTTTTGACACTAAAAGAGGTAATTTTTCCAAATATGCATTTTCAATGAGAATTGTGCTCACCGTGATCACAGATTGGAAATTCATACAAACAAAAACTCAACTCTAATGAAGACATGCATTAATTGATTCAATATACTTAAACTGTAGAAAACATAAAATACTGAAGTGCATTCAAACACTTTGTGCCAGTCAAATATTACAATCAATACTTTAGAGGACTTCAGAAACTTCCTCAAAACAAACTTCAACGTGACTTAGAACTTTTGATTGATGAGGAACGTGACACAATTTAATCAATAGATGGCAGGCTTACCTTGCGAGCAAAATCTCCTTTTCCCTTGCTATAGGCTTTGTTCTCCAGAAACTCATTCACATATGGGATCAAAGCTGGACAAGCTCTTATTATTTCAGGATTGATTAACAACTAAGTTAAAACAGAAAATAACTTGTATAACTATGCTTTAGACATTTAATATCAAATTTACTTTCCATTACTACTCAAAACTAAACCAACTCCTGAAAAGGTACACTCTGAACCAGTAAGTGGTAACAAAAAGATAACTTTTAAACTTTGTCTGAACATATTCAGATTATTTTCAAAGTTTCTTGACAACTAGTTATCCAAACTGACTTCTTCATTTTTAATACCACTTTTGTTTCTAAATTCCAAAGCTAGTTTTTATTGGACACAAGTTGGACATCATTGATCATTGCAATCGTTATGTAAGTTGAACGGACAGAATACATTACAACACAAATCTAAAAGCAGCAACCCGGAATCGTGGCATTTTTCTAACTGTGACTACAAATTTGAATTTACCTGTAAATATGTATTTAGATCTTTTTTCCGCTTTCCCAAGAAGTCTTTATCCATGTTATTAAAGGTTTTTTTCCCAGGAAGTTTGAGCAAATTTGAAAGGTTTTCAAACTAAGTAAAGGAAATAAATACATTTTATTTCTCATATTATATGATGCAGGTCAAATTCCGTCTTCTAACATTTTGTACTATCTGAATAGTGTTCATACTTTCATGTTTTAGCGTAATAAATCAACTGTTTATGCAACTACATTTTGCATATAAAATTAACTCCAAGAATGAACTTTACATGGTATATTCAAACCACAGCTGTTAAAATGTGTATTAATCCAGTTATTCTTGTTTCCAGGTGCTAAATTGTAAGAATGTAGCCAGATTAGTATAGGGCACAGGGTACAGCTTTTGTCAACTGCTCTTTTTCTGTGGCAGCTGTTCAGTTTTTAGTCTTGCCAAGTTTCATGCATTTCATGTGATACTTTAACAGTTGCTTTTTCCCAAGCATAATTTTGAGTTCTCATGCTTGGTGACCACAGGTTTAATGATGAAAATTTTATAAATCCTTGAACTCAGGAGTGATCACGTACATTATGCTCTTAAAATAAGACTCTGTGTTGGTCATGCAGGTGCAGAATTCATGCATAAGCAGAATGTTGCAATACCAAACTGAAGTAATTGACAGCCTCCAATGCTGGGGAAGGAAGTGGGGCTGCGTGAAAGAAGGAAATCAAAGTACCTTCCAAATGTAAATCACATTTAAAAAGTCAATTTTTTCAGGAATTTAAACACAAATTGTTGTGAACACTGTTGTTAGTTAACACTTAAATGTATTCAGAAAAAAGGTCCATGTCTGCTGTCACTACAACTGCAGGGGCACACGCTCAGGCCTGTACTGCTTGTGACATCACTCCAAGTAACACCAATGCACTAGTCGAATGGCTTATTCTTTAATACTATTTAACGTGGTGGCCTGGCACCCCTGAAATGAACAACAAAATCAGCGACCTGGAGGAAGGCTCAGAAAGAGCCATGGTGCCTTACCCGCCGCCACACTCCTTGGGTGAAAGGGGAGTGAAGAAGGGAAAAGCAGCAACAACAGGCACACGCTATGGGCACAAATTGATGGCATTAACAGTACAGACCTCATGTTGAAGTGGGTTGGCAGGAGATACTCCATCAAAAAAGCAGTTAGATCTTTACGAAAAATTAAAGGGAAACATCTCTCTTTAGTGTAGACTTGGAATTGTTATAACCTCAATTTCAGTAACTAAATTCATCTTTTAACAGATAAACTTTGAAGTTAAGCATGACAAGCCAGGCGTATGTATAATCAGCAACCTAATAAAGTTACTTATGAACCAGTTGTTAGAAATTACAAATTTACTTACTTGATCTACATTTCTGATAGGGGTAAAATATATATATATGTATTAATTTAATTGTTTGTCCATTTGCAATAGCTACATGTTAAATGTTCAGTTGTCACACAAATCTGATTAACTTTTTCTTGCCACAAATGCTACCTGATGGACTAACAAATTCCAATATTTGTTCTCAATATTCACCCACACAAGACCATTTTAAGTGAAATACTTTGTTCTGTAATCTGCCATATGAAAATTGAAAATGCTAGAATATTTTAAAACAAAAATACTCAATTGCTAGTTATATTAATCTCACCGTTTTATATCCATCTCACAGATCTGGATTAAACATAAAAACAACCTATACAGTGTGAAATGGAGCTGAATATTAAATAGTTGGGGAGGGTGGGTTTCTGTATGCATGGCAGGTTAAGACACCAGAAAGTACTGGCACATCAGAAAGCTGGAAGGAACTTTCCAATAACCATATTTAACTTGAGTGCACTTATTATCATGAGTGAAATTCCCATGGGACAGGTGGGTTTGAATCTGATTGTTAAAAGAATTTAACCCTAGATTCTGTGGTTTCCCAAGCTTCCTGAAACTTGGCAGGTTAAATAAGACATGAGGACAGCAGGAATCAGTGGGGTTAGAGAACTGTCAGGCGAGAGAAGTCTTCAGCTACTGAGAAGGAATAACTATTTCTTGTTTCTGTGAAAGATTTTTGCCCTTGAAACTGGTCCTGATATTGCACTTATACTGCTTTGGAACTTTGTAATTCCTTGAACAGCCTGCCTTCATAACAGCACTGGCTTCTACAACACTGGCTGGATCCTCCAGTGCAGCAGCACCTTCTCAACCACATGCAGCTACACATATTAGCACTGATAACACCAGTCAGAATGAGGGAGGGTCCTTCAAAGAATTATGTATCTGAACCCCGAGGTCTCTCTGTTCTACAACACTACCCAGGGCCCTACCATTAATTGTATAAGTCCTGTTCTTGTTTACCTCACATTTATCCAAATTAAACTCCATCTGCCAATCCTCAGCCCTCTGAGCAAGGGAGACAGGGTGGTTAAGGCGGCATTTAGCACACTTGCCTCCATTGCTCAGACATTTAGGGTATAAGAGTTGGAACATCATGTACAGGTTGTATAGGACGTTGGTCAGACCTCTTCTAGAGTACTGTATGTAGTTCTGGTCACCCTGTTATAGGAAGTATATTATTAAACTGGACCAGGTCCAGAAAAGATTTACCAGGATGTTGCCGGGAATGAGCATTTGAGATATAAAAATAGACTGGAAATGCTGGAACTTTTCTCACTGGAGTGTAGGAGATTCAGGGGTGAACTTATAGAGGTTTATAAAAAAACATGAGGGTCATAGATATGGTGACTGACATGGGTCTTCTCCCTAGGGTACGAGAGTTCAAAATTAAAGGGCATTTTTTTTTTTAAGGTGAGAAGAGATATTTAAAAAGGACATGAGGGGCAACTTTTCTTTCTTTTACACAGAGTGGTTTGTGCGTAATATGAACTGGCAGAGAAAGTGGTGGATGCAGGTACAGTTATAATGTTTAAAAGACATTTGGATAAGTTCATGAATAGGAAGGGTTTGGAGGGATATGGAACAAGTACAGGCAGGTGGGACTAGTTTAGTTCGGCAACATGGTCGGCATGGACTGGTTAGACCGAAGGGTCTTTTTCCATGCTGTGTAACTCTGTGACTCTATATACACTTAACAGAGATCAACGTGTCTTCATACCACCCAGCAGTATTCAGTAACCAAAAGAGATTTCATTCAATTAATGTTCAGCTGATACGTAACAACCAAAAGATGAGATCATGAGTATATACAGGAAGTTGTAATGATGTCATTTTTCTGCACAGTCCCATTTTGTATATTTACATCTCTAAGCAGTATTACTAAATAGCTCACATCCAAGGATGGAGGCAGGAGCAAGACGCTGTGAACTGAATATTATAAATCATGGGTTCTGTCTACACAGTTGTAGCGAATACTGGATAATCCAGAAATTCAAAGCCATGGTGTTGTCAGAAATATAGGATTAATCGGTTAAGGTAGAAAGTTAATCACCATCTACTTACTTACAGATGCAAGTTATGTACATTTTGTTCAACTATGCATCTAACTTTGATTATTTGCATTGGGGCAATAAAATCCAATCTTAAAACATTCACTGTTTATGAAGTGTTGACATGCACTTCTAATAAATTAATGTGATGTCCTTTTGCATGAATGCACATATCAATTTCTACATTCCAAACAAATGATATGCAAAACAATGCCTGAAATTCAGTCGAGATTCAATTCAGTAAGATACAAATGTCAAAGGATTTTACAAAAATCAAGTCTTTAAATATGAAAAGGTGTAGTATCATAAAATTCAAGTGGCAATAGATAGTTCAATCTTCAGAAAAAGTGTAATATCTGCAAGATAACATGCTCCCAAGTAGTAGTCTGAACAGTCAGTCTCAGAACATTCCCCAAATATCTCAGTGGAGTAATATATGCAAGTTTTTCCATTTTGAGACAAGTTATAATTCATGATTCATACTCAAAAGAATCAACACCATACAGAAGTTTATTTTTTCGGACTTTTTAATGGAACAAAGCTCTTCTTTAATGATAGTGGTGCTTTTGAGTTGGCGGAGGGAGGAATAGCAGATTGAGAAGAAAGAAAAATCAAGGATTGACAATATAAATGTTCTACATATCTGAAACTGATGGACAATTTTACAAAATGGTGTTATGAAAACTTCTCCACTGTCTTTGAAGTTTCAAATAATAATTCAGCAATACTCATTGGAACAAAACAAAAATGTCTTTGGAGTCTCAAAAATCTGCAATACATAATTAGTGACCTCATTGTAGCATTGCAAATAGTATAATCCCAAAATTTCTTATAGCCAAAAGAAAAACATAAGAAACTGCTACAAAACAATTTTCAAAATATGCTTTTACCTGCTCAGTTATCCGCATGTGGAAGTCATGGAAATCACTATAGCGGCGATAGGTCTTCCACACATCATCACTACCATCTGGATTTCTTCTCTGAACAGTGATTGCATACAGAGCATATGTCTTGCCATGGTCATTACATACTCCTGCCATAGGATATGGTTCATAGTCAGCATGAACTAGTTCACAATGAAAGAAAGGAGAGGAAAATGGGAAACAAACATGGATGAAAATGGGACAGGAACATACTGAGTGAGGAGAAATTAAGATAGACAACAGTTTGAAGGTAACTCTGGAATGACAAATGAATGAAAGAATAAATGTTTTCCATGTGTCTTTATTTTACAGAGAAGTCAACATCAAACATTTCAATTGGCACACTGTCCTTTCAGCTCTGACTCTTGCGTTGGAAAACAAGGTTTTTTTTGTACGGTCAAATTTTGCTGGTTGCAAAGATCTTATGATAATTGATTTGGCTAGTTTCAGTCTGGCTTCTCCAAATTTGAGCCCACACAGAATGTGGTCTTTAATTAAAGATAAAATTCTTAATTACTTAAAAGTGAGTACAGATTGGCTGTTGTGAGAAATAGGAGATTTCACTGTGACAAATTTATTTAGGCTAGGATAGGATTGAATAAGCACCTATTAAGTGGTTTGACATACTATCTTTAACCTAGGATGGCAGTATGCCAACATTAAATGAGCAAAATTTCAAATTCCCAGGACTTCCTTCTATTCAAAAAGGAAATTTTCATTTCACTTAATTAGTACATAGATATTGTGCGAAACGATTTTTCCTCCCAAAATAAGTACGATGCTGCATTAAAACAAGGATTTATATAACTTTTTTCAGAAAACAGATTTAGTTTTGTCAATAGTATTTTGTGAACAGTGTCTGATTGAGGATATTAAATCAGACAGAAAATTGAATGGATGGTAAAATAAGAGTTTAGAAAATTGGTATATTTGGGTAATGTGGGACTCAGGTGGGTACTTTTTAAATCTTTCCCTTTTCAAAATTTATATTGACATTGAAAAGGAGGTCACAGCCTCGGTACGGTATTTTAACATTGATAATACTGCCCATCTTTTTAATGCAGATACAATATTCAGTTTTTGCACTTCAGAAAACGGTTAGATTTAAAAAGATTCAAGTACTCAAATCAACTGAAGACTAAGTAGAACCACTTCTCAGAAAAGGTAACAGAAGATGTGCAGATAGATATTAAAACAGATCATGAAAAATGAACAGAAATGTAAACATATAAAGGAGGAATGATAATTAGAAACAGGGAGAATTGTCTAATTCAATTACAGCCACATTAAACTGAACAGATCATTTGGAACTATATGTATTTGGCAGGTCAGTCAAATTACTGCACAAATTGAACATTTTTCTTTAAATCACCTATTACTATTCATTGCATATGGAAGGAAAGTTTTTTTCCTATTACAATTACACATATATGACTGCTAAATTTGAGAATCTGGTTTGACAAGGCAATAATTTGTGGCTCCAGAAGAATTCCATTGACTTTTTGGCAACTACAGTGAACGATCTGTTTCTCCCAACTGATCCCTCAAGCATGTTCTATGAGAAAATCATTGGTAGAGACGCACATCGCTACAGCTTGGTATTTTCCTTTTATGAAAAAGGTATTCAGACCACTGTTCTTCTCTTAACACACGAGTTCTTAGTTATCAAAGCAGCATGTGTGGCTTCAGTTGATACAGCTGTTCTGTGACTCATGTAGCTTCATGTGTGCAACTAATGCATCTGCCACTATCTGCAATATTTCTGAAAGAGCTTTGGCTAGGTGGCACAGATACCGAAAACAATTATCCAAAGAATTATGCTTTCACTCAAATTGATATTTGTAATATTACTTACCTGTGTCACTAATAGATACTTGCAGTTGTAAAGAATCTTCAGAGCTGGCATTTGAAAGGTCATCTAGAGACTACAAAATAAAAATATAGCGCATTCATTTCTCAATGTGTATTTTGATGCAAAGTCTTTGATGTAATAAAATGCACTATTCGTACTTCACGTGTATTACAAAATAAAAATCTGTAAAAAGCCACAGAAGGATATTAGGACGCATGTCCCAAAGCTTGGTCAAACAAACAAATTCTCAACTAATGGTTGGGCAATTAAGACAGGGAATGCTTAAATCAGAATTAGATGAGCACAGATTGTAAGATAGTTGGACTTGAGATGATTGGAGATCAGGAGAGGAGAAGAACACAGGAACAGGAGCAGGCCATTTAGCCCTTTCAGCCTGTACCACTGTTCAATGAGATCATGGCCGATCTGTGGCCCAACTCCATATTCCTGCCTTTGGGCCTTATCTCTTAATACCTCTGCTTTACAAAAAAAAAATCCATCTTAAATCTAACAACTGCTTTAGCATCACCTGCCATTTGTGGAAGACAGTTGCAAATGTCAATGACACTGTGTGTAGGATGGTTTCCGATCATTTACCCTGAGTGATCTGGCCCTAATTTTTAGACTATGCGCCCTAGTTATAGCATTACCAACCAGTGGAAATTGTTTATTTGACCTGTTTTTTTCCTGATAACATGTTGAAGGCTTTGATTAAATCACCCCTTAACATTTTAAATTCTGGAGAAATCAGGCCCAAATCATAAAATCTCTCCTCATTACTTAACCCCTAAAGTCCAGGTATCATTCTTGTAAACCTATGTTGTGCTCCAAGGCCAAATATATCCTTCCTAAAGTATGGTGCCCAGATCTACTCAGAGTGGCATCTAACCAGAGTTTTGTATAGCTGCAGCGTAACTTCTGCATCCTTATACTCCAGTCCTGTATATGTAAAGGCCAGCATTTCATTAGCCTTTATTTACTGTAAACAATCTGCACAGTTTTACTGATCAATGCACCAGTACACTCAAGTCTTTTCAGACGTCCACTGCATTCACCTTCATACCATCGAAAAAGTACCCTGCTCAATCCTCTTTTGGTCCAAAATGGATAGACTCCAACTTGTTACATTGAATTCCATCTGCCACAGTGGATTCATCATTCACCTAGTTTATCAATATCACTTTCCAATTTTCTGTCATCATCTACACTGTCTATGATGCTTCCTAACCTGGGGTCATCAGTAAATATGTGTATTTGCCCTTTTTTTCTTTAATCATTCATGGGATGAGGGCATCGCTGGCTAGGCAGCATTTATGCCCATCCCTAATTGACAGTTAAGAGTTAACCACATTGCTGTGGCTCTGGAGTCACATGTAGGCCAGACCAGGTAAGGATGGCAGTTTCCTTCCCTAAAGGATATCAGTGAACCAGATAGGTTTTTCCAACAAGCAGCAATGGAGTCACAGTCATCATTGGATTCTTAATTCCAGATATTTATTGAATTCAAATTCCACCATTTGCCGTGGCGGGATTCGAACCCTGGTCTCGGAATTAACAGTCCAGTGATAATACCACTAGGCCATCGCCTCCCCTTTCTGTACCATTATCCCAGTTGTTAGCAAATAATGTGAATAATTGAGCATCTAATATAGATCCTTGTGGGATACAACTGTCACATCCTGCCAATTTGAGTACCTACCCACTATCCCCACTTTCTGTCATCTGCTACTCAAGTAATTTCCTAGCCACGTCCATGATTTGCCCTCAATTCTGTGGGCTTCTACAATAACTTTTTCAAATGCCTTCTGAAGGTCCATATAAACAACATACATAGACATTCTCCTACCCACTAGCTTAGTCAGTTCTTCAAATAAGTCAATGACATTTATCAGGCATGACCTACCTGTCACGAAACTATGATTTCTCGCCCTGATTAACTGAAAATTATTACCATCTTCAGAGGTCTTGGAATGATTTGAAAACAAGGATGAGAATTAACTAGGAACCAGTATAGGTGATGCAGAAACTTAAAATGGGACATGATGCAAGTAAGAACATTAGCAGAGTTCCAGAGAATCTCAATTTTGGAGGGCAGGATAAGGTTAGATGTCCACAAATGTGAATGAGTCATCAGGGGTGGAGATGAAAATAGGTCTTGGTGATGTACTGGACATAATCAAAACCTCACCTTGGGGTTCAATACACAGTAAGGCTGTCACCAGTCTAGCTTAGGCTCAGTCGTTGCCAAGGAGGCGGCTGCAATGGGTAGCAGGAAACAGTACACAGTAGAGTGGAAAGGCAACATATTCTATCTATCCGATATTTAATTGGGGGAAATTTCTGCTCATCTACCACCAGATGTTGGGCAAATAATCTGCCAGTTTCAGCAGTCCAGCAGTTTTACAGCAATGCAGATGTTGAGAGAGGTAGTGGTGGTGAGGTAGAGCTGAGCAGTGTCAGTTCACGTGAAAAATAATGGAACTTCTTGGATGATTTTGCCAAAGATAGCATGGAGAAATAGAAAAGGAAGGAGGTCCAAGTATATATTCTTAGGGGGAAAATCCAAGATAACTCTGCGGGAGCAGATAAAGTCATTGTACATGATACTGTGACTTCAATTAGATGGGAGTGTGAAACCAAATAAGTGCAGTACCACCCAGTTGGATGACAATTGAGAAGCACTGGAAAATGGTTCAGACAGGTTGGTAAAGACGAAATTTATACTTTGTAGTCATATAGGAAGTCACTTGTCACTTTAATAAGACCAATTCCAAAACAGGGGTGGAAATCACTGGAGCAGCAATTTTCAAGGATGGGCAAGATCAAGGGCATTTCATTTCTAGGAACAGATGACAGCAGATGTCATGAGGATAGGGACAGTTGCTGAAGAGAACAAGTAAGAGCATCAGTTAGCATGAGGACCAGGAAGGGAATCTGAAAATAAGCAGCTTAGTGGGATTAGAGTTGAGGGAGTAGGGAATTGTTCACAGACAAGGTAATCTTGGATGTTAGAATAGGGAACAGGAAAGAAACAAGCAAATTCTAAACTGAGGGAGCAGTTGAAGTTTGATAATAATGGACTAGGCGAAGGGAAGGAAGTGGCAGAAGCAGCTGATGGTTACTATGCAAACACAGAAATTCCTGGAAAAACTTAGCCTGTCCGGCAGCATCTGTGGAGAAAAAGGAGAGTTACTGTTTTGGGTCCAGTGACACTTCTTCAGAATAAGAGTTTTGAGGAAAGGTCACTAGGCGTAAAATGTTAACGGAGTTGAGTTCTTCCAGCAATTTCTGTTTTTGTTTCTTATTTCCAGCATCTGCAGTTCATTGGATGTTTTTGATTGCCACTATGATTGAGACTACCCAAAGAAAGTCATGAGTTCTTTGCACTGATTGGAGGGAAGAGCAAAGTAGATTTGGGCGGAGGGGGGAGAAGGAGAAGAAGAGAGGAGAGAAGGAAAAAAGAATAGCTTCAGATGATAGTGACTGACAATATCTTTGCCTTCCTGGAACAGTGAGCAGTTTTAACATTCAAGGTGCAGGATCTGATAATATGCACCAGGTACTTCAGCTACACTTAGCAATCACTATCTCAACAATTGTCTGTCATTTGCATTTAAGTCGTCATCTTTTAGACTTAAGGAAGTTGAGAAGAAAGCCATACCAGACGAGCAGCAACCTAGTATAAAGGCTTTACTGGGGAGGACAGAAACATCAACTTCTACTTACATAACACCTTATAACTCAAATGAAAATCCAAAAACAGTTGGCAACTGTGTTAGATCAAGTAAAATCAGAAATTCTATCACAGGTTTACAAACTGGACTGTTTAACAAAGAGACTCAAGATTTCAGCCAGGACAGTTACTCTTGTCTAATAATCTCAATAGGCGATTATAAACCTAATCTTGCAAACACTTTGAAACAGAAATCAAATCATCAAAGACGGACTTATACAACACAATTTTTGAGACTTATTTAAATGGACCAAGTTGATACAATAGTACATGAAATATCGAGATCAAATCTGTCAAATAGGGATTAATTGGTACTCCCAATAGCACATCTTTTGAAATATTTTCTTTCCATTTAATATTTTGCATCATTATATTGTAAATATCAATAAATTAAAACACATAAGTTTTGAGAAAATCTGCGAAGAAGCAACGGATATTCAAATGGGTTAAATTACAGAAACACACTGACATTCCAAACAACCATGGACTGTTCATAGCTTGAACTGTTTTATGTCACAATGAAGGAAGGGAACTCATTATGTAAGTGGGTATCTTTTCTGGACATGGAACTGAGCCAGAATAAATTAATCCACAGATATTAAAACACCTGCACAAGCACTCTAAATCTAAGAGCCCAGTAAGTAGGCATCAAAACATAAAAACAGCAAAAATAAACATCGTGGCTTAAGTTTGTGGTTGACAGATGGAAATTAGTCTATTACATGTTAGAAGCAAAAATTTTTGTGAGATTATCAATTAATGACCAAGATTATCTAACAGTCTGTAGCACTTACCGAATTTAAACTGCCAGTTGGGGAGCCATTGAAAGACTCTAGAGGGAAGAAAAGCTCAGAATGTAAAAAAAAAATGCTTTGTGAAATAAACTGAAGGACAATAGGTCATGTACTTAAAATAAAAATTTAAAAAGTACAACTAAACACTAACAAAGGAAAATGACCAAATCGTGGCAAATTGCCAATGTTCATGCTATAATACCCAAAGGATTCCTAGTAAAACAAATGCACGCACCTGCAGGCAGCCAAGAACAGGGCAGCTGTGCACAAGAGAGTAGTTGATCTATGATATTAGGCTCATAATTTCAAATTATACTGTCTACTTTAACACTGGTATTTAAATTATGATGCAAGACAGTGTTCTGAAAGCAATTTCCTTTGTTATTATTTTCCTTTTATCTGAAATTAGTGCGAGACTGTCTGTTAAGAAATTGTTTTCCATATTCAACTTGCTTTATATATCTATATTTCTGAAGCAATAAGTGTCTTAAAAACATTAGTTTTGTCAAATGATTGAATTTTATGCTGGATTTCAAAATCAAGATGGTGTAGCCCTTTTTATATAAGTACATTACACACAAATGTGACAAAGCTATCAGTTAAAAACATCAAAGGTTAATACCAATTAATAAATCAAATTGGTTTTCAATAATAACACATGTTCATCGTAGAATCAGCTTATGTACTTGTTGCAAAATTTGAAACAGCATAAAACACATGGTGATATTCAAAAATATCATGCTGACCGTGCAAACAGAATTGAAGACAGATAGGTTATAAAATGCGGAAAGGTGAATCACATGATTTTGCTAGAAGAAACAAGGAAATCTGGATTTCCCCCCACTTTGTTTGGCAACCTACCATAACTTCAAGAAATTAAGTAGTACTTGATTTTTCAACACATGGGTATGGTTATTTCAAAAAACTAAATAAAAGAGCTAAGAAATCACATCTTTAAAAGACCAAATTATCTTCTTCACCTTAATGTATTTATTCCAGGCTACATGTACAAAGTAATTTTACATCAAATTAGAATACATCCAGAAAAGTAACATCAAAAATTGCTGGCCCTACAAAATTAGTGACATTCCATAACAAGACGAGTCAATTTTGTTCACATGAAAACAATCCATTCTGAGGGCACAAAACAAAGGAAAATTTCCTGTAGTACTTTTCCTTCATCACTAGAGGTAAGTAGAAAGCTTTATAAAACACCCACCACGCAAACAATGCAACAAAATTTTTGGCAAATTGCCAACCTACGTCTTGACCTTCCATCAACTCTAATTTGATAGATGTTTGAAATTTCCTTTGATTCTGTTTAAGATTTCTTGGATCTCAGGTCTGGAAAGTGTTCTACTCAAAAGTAGCTCTACAGCATGGCCATTATAAACACCTGAAATAATCAAATCAGTATAGAGCAAAAAATGTCTTTCAATAGTAACCAGAGTTTAACAGTACATTAGATAATCGACGGAGCATCAATTTCTAAATTTAAAATCCTATCTGTCCTTAAATTGACACCACGCAAGCCTTATTCTGAACAACTGGACAAGTGACAGAATAATGGATACTGTTTCTGCTCATTTCATCTCTATCCATTTCCCCACGTTTGTTGTATTCATTACCTACTTTAAAAAAAAACTAAGAACTTCCAACTATGAATGTTTACACACCAATTACTTAAAAAAAACTTCTAAATCCATTTTGAAGATCAAATCTGCATGCTGAAATTATTCATTTGTCAAAGTGCAATTAGGCTTATTTGGTGCATACTATACAAGCACTACGTCCTACAATTATTCAAATGAGCATACAAGAAACATTTCTAAGCAGTAAGTGGTAATGCACAACGCAAGATTTGAGAAAATTATAAATTCTGAGGAGGAAAGTGTAGAACTCCAAAAGGGCTGTGACACGTTTGGAGGAGCGGGTGGATAGGTGGCAGATGAAGTTCAATCCTGAAAAGTATGTGGTGCTGCACTTTGATACAAAGAACATGGAGATACAGGATAAAATAAAAGGTATGATTGTAAAATATGTGCTACAGCTTCGAAGATAAATCAGAGTTGGACTGTCTTCCTTGAAAAGTGAAAGCTAAGAGAAGATTTGATAGAGGTTTTTAAAAATCATGAAGGATCTCAACAGAGCAGAGCAGGAGAAACTGTTTCCACACGTAAACAGATCGAGAGTCAGAAGGCACAGGTTTAAAGTATTTTGCAAAAGAAGCAAATGCAAGAAGAGAATTTTTTCTCCACACAGAAATGTGTCCCCTGGAAGTGTGTTGGAGGCAAGTTCAATGGATTGATTGATTGATTGATTTATTTATTATTGTCACAGACTGAGATATACTGTGAAAAGTATCATTTTGCATGCTACAGAGGCAGATTGTACCATACAAAGTGCATCCGGGAAGCATAACAGAGTGCAGAATACAGTGCTACAGGCACAGAAAAGGGGCAGAGAGAGGTGAGAATTAACATTTGAGAGGTCCATTCAAGAGTCTGATAACAGCAGGGAAGAAGCTGTTCTTGAATCTATTTGTACATGTATTCAAACTTCTATATTTTTTGCCCAACAAAAGAGGGCGGAAGAGAGTATAACTGGGATGGGAGGGGGCTTTGATTACGTTAGTTGCTTTCCAGAGGCAGTAGGAAGTACAGATGGAGTCAATAGACAGAAGGCTGGTTTGCAGGATGGACTGGGCTGTGCTCATGACTCTTGAATTGAGGCATTCAAGAGGGCACTGGATAATTATTTAAATAGAAACAACTTGCTGGGTTACAGAGAAAAGGCATGAGGATTGGCTCTAAACTTAAATTAACAATGAAGTGCTCAGATAGCATCACCTCCTCCAGAACAATAAATGCTGGCCTAGCCAGTGACACCCACATTGATTAACAAATATTAAAAAAATAAATTGCCCTGAATACACTCTCTACGACCTCATCGTCTAGGATACCTTTGGATGTGACAAAGAGACACTGAAGTTCCTCATTCAGTACATACTGCGATCTTGCTACCATAAGTGCCAATGTGGAGTTGTACTGATTCAGACAGGTAGCAAGAACTGCAGATGCTGGAGTCAGAGACAATACAGTGTGGAGGCGGAGGAACACAGCAGGTCAGGCAGTATCAGAGGAGTGGGAAAGTCAACATTTCGGGTCAGGACCGTTCTTCAAAACTGGGGAAGGAGAAGGGAGCTGGGAAATAAATAGATGGAGGAGGGGTGGGGCTGGGGAAAAGTAGGTGGGATGGTGATAGGTGGATGCAGGTAGGGAGTAGTGGGGATTGGTCAGCGGGATGAGTGGGGCAGATAGGTGCGAGAGAAGACGGACAGGTTGTGTCAGGTCAGGGAGGCAGGGATGAGAGGGAGGTTTGGACGTGGGATGAGGCCTGGGTAGGCTCCCGCCAGCCCCAGGCCTACCCATCTTCTCTCCCACCTCCCTGACCTGATCCAACCTGTCCATCTTCTCTCCCACCTATCTGCCCAACTACTCCCTACCTGCATCCACCTATCACCATCCCACCCACCTTTCCCCAGCCCTACCCCTCCTCCCTCTATTTATTTCCCAGCTCCCTTCCCCCTCCCCAGATCTGAAGGGTCCTGACCCGAAACGTTGACTTTCTTACTTCTCTGATGCTGCCTGACTGGCTGTGTTCTACTGGTTGATCAATTTAGGAAGAATTATAGTTCTAACGAGGAAGTTGAACCGGCTATCGACCAGAGGTCCAAAATGTTACTGGGTCTGCAGACAAGTTTGAATAAAACAAAGAGACAGAAAAACTCTAGTGACTACATAAACCGAAAAGGCTGTTTAAAAAAAAAAATCAAAACAGGATTCCTTGGCTTTATTAACAGAAGTATAGAGTACAAGAAGGTATGCTAAACATTTATAAAATATTGGTTAGGCCTATACTGAAGTATACGCTCAATCCTGGGCACTGCACTTTCAGAAGGATGTTAATGTCTTGGAGTGTGCACAAAAGGGAGCTACTTTCATGGGAGCAGTAATGAGGCACTTCAGTTATATAAAGAAAAATGTTGCGGGTAATTAGAAGATGAGACAGAATTTGAGAAGAGAGAAATGAATACTGCAGGTCACCGACTGCGTGATAGAATAACAACGTGCATTTATGTTATACGTTTAATATGGCAAAATGCACTATGGCAGTCAAAAGCATAAGCAATAAAAACACTTAATATTGAGTCACAGAAGATATTCAGACAGATAAGTTTAATACAAGAAGGCTTTTTTTTTAGAAAAAGAAGCACTTTCAAAGGGTGACAGAAAGGTACAGGTGTATAGAAAACATTCTACATTTTAGGGCCAAGGTAGCAGAAGGCACAGCTGTCAAAAGCAGAGCAATGAAAACCAAGGATAGGCAATGGCCAAAAATGGAAGACTGCTTTTCCTCAACTGTGGTTGCACACCAGCTAAATTGTACAGTGCAGGCTTCTTTCTTTGGCAGCTAACAAGTGATACTTGTACCTATAACCACAGTATGATTCTTTTTTAAGATTCCTGACCTCACCGATATTTCGTTATTTTATTCTTTCCATCATTTTTGCTTTGGTGATGTGAAATTTGAGCTGACAGCTAAAAGGTAATCCTTGGACCATGAGCAGCAGTTTGTGTTTTTTAAAGAAGAGAGCAAACAACCTGCTATTTGTTATTGAGGCCAGGTCTGAAAGTTAACTGCATATTGTTTCTCATTGAAAGTGCTCCATAGACACTTAGACTCCAGGGAGGTCTTATGCTCAGGCAAAAGACTGTGTTGAAAGTTGGAGAGAGGGTCAGTTTGGCAAGGAGAGGCCATAGTTTGAACTAATGTTTAGGTCAGAAGTATTGTGCTACAGGACAGAGGTTTGATTGCTCCTATGTTGTCCTCTCGTCATCAACTTATTCAAAGTTGGAGAATAGAATATCAGCAATAAAAATTAAATGGATACTCTTCAGAGCTCACTGAAAGATAGTTGTAAGCATCGGTATTGTCAGAAACCAACTAAGATACAATCCTATGAGTTGTGGAATCGGCTTAAGTGAAATTTGATTTATTCCTTAACTTTGAATTTGGCTCCGTGAGAGAATGGAGGCTAGAATTAAAGAGTATTGGATTTAAAACTATAGACATTAAGTGGATTGCCTGGTGGTTTAACTTTGATCTGCTAAAGCTACTGGTGTGGTATTGGTTATTCACAAAATCTAATAATCATTATTCAAAAAGTCTGGTTAGGAACCACTAGGGTCAATTTTGAGAATCAAGTATTCTAATTTTACTGTGTTATGGTTACAGAGGTACAGAGGCTGTTTTGATTGCCTATCTCCACATAGTAACACCAATCTCAAATGATAATTATGATCTTAAATTTCAAAAGGCAGGTGCTATAATGATTCTACTATTACATTTTTCAATATCCTCTTGACTTTTCCTAATTTTGTACCTAATTGCATAAACTTCTACTTGCATCATGGTTTCTTGCAATTTAATCACTTCTGCTTTCCAAATGATGAGACCTCATCAGTACTTTCCACTTCTCCCTCCTTCCATGTATCTGCACCTGCTTAAAACCTATTACATCTTTAAAGTTTTCCATTTCTAACAATGACATTTAGCTTTGATGTTTCTCTTTTCACAAATACTGCCTGACAAGCTGAATGATGCCAGCATTTCCAGTCTTAAATGAAGGCAAAACGGAAGTGGAGTAATTGTTTGCAAGTCACATCAGCTGTCCTTATGTACAGGAATTACACTGTAAAGAATACCCTGCCTCTCCACTGAAGCTAGTCTTATTTGTAGTTGTAAAGGCTTCAGTGAAAGTGTGTCTATCACTAGAACCATGGTTCTTCACAGTCAATTTTGTCTGGACATGACAAAAACAACTTGGAAATTGTGACATTTGGAGGGTGGGTGGAGTGGAGGAGTTCAGGGGTTCAGGGATTGGGGCAGGAGAAAAACAAAGAATAAGGAGAGATAACTTATTCCAAAATGGCATAAATGTTAAAAGGAAGTGCAAAGGATGGACTGAGGTCATCAAAGATGCAGGAGAAGAAACTGAGTCTATAGGTTCCTTGGCATTATTAGCAAGAGTAGTCAAGAGTACGAAACTCAAGTAAGTTGCAATGAGCCTTTCTAAAACATTAGTTTGGCTTCAGTTGGAATATTGTGGCTAAGTATGGGCACTACGATTTAGTAGTTGACCAGGCCTTAGCAGATGCAATGGAAATTGACTGCAGGTACCAGGGATGAAATACTTCAGAACATGGAAATACTAAAGAAACTAGTATTGTTTGGTTTATAAAATTAAACAACTGCATATCCTATGCTTCTAACATGCACTACATTAGATGGTGTTACAGATATAGTAGGAACTGCCGATGCTGGAGAATCCAAGATAACAAGATGTAGAGCTGGATGAACACAGCAGGCCAAGCAGCATCAGAGGAGCAGGAAAGCTGGTGCTTCGGGTCTCTGCTGTGTTCATCCAGCTCTACACCTTATTATCTCTACATTAGATGGTATTTGCTAGACTCAACTAATACAACACTGTCTTGGTAAGCATTTATCTCCTATGCACAGTGAATAAGCCCGTCTCAAACAGCGCTGCAAAGAGGAAATCCCATTCAGCTACTTTCCTTTCATTGGCGTAGCTGCCAGTTCCTGCAAAGCCTCAATTTTAAAGAGCTATTCATGAAATCCTTCCATCCCTCACGCACTGAATATGCATTGATGCTGACGGTAAGCACATTTTCTGAACTAAACATGAAGCATGCTGAAAATGCCTCTAACCAATGCTTCCTCTAGGTGGTGAAGGAATGTGGCCCCGTGGCAAATGGATTCTACTGCACAGGCGTGAACAGGCAACCTCAACGCTACTAAATTTGAGGTACAGAAGTCTGTATAATTATGTAACAAATTTTAAACAGTAGTGCAGTATAAATAAGCCACAAATAGCAAAAAAGAAATTAGATGGAACATTACTTTTAAGGTGTGAGCGTGAGTCCAGCTGTTTTGTGAAAGCATTAGCACTGTGAGCTGTCCAACATTGGTTGGATCGAACTACACAAAGACCTATAATTACTCTAAACTTACACACTCCAGCCCAATGGTTTGGTGTATCTAGTTGTTCAAGGAAACCCAATCAGACACCTAGATCAAAAATGTTACGGTGCACATAAACACAGTCTTTTTTGTCTTAGGCTTGTAAATTCCCAGAATTAAGATTTTGTAATTGATCTTTTAGTTGCATCTGCATGTGCCTTGCTGGAGGTAAAGATGGTCCAGATGCATGGAACCGGTATTAAAGTTTAAACATTAACAGTATGAAGTACACCATATACAGTAACAAAAGGTATCAGCAGATAACTTTGTATTTGATATTACGTTAATATTCAACAGTTCCAACAGAATACTATCTGTATTTATAGATTTTTTTCACATACCCAAGTCGCCATCATCTGACCCTCTGATACTTGGATCTTTCAACATGTCTAACTCAGCTAACATCCTCACATAAAGTGGATTTTGCCTGAAAGAAGGGTAGAATTGCTCATCCTTCAGCATCATTTCATAGACCTTTATAAAAAGGTAAACAAATATTAGTTTTCTAAGACAAAATACTTCCTACATTTGTACATGAATCTTAACATTTAACAAGATGCTACCGTTGTGCGGCAAACATTATGACCAAAATTTGCCAATCAAATTCAGAATCCTTATTTTGTAAGCCAGTTCAAATGAAAAATCACTCATCTTCCCATATCTTTTGAGACTTGATTTATGTTGCAGGATCCTTCCCAGCTCAGGCAGTGTAGTGAACCATGTATACCGTCAAGAACACATTTTCTCAGAAGCCATACCCTCTTTTTACAGCAATTATACTGTACTCCAGTAAGTAAACAAAGTTCAAAAGTTGGCAACATTTCTTTGACAAGCTGCGAGAAGTCACATAGGTAATAGCAACGGGTCTATGTGGCAAAAGAGAGAGGGCTGTGAGGCGGATAGTTAGGGGATTGGGGTGCAGGCATTCAGATAGTAAGGTTGTTCAGTTATTGGTGGGGGGGGGAAACAGGAGGATGTCACTCAGCTTTTGTTGGGTGGGGTGTGGAGTGACTGCTGTATTATAGTTTAAGGGTAGAAATTTTCCTAGTTAATGATCAATGCGAGCGAGTCGGCATCCTTTGAGGTCTTCAACGCTGTTGAATAGAGTTTTGGAACGTCCCACACACTGGATAATAGCTCTTCAGAAATTCAAGCTACCTAGGAAATTCCAGTGTAAATCACTGCAACGGAACTACACATGGTTTCTGATGTGATTCCATCAGGGTAAATCCCCTGTCTGATTGTCTCGAATTGGGAAGATGAGGGCTAATAATTTCACCTCCATGATCCCGTACTATGTCAAGCTCCAGATAGCCATGAAATAGACAGAAATTACTAATATACAAATTTAGCATCTTGAAAGGGGTGGAAACAGAACTTATTCTATTCGACTGATGATCTTAGCATAATATAGAGGGTGGGCAAACAGCAGCAATGTGAATCCTCACCAATTTCATCAGCTGACCCATCATATGCACACATCATCTTGGTTTCCTGGCCTAAATCACAGTCTGGACAGTGTTAGGAACAGGATTCAGATTGGGAGAAAGCCAGAATTGAAGACCAACAGATAAAGTTCCCAGTATTAAGATAGTTGGATTGGCATAATGGAGAGTGAACCTAAAGCAATTGAAGGCCCAGGATTTCTGGACTCCGGAAGAGCATAGATTTCTAATGGTTTGAGCAACTAATCCTATTTTCCCTGGTCAACAGGGAAATCCAAACCAATTACCTCACTGTACCTCTTCTATGCCTCAATGTAGCTGAAAAAAATAGTCATTACAGTCCAACTCTTATGTTATATGCAAGATTCCATTATTTTCTCTTAGGTGTCCAATGCATTAATGTAAAATGGCAGAAGGGGGAAGGGTCCTTTGAAGATGTAAACTGTGATTTTGTTAAATATATGTTTTAACTTTGGGTGTTTGGTTTTTGAGTTAGTAACCTACAGATTTTCATTGCAGCTAAATTTAAGAATTAACTTCAAGCATTTCTGTAGCTGAGATGAACAAAAACAGAAATTGCTGGAAAAGCTCAGTAGGTCTGGCAACATCTGTGAAGAAAAAATCAGAGTTAACATTTCAAGTCTGTGACCCTTCCTCAGATGGTAGTTGGGAAAACGTCCGTTTATATGCAGAAAACA
The DNA here is from genome assembly GCA_024137785.1 of Ginglymostoma cirratum. NCBI lineage: Eukaryota > Metazoa > Chordata > Chondrichthyes > Orectolobiformes > Ginglymostomatidae > Ginglymostoma > Ginglymostoma cirratum. The sequence continues at coordinate 25,937,616 of JAHRHZ010000013.1, forward strand.
GGGAGGGGGATGTGGTAGGGAGTAAACAATACGATAGAGCCCAAAGAAAGAGAGAGAGAAGAGCAGTTGGGTAGACAAAGGAGTTGATAATGATCTGGCTAGCAGGGGGAGTAGCTGTTAATGGGGACTGTTAGTGACGAACAACAGATAGTGTGTAATGGCAGGCTATGTGATAACAAGGCCTAATGTGTGGCGTAGAGGGGTATGACGCTAAGGCTATGAGGCCTTAAAATTATTGAACTTGAGAGAGTCCAGAGGGCTACAGAGTTCCCAAGCAGAAAATAAGGTGTCGTTCTTCTAGCCTGCGTTGAGCTTCGCTGGAACAGTGCAGCCAGAGATGGAGATGTTGGCCAGGGAATAAGGTGGTGCGTTAAAGTGGCAGGCAACAGGTAGTTCAGGGTCTTTTTTGCGAGCAGAACGTAGATGTTTTGCGAAGCATTCACTCAGTCTAAGTTCCTTTCCTCATTGTAGAGGCAACCACATTGTGAGCAGTGAATGCAGTAGACTAGATTCTGGGAAGTGCAGGTGAAGTGTTGCTTCACCTGGAAGGTATGTTTAGGCCCTTGGATACTGGGGAGGGAGGAGGTAAATGACAGGTGTTGCATCTTCACCAGTTGCAGGGGAAGGTGCCATAGGGCTGTGGGGAGTTGTTGGGCGTGAAGGAAGAGTGGACCAGGGTGTCCCGGAGGGAACAGTCCCTGCAGAAGATGGACAAGGGAGGGGAGGGGAATATGTATCTGGTGGTGGCATCTTGCTGGAGGTAGCAGAAATGGCATCTGATGATCTTCTGGATGTGGATGCTGGTGGGATGATAGCTAATGACAAGGATAACCTATTGTTGTTTCAGGAGGGAACAGAGGGGTGAGGGCGGAAGTGCAGGAAATGGGTCGGATCCGGTTGAGGGCCCTGTCGACAACAACGCTGGGGAATTCTCGGTTGAGGAAGAAGGCGGATATTTCGGAGTCTCTCTTCTCGAAGTTAGCCTCATCTGAACATATACGACAGAGACAGATGAACTGAAAGAATGGGATGGAGTCTTTACAGGAAGCAGGGTGTGAGGATGTATCATCCAGATAGCTGTGGGAGTCAGTGGGTTTACAGTGCATATTAGTGGCCTGTATCCCCAGAAATGGAAACAGAAGTGTTGAGAAAGGGAATGGGGAGTCAGAGATAGACCAGGTGAAAGTGAGGGCAGGGTGGAAATGGGAAGCGAAGTCGATGAACTTTTCCAATTCCAGATGATAGAGGGGAAGTAGCACTGATGAGATCATTGACATATCGAAGAAAGGGTTGTTGGTGGGGGTCAGAACAGGATCGGAACAAGAAATGTTCCATGTATCCACGGCCACCCCTCTGACCCGAAGAAAATGAGTGGAGTTAAAAGAGAAGTTGTTGATTTACAGCATCTGCAGTTCTTTCAGTTTTTATTTCTGTAGCTAATATGGTTTCTTTTAAAATAGAATTTGAGGCCTGCCTTTAGAGTGAATTGGGTTTCGTGTACCACTTACTGTTATTTATCTATCTTTGATTGTTTCGTAATCCGCACAGACTTCTGGAACTTTTTTTTTTAAAGAACATTTACTGTAACACCCATAGCTTAGAGAAGCAGACTTTTGGTTTCACTTATTTTGATTGGGGCAGCAGTCAAGTTATTGGATAAGGATGGTGTAGAGACCGGTGCTCCTCAGTAGAGAAGGATACAGAGAACTATATTAAAATCGAATGAAGAGTCAGTATTAGTCCCGGAATAGAAGCATTGGGATAATACTCTGATGAGGTTACTTAAAGCAGAGTACATTTAAGCTCAAGTATACCTTTAGATCCAGCCTGTAAAACCTCTGGTGCAACTATTATGCAAATGATGCTTTGGTCACTATACAAAAGCTGTTTCCTGGTGTCTTCAATTTATAAAAGGATTGTTTTGAGATTGTTACTGCATTTTAAGAAATGTTAGATTGTTTATTAAAAGATTCCAGCTTTGTGTGACTGTTTGTGCGGAGTGTGCATATTTTCCTCGTATCTGTGTGGATTTTGTTGGGGTGCTCTAGTTCCCTTGCACAGTCCAAAGATGTCCAGGTTAGGTGGGTTCAATGGTTAGAAAAAAAATGCAGGGTTACAGGCATGGGGTGGGGTGTGTGTCTGCGTGGGATGCTCTTTGGGAGGGTGGGTGCAGACTCGATGGGCCAAATGGCCACTTTCTGCACAGTTCTGAGGAAGTGTCACCAGTCCCAAAATGTTAACCGATTTATTTTTTCTTCACAGATGCTGCCAGACCTGCTGAGCTTTCCAGCAACTTCCGTTTTGTTCAGTCTAGGTCTGATTTGTCCAGCAATCTAGGATCATAATGTTATGGAGGGGCAAATCATTGCTCTTACTTAACTACACACTCACCTCACCTGGTTTCTGAAGGCCAAAGAGGCACAGGATTAAAATAACCTCTATTATTCAGTGACATGTTTGAAATTGTAATTGTTGATTGCCAAAAATCAGATTTAAATTTCATGATTTGTAACAGCAGAAATAGGCTTTTTGGCTCTTTAACCCTGTTCTGCCAGCTAATTAGATCAAGGCCGATCTGCAAAATAATTCCAAATACTTGCCTCTGGTTTAGGTATTTTTAGACTTTTTTATTTACCAAATGCATCATCAATCTCAGGTTTAAAAATCAACAATTAACTTGCAAAAGAGTTCCAAACTTTAGCCATGTTTTGGACGTAAAAACATTTCCTAACTTCATTCCCAAAAGGTGTTGATTTTTTAAAAAAAAAAAAAAAAAAAGAGTATGCCTCCACAGCATTCCTGTTCCTCCGCCCCACTTCCCAGGCTCCTCCTTTATCTACCCCATTAGCATTAATACCTTCAACACTTTGCTCAGATCATCCACAATCCAAATCTGAAAAAAACCCTTTCTGAGCTTATGGACAGCCAATGAAGTTCTGAAGGGTCACTGGGCCCAAAACACGAACAACGTCTCCTTTCCACAGATGTTGCCAGACCTGCTGAGTTTTTCGACCAATTTCAGTCTTGTTTGTGATTTCCAGCATCTATACTTCTTTTGGTTTTTGTTTCCTTGGTTTATGTAGTTTCTTCTTGTAATTTAGTCTTTAGAGTTCAAGTATTGTGATAAACCTACACTGCACCATCTCCGAAGTCAACACATCTTTCCGGAGGCGTGATGCTCAAAACTCCAGGTGCAGTTAAACCAAGCCTCTGTACAGCTTTAGCAAAACTCCTACTTCCAAAGTCAGCATTATATTAGCCTTGTTGAAGTTTTTGGTTCTGGTCTATGATATTTTAGTGATCCAAGTACAATGGAAACCCAATCATCTTTGGATCTCGATTACTTCTAGCTTCACACAAATGAGAAAGATCTTATTCCATCCTTTTTAGGTCCAAAGCGAATAGCCTACATTGAAAAGGATTTGCCAGTTTCACACATTTGCTTAATTTATGAATATTTCTTGGCAATTTTATGCTTCTATCTACATTTAACATTGATGTTAGGTTACAAGATAAATCTAAGCAGATTTAGGAATGGCAACAGGCCATTCAATACTCAGAACTGACAACTTGAAAGTGCTCCAACTAACATTCAGTCTATCCTTATGGAGATAGGTAATAGAGCATTTTATTAAAATGTAAAATTGCTAAAAAAAAAAACTTTTGCTCTACTGTAAATATAGTCCTCCTTCACGCCATCATATAGTAACCTTTAAGTTAGCAATGGAAAATTCATCTTCGAGCATAGATATACAGAGACCTGACAAAGATGGAGGGCAAATAACAAAGTGAAAGTTTTTCTTCAAACCTACCTTTCGTTGAATGTCATCAAATATTTCTGGTGTGGTATCCTCATAATTTAGTTTTTCTGCCAATTTAGCAACCAAATTATCATCCACGTGGACTCTTGGAGATGCCTGGAGGAGGAGAAAAAAATTTTGATAATTCAACAATCTTCTATGAACCACCACTTAGTTTGTTTCTGCATGAGCATTAATAATATTGTGTTTTCAAATATTTGATTGAACCAGGCCCAACTTTTTGTCAGCTATTCACAATGCCATGTTCCTTTTTTCAACAGGGTACTGCTCCAAAAAAGTATCTTCTCTCCTAAGGAGAGAAATATCACCTTTCAGTTTACAATGGGCAATGGTTAAACTGGTCTTGCCTAAATGATACAAAGCACTGGTCAGACCACAACTGGAAGAGGCATGAACTGTTCAGGCTCCCATACCCAAGGGAAGATATACTCGCATTGTAGGATCATTAAGTTGATCCTGGTCAGGATGGAGTTTTCTTCTGGGGAGATTTTGAGTATGTTAGGCTTATACTCATTGGAGTTTAGAAGAATGAGTGGAGTCCTATTTGAAAGATATACTTGCCATTGACCTATGGCTGTTGCTACCCTTGGTTAACAAAAAAAAAAAAAACTCCCTCAGATTTAAAATTAACAAATGATCCAACATACACTGCCATTTGTGTGTAGAAGTGCTTCCTAACATCTCACCCAAATGGTCTGGCCTTAATTCCCACACTATACCAATGGACATATCATTTATCTCTACCAACCCTGATTTTCTTGTTCATATCATGAAGGCTTTGATCAAGTCACCCCTTAATCTTCTAAATTCAAGAAAACAGGCTCCAGCTTTTAGAGCAACATCTAACAATATATACTCCCCAAACTGAATTTAATCGGCAACTGCTTTGCCCAAATAGTATAATTTGTTTTGATTTGGAATAAATATTCAGCATATCCATCAAAAGTTTGTGTCCCCACCTTTTGTCAATATAACCAAAGAGTGTAGCCAGTGAATTCAAGGGGATAAAGCCTACGCACCTGAAGGCATGGAGATGGCTCAGAGATAGAAAATAATAAGGCCAGAAAAATAACTTAGTACAAGCAGCAGAAATAGAAATTTAAAGCACAAGAATCTGGGTGTGAATAGTGGCTAGGCATGATGTTGGTGATGAGTCAGCAGAACTTTGTGCCATATAGGATAGGGTAGGGTATGGCTAGTATAATTTTTGATTAGCTACCATTTATGGAAGTTTCTGGACAGGATGTTACCCAGTCAAGTCTTGAAGTGACAAAGGATTGAATCAAGGATTCAACAGCAACAGGGCCAAGGGAAAGGAGGTTGGAGGTGGGGCGAGGATCTTAAGCAGTAGTGAAAAAATAAGAGAAGGATAAGTATGGTTCGGATGTTAACGGTAGCAAATTAAATAGGCAAGACAATCAGGAGCACAGCAGAGAATGAGGTAAAATTGAAGAATTAAACTGCACTTATTGCAGTAACAAATTGCATTTATTTATTTAATCGAGGCTGACAGGTGAGGCAGATGAACTCAGCACCAATGGGAACAAGGACTGGGATATCGTAGCTATTACAGAAACATGGCTGAAGGAGGGGCAAGATGGGTAGTTCAACGTTCCAGGGTATAGATGATATAAGAAGGATAGAAAGGGAGGCAAGAGAAAAGGGGGAATGGGGTATTGGATTGGGTGAAATATCACTGTTGTACTTGAAGAGGATATTCCTGGGGGATTGTTCAGTAAAGTTATTTCGGTGGAATGGAGAAATAAGAAGGGGATGATCACCTTGATGGGTTTGAACTACTGGGAGTTGGGGGGGAGGGCTATAATCAGTGAGAAACCGAGGAGCAAATATGTAGGGAAATCTCAGACATCTCTAAGAATGACAGGGTTGTAATAGCAGAGGATTTTAGCTTTGCGAACATAGACTGGGACTGAGTTAGTGTTAAGGGCTTGGATGAGGAGGAATTTGTTAAAGTGTGTTTAAGAAAATTTTCTTTGTCAATATATAGGTGTACCTACTAGAGAAGAAACAAAACCCAAGCTTTCTTGGGAAATAAGGCAGGGCAAAGTGACTGAGGTGTTAGTGGGGAGCAGTTTAGGATGTGTGACAATAATCCCATTAGTTTCGGGCGGCACGGTGGCTGCCTCACAGCACCAGGAACTTGGGTTCGATTCCACTTTTGGGCGACTGTGTGGAGTTTGCACAGTCTCCCTGTGTCTGTGTGGGTTTCCTCTGGGTGCTCTGGTTTCTTCCCACAGTCCAAAGGTGGGCAGGCGAGGTGGTTCGGCCATGCTAAATTGCCCGTAGTGTTCAGGGATATGTAGATTAGGTGTGTTATAGGGGGATGAGTCTGTGGGACGCTCTGAGGGTCGGTGTGGACTTGTTGGGCCAAAGGGCCTGTTTCCACATTGTAGGAAAAAAAAGTTATGGAAAAGGAAAGACCTTGTACAAAAGTTGAAGTTGTAGACTGGATTAAGGTCAATATTGACAGTATTATGCAAGAACTTTCAAAGGCTGACTGAGGTAGGCTGTTCACAGGTAAGGGGATGACTAGCAAGTGGAAGGCTTTCAAAAGCGGAATGCTAAGAGTTCAGAGACAGTGTGTTCCTGTTAGGGTGAACAGCAAGGCTGATAGGAGTAGAGAGCACTGGATGACTAGAGATATTGAGGCTCTGGTCAAGAAAAAGAATGACATATGTCAGGTACAGACAGCTGGAATCAAGTGAATCCCTTGAGCATAATAAGGGGGTACAGGCATACCTAAGAAGGAAATCGGGAGAGCAAAAGGGGATAGGAGATTGTTTTGGGAGATAAGGTTAAGAAGAATCCAAAGAGATTCTACAAATACATTAAAGGCAAAGGGACAACCAGGGACAGAATAGGACCCCCTGAAGATCAAGGAGACCTTCTATGGTGGAACAGCAGAAATGGGCGAGATACTAAATGAACATTTCACGTCAGTATTTACTGTGGACAAAGACATGGAAGCTAGGGAACGGAGGGAAATAAATAGTGATATCTTGAAAACAGTCCACATTACAGAAGAGGGGATGCTGGAGGTCTTAAAACGCAAAAAGATAGATCATTCACCAGGACCTGGCCAAGTGTGTCCAAGGATGTTGTGGGAAGATATGGAAGAAATTGTGGGGCGCCTAGCAGATTTTTTTTATCATCTACTGCCATGGGTGCCTGTGCCTTTATTTAAGAACCACTGCAAGGAAAAGCCAGGGAACTTCAGACCAGTGAATCTGATGTCAGTGGTGGGTAAGTTGATGTAGAATATTTTGAGAAACAGGATTTACATGCATTTGGAGAGGCAAGAACTGATTAGGGATAGTCAGCATGGCTTTGTATGTGTCTCATAAACGTGATTGAGTTTTTTGTTTGAGGATGTGACCAATAAGATAGATGAGGGTAGAGCCGTGGAGGTTGCCTGTATGGACTTTAACAAGGCTTTCGATAAGGTTGCGCATGATAGACTGGTTAGTGAAGTTAGATCACATGAGATCCGGGGAGAGCTAGTCAACTGGATACAACACTGGCTCGACAGTAGGAGACAGAGGGTGCTGGTACAGATGCAAAATACTGCAGATGCTGGAATCTGTACTGAAAACAAAAAATGCGGGAGATCAAAGCAAGCTAATGTTTTGAGTCTAGGTGACACTTCATCAGAGGTGAAGTGAAGTGTGAAGGGGGCAGCATTCATGCAATAGGGGTGGGAGCAGGAAGGCTGAAGTGCTGAGGGAGAAAGGATGTTTATTAGTTCAGATTAAGTGAGCGGAACGTGAGAATGTTGGAACACTGGTGTATCTAATTCCCAGGCTGGAAAGAACAGTCAGTTTCACTGGAGTGGGGGAAGGGGAAAGAAGACATGGTGACAGAATGTAACAAGCAAAGCTAAAAGAAAGGGAAGGACTGGGTTCACAATTTGAAGGTGTTGAACTCGATATTGAGCCCAGAAGATTGTAAACGGCCTAGTTTGAAGACAAGATGTTGCACCTCCAGTTGTCACTGTGATTCACTGGAGCATTACAGCATGCTGAGGACAGACAAGTGAGCATATGAGCAGGATGCTATATTAAAAATGACTAGCTACAGGAAGGTCTGGGTCAGGGTGCTGGTGGTCGAGGAATGGACTAGGTGTCCCAGACAGAACAATCCCTGCGAAATGTAGACAGGGGGAGTTAGGGGAAGATGCGTTTGGTGGTGACATTCTGCTGGAGTGGTCTGAAATGGCTGAAAATGACCTTTTGAATGCGGAGGCTGGTGAGATGAAAAGTGAGAACAAAGGGGAACCGATCACACTATCGTGAGTGATGGGAAGGGCAAAGGGTGGATGCAGTCGAGGGCCCTGTCAACCACAGTAGGTGGGAAACCACGGTTATGGAAGAAGGAAGACATGTCAGCAGTGCATCGTCCAAATAGACATGACATAGGCAAAAGAACTGGGAGTCTGGGATGGAATCCTTGCAGGACTTGGGGTGGGAACAGCTGTAGTGAAGGTTGCAATGGAAGTCAGTGGCTTTGTATTGGATGGTAGTTTATTCCCCAAAATGGAGAAAGAGAGCTCAAGGTAAAGGTAGGGAAGTGTCAGAAATGGACAATGTGAAAGTTATAGAGAAATGGAAATTGGAGGCCAAATGAACAAATTTTTCTACGTCCAGGGGGAGCAGGAAGTGGCAACAAAACAAGGATCGTTCCACATACCCTAAAGTGGCAGGCTTAACTGGGACCCATGTGGGTGTCCATGGCGACTCCTTTGACTTGGCAGAAATAAGATGAATTAAAGGCAATGGGAGAGGGCTGTTGTTTTTGACCAAGTCCCGCGGCCAGCGGTGTTCTGCAGGGGGAAGTGCCGGGTCAACTGTTGTTTGTCATTTCTGTAAATGATTTGGGTGAAAATACAGGTAGCATGTTTAATAAGTTTGCGGGTGACACCAAAATTAATGGTGCAGTATATAGTGAAGGCAGCTATTTAATCTTGATCAGGTGGAGCAATGGGCGAAGGAGTGGTGGATGGAGTTAAAATTTAGCTAAATGTGAGATGTTGTGTTTTGGTAAGACAAACTAGAGCAGGATTCAGAGTTAATGGTAGGGCCCTGGGAAGTGTTATTGAACAGAGAGACCTAGGGGTTCAAGAATATAGGTATACAGGCAGACAAAGTGATAAAGATGATGTTTGGCATGCTTGCCTTCATTGCTCAGGTCAATGATTGTTGGAGTTGGGACATCATGTTGTGGCTGTATAGGGCATTGGTGGGGCCACTTTCAGAGTGCTGTGTACAGTTCTGGTCACCCTTCTAATGGAATGATATTATTAAATTGGAAGGGGTTCAGAAGAAATTTACAATTTACCTGGACTGGAGGGTTTGAGTTATGGGGAGAGGCTGGATAGACTGGGACTCTTTTCCCTGGACTGTAGGAAGGTGAGGGGTGTCCTTATAGAGGTTTTATAAAATCAGGATGGACATAGATAAGGTGACTTTCAAAAAGTCTTTTCCCGAGGGTGGGGGAGTTCAAAACTAGAGGGCATAGGTTTAAGGTGAGAGGGGAAAGATTTAAAAGGGACCAGAGGAGCAACTTTTTCATACAGAGGGCGGTGCATTTGTAGAATGAACTGCCACAGGAAGCAATAGATGCAGTTACAGTTACAACATTTAAAAGTTATTTATACAAATATATGAATAGGAAAGGTTGAGGGATATGGACCAAACACAGGTAAATGGGACTAGTTAGGTTTGGGAAACCTGGATGGCATGGACGAAGGGTGTTTCTGTTTTGTATGACTGTATGAACACAGGCAGTCCTGCGATACAGAAAATCGTTTCGAAAGTTTTCGGCATTAAAGTAGTTACTGTATTGCAAATAGTCTGGTTTAACCTGAAATGAAAGTACTGACTAGAGGAGAGATTCAGATGGAGTGTCTTGACGATGCAGTACTTTTGGTAATGTTTGGGTTAATGGTCAAAAAGACATAATGATGTACGTGTTGCTGAATTTGTTTCATCATCTGGTTGACTGTTCAAGCAGTGTAATTTGAGATAACTATAATTTGGAAAAAGTAATATTTCTGATGAGACATTTCCAGATTGGTTAGTTGCAACTAGTGGGGTATCACAAGAATCAGTATTTGGGCTTCAGTCTGTATCAATGAATTAGATAAGAGAACTGTGCACAATGCCTTCTGACAAATAAAGCTAGATGGAAATGTAAGCTACAAGGAAGATGGGCAACGCTGTCAAGAGAAGTTAAATGAGTGAGCAATAATGCAGGTGGAATGTAGAGAAATATGAATACCTACATTGGTAAGAAAAACAGGAAAACATTTGCTTTGAAAAGGAGACAATGGCAAATGTTGGTATACAGAGAGACCTGAACGCCTTATACGTGAGCAGTTAAGGTTAGTTAACATGCAGATACAATTTGCTTTCCAATTGCTTGTTGTATATGAGACTTTAGAACAGAGTTTGGAGAGCAAATGCACAAAGGCATTGCTGAGATTATATGATCAGGTCCTGGCAAAACCATACGTGGGAACATGCTTATGTGGGAGAGCAAACAAAGAGTAGACTTGTTAAGTACTTGGTCAGGTGACAGACTATAAATATAGGCGCAGAGCCGAGGGACTATTCTTAAGAACAAGGAGGAGCTGGTAATTCAGCCCCTTGTGAGTGCTCTGTTGTTTAATACTATATGGTTGAATCAGCCTCAACTCACTTTCCTGCCCACTCTCCACAGCCCTTTAACCCATTACCAATTAAAAATCTGTGCATGCCCTCATTAAATTTATTCGGTATCTGATGTCCAGTGCATTCTGTGGTACTGAATTCCACAGATACACAACACTTTGAGAGATGCAATTCCTCCTCATCACTGTTTTAAATCTGCCATCCATTAGCCTAAATATTGGTTTAGAAATCATTACTTGTGTTGATCCAGGTGCATGGTGGCTCAGAGGTTAGTACTGTTGCCTCACAGCACCAGGGACCCAGGTTCAATTCCAGCCTCAGGTGACTGTGCAGAGTTTTGTTTTTAATTAACATGGCATAATGGAAAATGGTTGCATTGGAACATAAAATGAAGGGGCTTGACAGGGTAAATGGTTCGAGAAAATTGCTATGGCTGGAAAATCTAGAATGCCTCAGGATGAGGAGATGATCGTTTAGCATCCAGATGAACAGAAAACTCCTCATTCAGTGGGTTGCAAACATGAGTCAAAATATTTTCCTTGCCCTCAAAAATCATTGGATAAATTATTAAACTATGATGACTCCTTAGATTGTGTCCTTTTGAGCAGGCTAATGCTCTGATGGATAATTAACTTAACAGTCACAAATTGCTAGTCCTAGTTCAAACAGTTCAGTTACGGTAACCACTTCGATTAACCTGGAAAAAACTACTGATGCTACACCGAACAGAAGGTAAAGATAACATTTAAACTTGAAATACAAGAACATTCCTTTACAAGAGCATTTTTCAGCAGAGGCAAGACATTCAGCCCCACAGACAATCATAAAATAAATGATATCATAATCTGCGTCTTGTTTTCAAGATTGTTTGTTGAGTACAAAATGTTGGCCAACTATTCAAGAGGACTTCCCTACTCCTCTTCAAATTGTGCCATAGGAAATTTGAAATCAGCAGACAGATTAAGATTTTAACCGAAAGACCACATAAAAATGCTGCATAAAAGTGTCCAGCAAAAATATGTTTTCAAGTTCCTGAACTACAGTTTCAAGTCATAACCATTTGACTAAAATGATAAGATAGTACGACCAGTAAATGCAGAATGATATGTGGAAGCATATCAAGGACTCTATTTCAAGCTAAGAGAATGGTATAAATTTACCTTTTCTGACAAATACTGATCATAAACACCAACAGCTGCAGCACGCAATAGTCCTTTGGTTTGATTGCTCTGTCTTTTTCCATCCTTCTGTGCACTTCGCAAAACATCGAGCTGCTGCTGTGCAGTAACTCTGTATCCTTCCACGGTTAACCAAAAAAAGAGATGTGCCTGTCCCCCAGTTTGCTGCATATACTCTGCAACCAAGATAATAAGTTATTTTTTTAATGGTCTATGGCAATTTACTCAGTTTCACTTAAGTTGACCCAAAAAAAAATTTCTCTCAAATGTTTTATTGGTTTTACGTCTAATAATATGAATTCCGTAAGACAAACAAAAAAACTCAAAATTAAATTGAACACTGCAGGAAAACTAAACATTTGCTTTGTGCAATTGGTCTATATGTGGTCAAAGCAAAACAAAAGACTGGAAACTTTCTAATGTAACATCCCTGTTTAAGAAGGGAGAAGGCAAAAGACAGGAAACTATAGGCCAGTTAACCTGACCTCTGCTGATGGTAAGATTTTAGAGTCCATTATCAATGATGAGATTGTGATAGTACTTGGATGTGATAAAATAGGACTGAATAAGCATGGCTTCGTCAAGGACAGGTCACGCCTGACAGATCTGTTAGCATTCTTTGGGGTGGTAACAAACAAATTAGATAAAGGGGAGCCAGTGGACATGATCTATTTGGGCTTCCAGAAGCCTTTGACAAGATACTACACAGGAGGCTATTAAATAAGGTAAGAGGATTCTATTAAGGTTAACATGAACATTCAGTTGGCAGTTAGGAAGGCAAATGCAATGTTCGTATTCATTTCAAGAGGGCTAAAATAGATGGGCAAAAATGTACTGGTGAGGCTGTAAAAGCCTCTGATCAGACCGTATTCAGAATATTGTGAGCAGTTTTGGGCCCTACATCTAGTAAGGATGGGCTCGTGTTGGAAGGGGTTAAGATGGGTTTGACAAGAATGATCCTGAGAATGAAGGGCTTGTATGAGGAATGGTCAAGTACTCTGGGTCTGTACTTGGGAGTTTAGGTGGATTGGTGGTTGGGGGGGGGGGGGGGGCCGGAATCTGATTGAAATTTACAGAATACTGAGAGGCCTGAATAGAGTGGGCATGAAGGAGATGTTTCCACCAGGAAGAAAGAATAGAACCCCACGGCACAGCTTCAGAGTGAAGGGACAATCTTTTGAACTGAGATGAGGAGTAATTTCTTCAGAGGGTGCTGCATCTGTGGATTTTTTGCTGAGGGAGGGTATGAAGGCTAAGTCATTCAGTGTATTTATGACAATAATAGATAGATTCTTGATTGGTAAGGAGATAGAGGGTTATGGGGAGAAGGCAGGAGAATAGGTTTGAGAAACTTAACAGCCATGATCAAATGTTGAAACAGACTTGACAGGTCAAATGGCCTAATTCTGCTTCTGTGTCTATGATCTTATTTTATTCATTACAATTCTATAGCAATATTAAGGCTGCTCCTTTCTGGAGTTTAAATGTGGCGACATGCCCTTTTAAATTAGGCTGTGTACAAACTTTGCAAGGTATAAACTACTATCTTCTTCACCTCCAGAGTCAAGATCTATGAATTTTTTTTAAATACATGCCAGATAGGGTTTCTAAAACATCTGTCTACAAATCTCCATTTTTAGCTCAAAACAATAAATTTCTAGTGATAAGCTGTACCAAACGATGTCCCCATTCTCTTGTCATATTTATTAAATTCTTTCATCTCATTCCTACCTAATAGGCCATCATCATTCTTCCCATCAGCCCAAGACAATAGTTGGTGGATTCTCCTTCGCTTCCTATATCTTTGTTTTCCACCAACACTGTATCCAACCACCAGAAACAACTGCTAGCCACAAGTGTATTAAGCACTCCGGTTCTCCGCATGCGATAGGTACTGCCCACCAAATAAATCCACCAGCCAGGTACCTTAAACTGACAAATTAAAGCAGTTTGGGGTGGGTGAAATGAGGACTTATGGTTGTTATGACAATACTTCAACTAGAATTGCTCTCAACCATTCAAACTCAAAGGAATATGTACCAAGACTATTTGATTTGTCGTTAAAATGTTACTTCTCACAGCCTGGCATTATTCTGCTAAATGGGCATCATACAGCTTCTAGGGCGAAAACATATTTTTTACGATTTTCTGCACAAAAGTCAGTGTTGTACACCAAATGAAATCTCAACAAAATTCTGCGTAACTTAAGTTTCACCCTTTGTTATTTGAAATCTCGTAGTAAAGAACATTTCATGGGTTCAATTACTTTCTATACTTGTCCACACTAATTTGCAGTCACAGACACACAAATCACTTTGTGTCTCCACAACTTAATACTTTTCTATAACACAGTATGGTTGGAAAGAGTGACAAATTGAGACTGTGGTGTGTGAGAGAATCTTTCTGAATTAGTTAACGTTTTCTCCAGCCTTCCACAGGGAATACATTAGTTTCATCAATTTGGTTTCCGCAACTGCAGAGCTGACTCGAATTCCAGGCAGTTCAATACAGGGGTCGGAGTGCAAACTAGATTCAATATAGCTTGGGCTGAATGACGAGCTGGAAGTTTAGTAAGTGAAGGAGTTCAATGAACGGAGGGATTGGAGGTGAAAGGAGGTGAGACGCTTAATTTTTCTACCTTTATCACTCAATTTGGAATTTGCTTCCCACATTGGTATTGGGGAAGAAACTGACTAGTGAATAAGTGCCAAGTTATTCCACTTATTATAAATAGTTTAAGTTATGCCACAACATGGAAGCTTGACCAGGTGAAATGCGACAAAATTATGGATACATCACTCAATCTAGACAAACAGCCTTACAGGGAGCCACTAACAACTGCAGAAGTTGTTAGGTTCTGGAACTCGAGTAATAGCTGAAGTTATTGTGATGCATTTACATGGCAGTGAATAGGAAGCGAAGGAGAATAGCTTTTTTAGAGAAATGGTCACACCACAGGGCAAAGAGCATATAGTCGGTCAAGGAAAACCAAGCAAGTACTGCAGGAATCTCATAAGGCAAGCGCACTGGCTAACCATTTCCAATTGTGGACATGACAAGGGGCTCTGGTACACATGAGCGGAAGAATCAGTGAAGAACAGCAAAAGCACTGAAGGATTTGTTAGTTCAGACAAAGAGTCAGGTTTTACTGCAACTACAGAAATGAACAGAGGAGCACAGGAAGGGGCATAGGTTATTCAGCCCATCAAATCTGCTCAACCATTCTGGATCAGAGCTAATTGTGTCCTCAGTGCCATTTTTCCTCCACTCCAGAAATCTATTGATTTCCTGTCCTGAACCTGCAAGATGATGGAGCTTCCGCAGCCCTCTGGAGCAGCAAATTCCAAAAGATCCACTACCATGCGAGTGAAGAAATTTCCCCTCATCTCAGTCTTAAATGGCCTGTCCCTTATTCTGAGATTATGTCCCCTGGTTCTAGAGTCAGCAGCCAGGGGAACAATTTATTGATATCCATCCTGTCAAACGTTATAAAAGTGTACAAGCTTCAATGTGATCACCTCTCATTCTTTGAAACTATAGGGAATACAAATCCTTTCTCATAAAACAATTTCATCATTCCGGAGATTAATCTGGTGAACCTCCCTTGAACTCCTTCAATGACAAGTATGTCCTTCCTTAGGAAAGGAGACCAAAACTGTACACAATATTCCTGGCAGGATACAATTCCAGCAAGACATCTTTACTTCCATATAAACCCATATCCCCATGAAATGAATGCCAACATACCATTTACTGTCCTAATGGCTTGCTGCAACTGCATGCTAACTTTTAGTTATGCATTGACAAGGACTTGAAGGTCCATTTGGACACCAGAATTTCACAATTGCTCACTATTTTCAAAATATTCTACATTTCCGTTTTTTTACTCCCAACATAAAAAATTCCCGTAGAAAGAATAATTTTACATCTATTCACACTATATTCCATTATCCATATTCCAGTCCACTTAACTTGTCCGAAGCCTCGTTATAGCCACCTCAACTTGCGTTTCCATCCAATTTGGTGTCACCAGCAAATTTTTGAAATATTACAACTGTTCTCCACATTGAAATCGTTTATGGACTGTCAATAGTTGTGGACCTCACATGACCATTGCAGTATCCCACTAGTAACAGCCTGCCATCCTGAGAACCGTTTGTTTATTTCTATTCTGTATTCTGCTCATGAACCAATTTTCAATCCGTGCTAAAATATCCCTTTTGATCTTATACACTCTACTTTTATTTAAAACATTATCCAAAGCCATATGGAATATTCAAATCACATCCACTGGTTCTTTTGTGTCTCTGCTTCCAGGTACATCAGAATAGAAGAAAAAGCTCTCTACTGGATAGTGTCATACCAAACACAAAGGGAGATTGCTGTGGATGTTGGGTGCCAATCATCACAGCCCCAGGGTATCATTCCATGTGTTCCTCAGGGTTGTGTCCTAGGCCTAACCGGCTTTAACTGTTCCTTCAGTGATCTTTCCTCCACAATAATGTCAAGTGTGGGGTATTTGTTGATTATTTCAATCTTCTATAGCATTTGCAACTCAAATATTGAAGCAGTCTGTACCTATATGTAACAAGATCTGGTCACAGTCTTAACTACATCAATCAAATAAATATAGGAACTACAAGTATAGGTCAAAGGCTAGAAATTCAGTAATAAGGATCACATCACAAAATCCATCTGAAGTTAAAGGGTCTGTATTATTGCAAGATGTTGGAGTCTAGTTCAAACCAACTATCAGCATTAGTAGTGCTCTGTATTAAGTACTTTTTTACGCTTACATAGAGGTAAAACAATTTGCAACGGGGCACAGATCCCGCACACTATGTACTGCTATAGCATGTTAACTGCAAACAAAACCTTTCAAGTGACATCCTCTGTGATCTTGGCAAAGCTCACAGTCTATTCAAAAAAGGAAACTCCTAGATGTTTTGAAGCACAGGCAAACTTGCGCAGAGGCTTCTTGCTGAATCATCAAGCACAGGTTCCTTGAAAACTTGAAAGTAGTATGTCACAAACATGCAGCCTTGAAGGATATAAATGTACAGTCACGTTACAGAACTTGTCTAACTTCGTTACATGCAGCTGAAGTATGGTGCATTGTGGTGAATAACATTGATATATAGATTATATAGTATCACAGAATTCCTATTAGGTGGACAGAAGCCATTCAGCCCATCAAGTTCACACCAACCCTCCAAAAAGCATCCCACCCAGATTCTCTCTCACCCCCCAACTCCTCAGCCCCACAACAAAACCCTAACCCCGTAAACCTACCCTGCATTTCCCATGGCTAACCCAACTAGCCTGCACATCGTTGGACTCTATGGACAATTTAGAATGACCAATCCACCTAACCTGCACAGGTTTGGATTGTGTGCATTTCATTTAAAAAAAGCATGATGCAATTTTGCAACATATTGCTTTAGTGAAATGGAAAGAAATTATAATCACTAATAAATTAAATGAAAACTTAAAACTTATTTTTACTTCCACTGCAGAAATATGTCAGAATCAAAACTCTACTTAAACATTTAATATTTATATCTCTAATTATTGCTGAATGCAGGAGTTTAAGAAAGCACTTACCCATGAAAAATTGTAATGCAACATTGCTCATAAGAATATTGTCTAGGGGGATGGTGCAAAGTTTTCCGAAGTTCGCAGCAAGCTTGAGCCTATCTACTTCCTGCAGATTAAAATAAAACATGAATTAACAGTTGAAAATTTGCCAATCAGCGACATTTGACAAAGGCTGACTCAGCCACACACTCAAAAACTTGCAACAGTTGCACAAACTAGGTTAGAAAACAATGAACCTAAAAGTCTCACAGCACGTTACACATAAAGTAAGGTGACCCAAATAGACCACCTTACAATGTTAGAAACTGATAGAAAACATAGGAATGGTGGGTGTGAGCTGAGGTGATACCTTAAATTTTAAATAGTACCTTTCACATCCTCAAGAAGTTCCAAAGTGTTTCAAAGACAAAACTGTTTTCCTTTCAACATTGCGGTCATACAGGTAAAACCTCTGCCTATATACAAACATGTTTGCGTGTTGAATAATAAATCAAATAATTATACAGGTAAATCTGTAAAATACTGTATCTCTGCTCTAAAAAAGGGAACGCAATGAAGGTGCATTGTACTGATTCTTGGAGTGACTGCATTCTCCTGAGAGACCAAGTAGGATTGATTATATTCTATGGTATTTAAAAGAACAAAAGATCATCTCATCAAAACTTAACATCATTCTGGAAAGGTTCAAGGTAATGTTTTTTCTGGGGCTAGTATGTCGTAAACCTAGGGATTGGGAGGTCAGGCATAGGGTCTCAAGATTAGGGGTGGACAATTTTGAACTAGAATGAGCAGAAAATTCTTCACTTGGAAGATCAGGAACCTTTCAAATTCTCTATTCAAACAAACTGTTCAGAACTTGTTGTTGAGTTTAACTAAAAATGAAAGCCATAGATTATTGGACTTGAAAGGAATAAAAGGATATTGAGATAGTGTGTGAAGATGAGTTGAGATTTAATATCAAGCATAAATTGATTGAATGATATTGCGAGCTCAAGGAGCTTATGGCTTATGCCTGCTTTTATTTTATTCCACTCTTAAATTATCAAAATTCACTTATCACTAATAACCTGGGCAGAACAAGGGAGGGAGATAATCTAAGGAAGGATTTGGCTTGTCCTTATTTGGAAGAGGGTAGTGAAAGAAGAATGGAAGTGGTTGCAGTTCTCTCTGTGCATACTTGCCTTTGGTATTTCACTACAGTAAACAACAGGATGGTTTCTTACAGAAAAATGTTATGACCACCGAATGTACTATATGCTAATTCAGGCAAATTTCCAGAGCAGGAGGCAGAATTAAGACAAACTGATGCCAACCATGTGTCGACTCCTCAGCGTGGTCGTGTTTAACACTAAGCATCTTGGAGATTGCCTCATCAAATACTGATGAATAATTGCTTGGTTTTATAAAATTATGACAACTACAATGTCATTTTTTTTCCCCTATTACAATCTGCAAGGGAAATTCACACGTTTGAAGAGCAGGGTCTGATCTGACAATGAGAGAGATAAGAAACACCCACTTTTAATTCACAGTGGCATCCTTTTTGTCCTTTAATTGACTTCACCTTCCACCTGAGGATAAAGATTTGCTTTTGTTATTTTCCTGTCCTTCATTTCTTTTTCCTTGCTTCTGCTTTTGCCAAATTGCTAAATCTCTTAACTTCTATAATTTTTGTTGAAAGATAAGTGACCCGAAATGTTCATTGTTTACTCAGTCTTGGATACTATCTGATCTACTTTTTAGAGCATTTTCTATTTTTGTTAGCATAATTCACAGATGTTTTATGCATGGTTAGAACCAATTATTTCACTTTAGATACATAAAAACTAGTTTGCTGCAAGATGGTCTCAGTGTATAAGTGCATAGTGCCTCAAGAGCAATATTTAGTACACGATATGGACCCAATATTCCACAACAATCGTAAAGAGCCTTTACATCACCACCTACAGGCATTATAGTTGGTAGGAAAAATGGGAATACTTCATAAATAATTTTATTATCAAGGTATTTGAAAATAAAATGCTATTTTTATTTTATATATATATATACATACAGACACACACACACACACACACACACACACACACACACACACAATATACAAACAAACTGTCTCTATTCTACCAACAGAACTTAAATTAATGAAGTATTTGAAGATCACTTACTTTAATTTGGTACTAGGTTACATGTTAAGCTTCTCAAACTTTGGCATTCAAACATTTCATCATTGTGATATTCAACAAAGATATCTGCCATTGCCAGAAATTACCTTCCCTTTATCCCCTCATGTCATTCAGTACTTCAACAGGATTACAGGTCTCCTTCACTTTCTGATATCAATTGCATTTTCCGCCTGTCAAAAAGCTAAGTTAATGAGCTACCTGATCAACAGAGGTAAATTACGACTGCAGTTGGTAAACAACTTCACCAGTATAATTCAATATTATTTCGTATTCAACGAAATGTTAGAAGCGGGCAACATCTGCAGATCTATTTAGCTGTACTCATGTAAGTTTACAAGGTAACTGTTTAACATTTGTACGTTACGCAACCCTATGAGACACTAAAACCACTTGATACCAACAAAAATACAAACCATATGCTGGAGTAGGCCATTTGATCCCTTGAGTCTTCACCACAATTTAATGAGATTGCAGCTAATCCGATTGGGGCCTCAGCTCTACTTTTCTATCTATACTTCTACCTCTATAATCTCTTATTTCCTAATCTATTAAGGATAGGTCTAACTCAGTCTTAAAAACATTCTATGACTGACTCCATTGTACTCTAGAGGAGAGAATTCAACACACTAATGATTGGAAGTTAATACTAAAATACTAAAGAATACGAGGGACGAATTAAGGACCATCACTAAAATAGGGTTATAGACAGATACACGCAATGGCCCTAATGGCTTGCATCTTCGGATCATAATAAGTAGTGGCTACAGAGACAGTGGATGCATCGATAGTAATTTTCCAAAAGTTCTTGGATTCTGGAAAAGTATCAGAGGATTGGAAAACGGTCAATGTGATACCCCCGTTCAAAAAGGGAAGGAGGCAAAAAGCGGGGAACTATAGTCCAATTAGCCTAACGTTTATTGTTGGAAAAATGTTGGAATCCAATGAGGAAGTAAAATCATAATCATAAATCAAGCAGAGTCAGCATGGCTTCATGAAAGGGAAATTTATTAAGAGTTTTTCAAGGAAATCCAGATCAGATAAGACAGAAGAGAAACAGTAGATATATTGTGTTTGGACTTGCAGGTGTTCGACAAGGTACCTCACAAAAGATTAAGTCACAAGATAAGAACCCATGGTGTTGGAGGTAGCAGATCGGCACTTATAGAGAACTGGCTAACAGGAAGGAAACAGCAAGTGGGGATAAGGGAGATAGCAAGAACTGCAGATGCTGGAATCAGAGTCAATGCAGGGTGGAGCTGGAGGAACACAGCAGGTCAGGCAGCATCAGAGGAGCAAGAGAGTTGACGTTTCAGGTCAGGACCCGTCCAGCTGGCAACCTATAACCTGGAGTTCTACAGGGATCAGTGCTGGGACTGCAAAAGTTTACAATGCATATTAATGACTTAGAGGAAGGAAACAGAAGTACTGTTACAAAATTTGCAGACAACACAAAAATATATGGAAAGACAAGTTGCTAGACAGATACATACAGTTTTCAGAGAGCTATTGACAGGTTAATACAAATTGACAAATGGAATGAAATGTGGGAAAATCTGAATTTGTTCTTTTTGGGAATCGAGAATTAAATAAGAGTATTACTTAAATGGAGAAAAACTGAAGAAAGCTGCAACAGAAAAGGTACGGGGCAGGTTTCTGTGCATGAAACAGAAAGCTAGCACTCAGACGCAAAGAGTAGAGAACTCTTACTGCAACCGTACAAGGTGCTGGTGAGATCACAGAGTACACTAAGCAGCTTTTGTCCCCTTATTTAAGGAAACATACCATTTAACTAGAAGCAGTTCAGAGAAGGTTCACTAAGATGAGCCAAAGTATGTAGGGATTGTCTTATGAGCAAAAGTTAAAAAGTTTGAGACTTTATGCACTATGGTTCAGCAGGTCATGAGGTGATTTCTTTGAAACATATAGGATTCTTAAGGGGCTTGACAGGGTAAATGCTGAGACAATGTTTCCCTCATGCAGAGTCTAGGACCAGAGGACACAGTCTCAGCACAAAGGGGTACGAATTTAATATTGAGATGAGGAGAAATTTCTTCAGAGGATTGAGAATCTTTGGAACTCCTTGCCACAGAGAGCTGTGGGGAAGAGTCCATGGGTATATTTAAGGCTGAGATAGATTCTTAATCATTAAGGGCATCAAGGGTTATGAAGAAAATGCAAGAAAGTGGATGTGAGGAACGTAAGGTCAGCCATGATCTTAATGAGTCGAGGAGGGGGCTTAAGGAGCTGAATGGACTACTCCTGTTCCTATTAATTATGGTTTTATGGACACTGTATGAGGAAAAAAAACTCGTTATCTCTAGCTTAAATTGGAGGCCTTTTTTTTTTTTTTAAAATCGAGTCCCCTGGTTGTACTCACTCCCAAAAGGAGGACGTGCTTTCAGCATCTGCCCTGTCATGTCCACTCAGGATCTTATAGGCTTCACAACGCATCTCTCTAAACCCTAACAGATATGAGGTGAATCAACCCAACCTTCTCTCATAGATAATGTCTTCATTCCATGGAACAATTGAGTAAACCTCATCTGAACTGTTTCTATTGCAAAAGTTAATATTAATCTAAAAATAGAGGGCTGACTTTTACATGTAACATTTTGAATAAGCTGCAATCCACCCCTTCCCATTGTCTTGTTATCATTAAGTTTCCAGTGTGAATTCTGTTCCCTTCAACCATGTTCCTAAAATTAGCACAAAAGGACAGATAAGGCTGGATAGTGGTCATCAATGGTATGCTATTCTACAATCCTATTACGCAAGTTTATACTAGAGCTTAAAGGGTCACTGGACCTGAAACGTTAACTGTTTTTTCCCTTCACAGATGCTGCCAGATCTGCTGAGCTTTTCTAGTAACTTTGTTTTCGTTCCTGATTTACAGCATCCGCAGCTCTTTCGGTTTTTATTATACCAGAGTGAGTTCGACTTAAGATCCAAGCAGGTGGCAAGTACTAAAGAGTTGAATATTTTGGCAAAAAGTCTAGATTGACCAATGAATGATGCATGTGAGAGACAAGGAAATTTTGTCCTGATATCAGTTAAGAGTTGACATTTAAAGGGAACTCCCATTGGTTTATTTGAATCTGGCACAGAAGTATCTAACTGCCTAAATGTAAAAGATAGGCATGTTCAAACCTGTTAGCACCTGGGATCAAAGAGAATGGTTTGCTTTTCATTAAGGATATTGCGCAGATGATTCTTAAGTCTCATGAGACGATAGAAATAGTAAACGTGCTTTGTTTTGAGAACTTGTGGATATTTCTTATTTCTATGAATTGTCACAAGTTGGATGCAGTGTAAGGAAACAGAGTTGTAAATGCACTTGATTTGGTAATTAACACATTTATATCTAAATACTTTAAGAATTAGCATTAGTAACAATTTCTCCTATGGATTATTATTAATCAAGGTAATCTGGACAATACCAGATGGTTAGTAACACATTCACATCTTCAGATGTGGTAGAAAGAACAAACAAGACCTTTGAAAAGAAATTGAAATGCTGGGTACAGATAGGCACACAATGTGACACTACACTCAACAAGCTAACACTTACAAAGACAGCAGGCAAGCCATTGCAGCTTTGCGTTATTATATGTTAATATAGAACTGAAGAGGGTGTATCAACTCAGGATGAAGACATATACAGAATGAGACAGTAATTCAGGAATTAGTGGGAGCTGCTAGGCTACTGGAGGAAGCAGTGATAAAGGTTACAGCACATCAGAAGGAAACAGATCCTATTCAACTGGGCAACAGACAGACAGATGAGGCAGCCACAACAGGCCCTGAACATGAAGTGGCCGCAGCAACAGCAATTGAGCCTGAAGTAATGAACATGTTGCATTTAGATCGGGGTATGGAAGAGGAAAGAAAAAGCAATGGGAAGAACGAGAAGTGGTAAAAGGTACCGATGGCATTTGGTGAAGCAGGGTGGGGAGGAAGGGTGGTAGCACCTCACTGCATTTAGCATAACCTCATGAACATATATACTGTGAAGTGCACACCATGGGAGAGAGACCATGTGTGGTATGATAGGCAGATGCTGGTGGTGGCAATGAATTGGAATAGGCATTGCAAAACATAGTCAGCAACGTCTGGTGTCTGCCCAAAATGACCTGGGGAGACAAGTCAAGACCCCATGTTGTCTCAACCCTATTCAATTGGGCCATAGGAGCTGTTACAAATTGATTTCACAGATCCCTTTCTACAGTCAGGGGGAAAAAAAATTGTTTGGTCGTATTAACCAATTTATAGGGTGGGTGGAAGCTTATCCCACACAAGACTGCACTGTGACAATGTTGCTTGAATAATGTCAGAAGAGGTAATCCCAAAATGGGGATTAATGAAATCAGACAGGGAGTAAGTGTTACAGAACCAGTGATTAAGTTGCAGTAAGTATTTAGAAGGCACATGGAATTTTGGCCTTCAAGAGTATAAAAATAGGGAAGTGTTGTAACAATGCAAGGTGCATGTGGATTACTATGTACTGTTTTGATCCCATATTTGAAAAAGATATACTGGCATTAGAGGCAGTTTAGAAAAGATTCAACAGGCTAAGTCCTTGGATGAAGGGGCTTAATTAACTGAGAACAGTTAAACAGGTTAGGTCTTCATTCATTACAGTTAAGAAGAATGATGGGTGATTTATTGAAATATACAAGACTCTTCCATTTGTGGGGGCATATTAAACCAGCAAACATAGTTACCGAACAAAGGATCACTAATTTAAAACTGAGACAGAAGGGAATTTCTTCTCTCAGGTGGTACTGAATGTCTAGAACTATCCTTATTGCCACTTTGATCTAATACCTTGTCTTTTCCTTTATATTTACATTTTCCTCAAGAGAAATGTTAATTTTCATGTCTCATTTTCATAACCCACAGGGTGGTACAGTAGTTCAGAGGTTAGCACTGCTGCACCATAGTTCCAAGGACCAGGGTTCAAGGCTACCCTCAGGTGACTGTTGGTGTGGAGTCTGCACATTCTCCTCATGTCTGCACCCGGTTTCATCCAGGTGCTCTAGCTTCCTCCCACAGTGCACAGATGTGCAGGTTAGATAGATTGGCCATGGGATATGCAGGGTTGTGGGGAAGGGGTGGGTGGGGAGTTTGGGGAGATGTTCTTTGGAGAGTCGGCATGGAGTCAATGGGACGAACGGCCTGCTTCCACACGGTATGGATCCTATGATTTAAGTACCTACAACAGTAACCTATAGTCCGCACAGAAAAATCCTTGCCCAGAATCTGCGAAAATGGGAGACAGCATTAGGCCAGCCATTTTGGAATCCCAAATGTGGCAGTTATTCCCAGTTGAAAGTTCTATTGACATGAATAATTTTCATACTCAATCCAATCAGCAGTTCACTATAAGCTGCAATGCGCAATACTTTATTGAACTCATACTTTATACCAAAATATCTGATAGCTTCTTAGCGCATTTAAATAGAACTTGACCTTCAAGTGGCAATCATAAAATACTTTATTCTTTTAATGCAGATTTTAACTTCCATATAAAAAATCAAGGCATGTTATTCAATAGGGAGATACCCTGAGACAGACCCCTTAAAGAGTTTCATACCCTTCCTGGTCAGATATTCATTACTACTCTCACTTTGTCAAGGCCTGCAAATGTATTGTTCTTTGGAGGAAACAGCAAAGCCTCCCATTAACCTTTTGTGGCAGGAGCAAGTAAACACATTGGACACAGTAAAAAATCTGAAAACGCCTTGGTGTACAAATTTAAAAAAGCAAAAGCTTAAGGGCACAAAGATTGCATGTGGAAGTTGAGCTAAATGCAAAGAATCAGCAAGACCCCAGGTTTGTCGAGGAATGGCAATCTCACACAGACTGCCACTCTGCCTTTTTTAGTAAAATAAAGGAAATTGCTCTGCATTTCTGACAGGAGATTTTGATTGGGGGTCCCTCAGAAACACTGAGCCGTGCTTTCACAATGACACATTTTTCAAAGTGCAGAATTGTTGAGGAAAGCAAACTATAACCCTTTTCACAGGAATAAGCTGCATAGCCTGAAATTTGAAGGTGCAGGTGATTAGATTACTGGGAAGGTCAGAGGGTATTGGGTGGAGGTAGCTGGTCTACAGCAGGCAAAGTGAGGAGGTGGACAGCTCTGAGGATGTCAGGTCAGACCCTTGAGATGTAAGGATCGGGGGAACATGTTGTTGGAGTGTGTGAACTAACTATGGGATCGGCTAAATAGTTACTCAGGAGATAGACTATGTACTTAACAATCTAACTTTTCCCAAGTAACTATTCACTTCCTTTCATCAGAACATTCAGATTTAAGAAGACTTCTGGAGGTTCCAGGATCATAGGAAATGCTAAGGAGAATCTTCAATTTCCAGGCAATTCTTTTGGAGTCTATGATGGGAATTCTGCAGGGTTTCCTTTCAAAACTACTATCTATCCTGGAATAATGATTGGCCATTGAAAAATCCAGGTCAATTTTGTTTTCCCCCTCAGCTCCTCAATATTCTTGAGCAAACTATTGAAGATTATTGCTCACAAGAATAGAATATATTCACAAACCTAATAATCTGATACAGTGCAGCTCATTGGCACATCAAAATATATTTCAATACTATGCACGATCCAACCACAAACATTGCACACTTACCACAGGTTCTATCCATATCCCCACCACAGTTCCATGCTGAACCACACTCCAAGTTTGGTGTCAGCTTCAACTCTGCCGAATTTCTAAACTCTCATGTCATTTTTGTTCTGATGACTGCCTCCCCCTTACCTTATAAAAACCGAAAGAACTGCAGATGCTGTAAATCAGGAAGAGAAAAAAAGTTGCTGGAAAAGCTCAGCAGGTCTGGCAGCATTTGTGAAGGGAAAAAACAGCATTAACGTTTCGGGTCCTGTGTACCATTCCTCAGAACTAGCGTTACTGGATCTGAAACATTAACTCTGTTTTCTCCTTCACAGACGCTGTCAGACCTGCTGAGCTTTTACAGCAACTTTGTTTTTGTTTCTGGAATGCTCTCCTGGTTTGTTTCCACAACTTGAACTCACTTAAAGGTCACTACTTGTAACTAATCCCTCACCAAGAAACGTTGATCTGTCGCCCTGCCATAACTAAACTATGTTGACTCTAAGTTCCTAACATTTGGAATTTAAACTATTCTCTGGTTTAAATCCATTAACATCATACATTTAGTGCCAAACCTCTTTATGAATGAAACTATTCAACTTCTCTTCGCTGACCTCATCATTTTTCTAATCCCTCTTCTCAACATGTATTGGAGAGCATTTCAGGAATACAAAAGACTCCCCTATCGCACCCAATCTTCATGACTTTTGAGCACAATACATCAATGAACCCTTCTGTTGCATTCACCTCCATGCCGACATCTTTGGGGAAGAGTCCACTGGCATTTTCATCAATACTCTCTTCCACCTGGATCCCTCCCCTAGATGTTACCTACACTGATGTTTTTTCTTTTTAAAATCAAGAACTGTTAGCTAGCCACCAACTATCTTATTTTCTCTGCTTTCCTCACCCACTCTAGCCTGTTTCCTGGCCCTGATCATCACCTCTTCACTAAAGGCATCCGATACCTCTACACCACCATCTCCCAGATAGTCTTCACTTCAAACTTGAATAGAAACCATTTACAATCCTCTATACCCACCAACCTCCTCTGTCTGCTTCTCCTTCAGCTCTGCTCACTTCAGCCAAAAAAAAGTGCAGCTATAGGTACCTGTAAAGGTGTAATGCCCATCTCTTTGTAGATTATGTGTGAATATTGCTTGTCCTAATTGTAGATATTTTATAAACTTCTGGAGTTAAGTTCAATAACATCAATTCTGTTCTCCATTTTGATACCTTCATCTCTCAGGTATCTCTACCCGGTTTTCACAAAATCAGAATTATTATGGTGCCATTCAGCTATCATATCTGCACTGGTTCTCCAACTAGCATTGACTTTTTGCGAGTTGCGTGCCTATATCCTATATCTTTGCACATGGTTTCCAATCAATGCTTGAATGCCTTAATTGACTGCCTCCAGGTAATGCATTCTAAATCCAAACCACTTGATGTGCAAAAAGTAGTCTGCACATCACAATTACTCCTCATACAAATCACCTTCCATCTGTGCCCTCTTATTTTCGATCCTTTTACAAGAGGAGCAGGTTCTCCCCATTTACTCTTTACAAAGCTCTCATGATATTAAGGACTTTTATCGCATTTTCCATTAGCCACCTTCTCTCCAAGAGTAACAGTCACAACCTCTCCAATCTACCTGCATAACTAGAGTTCACATTTTTGCTGAGAGTCAGAGTTGACCTATATTCTACTATGACACCTACTTTGGACCAATGCTTTCCCTCTTCTGTTCAACTGTTCCCATTTCCTTTATCTTTTGGCTTACAATACCTTTGACTTCTAATCTTTAACATGCTTTAAAACCTCACCCCAAAACCGCCTCTTTCACAATAAATAACTCATCACATTTCCAGCTCTCATTAATATAACTTCCTCAGAACTAAACTTGAAAATTAACTCTGATTTTCCATCCACAAATACAGATCAGATCAATAGATTGGCTCACTGAAGAATCAGTAGCATGGACAAAGTTTCAATTTAAAGGGCCAGTTAGGTCTGATGAGATAGAAAAATAAATCACTCAAAGATTCGTAATTTTTTTTTAATTCCACGGATACTCCTTGAATGTATTGTACTGAAAGCAGAGATATATAAAATTTTGATCATTCAGGAAAATCCAATCAAGAAAAATCAGTCATGATCAGACTAAGCAGACTCAAAAGGACCATACAATCCACTCGTATCCTTATTTCTTCTGTTCTTATGTACCATGCTCCTTTCATTTCACCTACAGAGGCTGTGCCTTTAATCATCCAAATCACACTTTCTGGAATTCCTTCCATTTATTCCTTTTCGATTCCAGTTACATCCCTTAAGGATTAAAAACCACTTTGACCATCCCTCTCAAAATCTTTGATTCAGCTTGTTTGCTTCAATACCTCAGTAATGTGTCTCAATATTTTCTTTCATTAAAAGATGCGATATAATGTAAATTTTAATGTATAAAATTGAACAGACAGAATGTGGCATGGTGTGGAATTTAAAGCCAAAGTATTGAAGTGTGACTTCAGGAAAGGTGTTCAAAGCTTTAAGCAGAAACTCAAAATTGATATTTTTTTAGAAGATTTTTTAAAAAAGCAGCAGTTTTGGAGAGACAGTGGAGTTGCTGTAACAAAATCATAAAGTATTGAAAGACAAGAAGGTGGATACAAAAGCTTGATTAGTGTTACAAATATGAACTAGATTCAAAATGAACAGTCTGTGAGGAAAAGGATTGAAAGTAGCAGAATGCCTTGCTTTTCCTGCTAGTTAGCTGTAGGAAAATGTTTCAGTGAAAGCTGTTCATGCTGTGAACACTAGTATTTTCAAAGAAAATTGTACAGCTATCTCGGCAAAAAACAAAATTATAAAAATGATACTGTGACAGTTCTTCAAGTCTCTTGTCACAGGTACCAGACAATTGGCATCAGTGTCCATTTTCAGCCACGAAGTTGCTATTTATCTGGAGACTCCAAAGAAAAGAAACACTCAATTACGCTATTTCAAGTGGCCATGTATAAACTGAAACAATCAAATATAACTCTCCTTATTTCAATTAAGGAAGAATCTTGCTTCTGAAATATTATAACATCTGTTTTAGATTACTAAATGACTGTATTTTTAAATATGCTTTGAATACATTGCAGATATGTAACATTTTCAGGTTTTTTTCCCCAAATACATCTACCATTGCTTTGTCGGAGGGTACTGGTAGAGGGAGGAAGTTTGAGAGCACAATCTGACACGATTAAATGATAAACATGCGTGCTTATCATGCATGTCAACTATTTCACTTTTGAATACAGGATTACTAATAAAATGTCCATTTTATGACAGCATTGCATAACACCCAATCTTCTAAAGTCCTGGACTGAGACAGACAATTTTCTTTAATTTTAAATTTTACATATACTTGCATCGTTGGGCGAGCAAGTATGCAAAATTCAACCACAGGAATGGATTTGATATTATTCTCTCAATCTTTTTAAATTAAAACTTTAAAACATTCAATTGAAAATGATAGGAACTTTGGCTTCAAGGAAAAATCAAAAATATTTAATTGAGGTTAATGGAGATTAAACCGGTTACCTTTCCTGAGTTTAATCTCTGAACTCTTGTTTCACAGATTTTCTTCACGAACAGTAAACTGTTTATCTGATTCTTTATAGTGCTTATATCTGAAATTAAAGCAGCAGTAATTCAAAACATGGTTAATTCAAAGTTCTAAACTTATTTAATACATTTAAGTATCTTTCATAAAATAATTAACTAAAATATATACACAAATTCAAGTTAAAAATAATACACAAAGGAAACCAAATGTTGATGACTAACTTAGCAAAGCTTAAGCCACATTGTGTAAGGAGTGAATTGGCAAAAATAATTCATTTGTTTTTATTTCACAGATGCAACTATCACTGGAAAGCGCAGATTTCTATGGTTTTCATGTTCTAGACAAACTCCTGTCCAAACAACAATCTTCTTCATTAAATATTCAGGCAAGTTCAATAACAGAGGTTGACCTAATGGCTCAAGTTTTATTTAAAATATAGTACTTTCATCTGGGTTAGGGGAAAAACAGCTTTTCTAAAAAATCCTGGAATTGGACATTTTAATTGATACACCACAAAATTTAGTATGTTGAGACTGATTTTGCTGAAAGTGAGGGAAAGGATTGCCCTTGGTATGCTCCATAGAAATAATGGGTACAGCAAAATAAAAAGTGAACAAGATTTACCTTGTCAACATTAGTCAGAGGAGCAGAACACAAATCCAGAAGAAAATGAGAGATCTGCAGAAAGCTGTCAGTCAGACTTATAATAACAGGTAGAAGAAATGAAAGCTTCTTCTTCTAAGTTCAGGCCTGGTACTAACCTCATCACAACTCACGACTCAACGAGATGGTTAATCTTTAAAGTATCCCACAGAAATCCATCACTATAACATACTTTGTTCCTCAACATCTTCCAACCAGGAGCAGACTAGGTCGTTTTCTATAACTTGAAACTGTGTTTTCACAAGCAAAGACAATTATTGATCATTTTCATTCATTATCCCTGGCTGCTGCTGCTTCCTCATGCTCACTACTTCTTTAAAAGTTGTGTACAGATGGTGGGTCATTTTATCAATATAGGATTCACACAAACAGATTAACACTTGATTACTCTTAAGGATGAGTAATACCATTTCATCAAGATCAGTTGGGTAGATTCTGTTTAAGCATTGCTGTATTAGAACTAGTCTTTGTTAGATTGGTCTTTAAAGAAAAAAGCATCAGGGGTTGTTGTCAGGAATTGTTAAAATCAAGCATGTGCATGAAGAAGGATTTGTTCCAGGAAACTTGCACCATTTCTTAATTCACTTTTGGGACATGATCACCACTGGAAAATCCAGCATTCATTGCCCATTCCTGACTGCCTTGAAGAGGCAGCAGCAAGCAAGTTGTTACAGTTCATTTGTTGTAAGCACACCCAATGAGCTGTGAAGAAAGAAGTTCAGATTTTAAAAACATGAAAGAACAATGACATAATAACAAGTCAGAATGACATGGAGCCTGGAGATTAAATTTGCAGATGATACACTTGATGTCCTTGTTCTTCCAGATAGCAGTGGGCGCAGGTCCAAGCCTGAATGTTATCCACGTGCTGCTGTGTGCAAACATGGGTAGCTTTAGTTTCTGAGAAATTGCGATTGCAGTGAACACCATGCAATCATCAGCAAATCATATTGTTGCCTGCAAATTACATCTGACTGTGCAAATGTGCCCATACCAACTATATCTATAAATTGCACAGGTAAGGCTGTCATAATGCAGTTTACAACAAGACACATATAAACTGGAGACATTTGCAGCAGACTGCTCATTGATACAAATTCTAAGAGCTGATAAACAAAGAGATTTCAGATTCAGATTGAGATTGAAGCGATGAATTTGAAGCAGCAAGAGGTTTCAACAATCCAAGACCAATATAAAGCAAAGAACCTTGAAGCAGGACTTCAAACGTTCTTCAATGCAGTCGAGCAAACCAGCCGAGGAAAAGCTCTACAAATCTGATGTAATCTGAGCAAATGTAGATGGATCTCAGTTGACAAGAAATTAGTATCCCAAATGTTACATTATACTAAATGTTTCAGAAAGTGGACATCAGCAGCCAAGCTTTTTGGCTGTCATTAGAACTCAATGGATTGCAGAACTTTCTCACAAACCACCACAAGGATGTATACAGGTTCTTGAATGCCTACTTTTTCCTCCCACAGAAACCTCGCGGCCAGAAAATAGATTTGGCAGTTAAAGTCACAGATTTGGCTTCAAGAATTGTGCAGTAACAATGGCATCAATGCAGAAAGGTGCATTAACAGTTAGAACTCGGTTATCAAGTTGAAAACATTTCCTCATGATTGCAAAAGAAAAAGCACCAGGCACAGCAAATGGGAGGTCAAAGCTCTTAGTTGCAGATATGGAGAGGAAAATGCTGCAGGGACCGTTTTGCTATTTCTTTATGAAACATAAGGTCAGGAAATTAAATGAATACATATTGGTTAAGGACAACGTGTTCACCATTCTTCCTGGTTGCATTGTTGCTTCTGTACCAACATTTATTTTGCTTGATGTCTGCACCTTACTCTGGCCTCAAATTTGGATCCTCTCTAAAAGTGAGATAGTGAAAATCATACACTATCCTCTTGACTAACATACATATCCATATAACAGGACTCCGCTTGGCATCAATAAATGCCATTGCTACACACTGACGCATGGACAAACCAGTTCTAATGCTTTTCCAATGAAAGATACATCAAATCAACTTTCTTTTGCTGTCTGTCCTCAACTTTGTATCTATATTTTCTTTTGTTTTATATATCTGAACCTTTGTAATATGCCTTCTGGAATTCACATTTTTTAAACCATTTCTGCAGTAACCACCTTGACCATATTTTGGCTCCATATGGATGATCCTTTATTTATCCATGTACAAGAGACACAATCCATTCAGTGTCATGACGTAACCAGGAACAGTAAGTAAATAATCAGCAAGCTGTTACAAATACATAAAGATGATGACCAATTTTACTAACTACTATTCAGCATAAAAGCAATTCATACCAGGTTTTGTCATTAACAGAATAACTATGTATCATAATATTCTTAATTTTAGCAACTGGCGGAGATCAAAAATAATTCCTAATCTACTCCTGCACAATTTAAACTACACCCTTTTAAAGGCATGAATTCATAAATACTCATTTACAATGAAGACATATAGAAGTCATAATTTAACATACATAACAGGTGGAAAACCTTAGGGTGGGGAAGAAAAGTATGAAGATAAAAGGTTCAGATCAGAAGGGTGGGTTAAATTGTCTCTCATAAATTATTCTGATTTTTTGCATTACAGATACTAGCATGTCATTGAAGTAACGGTTGTTTTTACTTTTACAATATACTAGGTCTTTTCTTCTCAGAATTCTTTCCTTTTTTTTAAAATCTCTTTTCACCCGCACAGAAGGGGGCAAGTTATCTCCAGGTCAAAGGGTGTCTCTGGCAGTGTTGCATTTACAATTCTGCAACAAAATGAAGCTCAACTAATCAGACAGCTGTCATCTGGCAAGCGTTCCTCAGAGCGAGAATGCTGTAAGCAACCAGATAGGCTCAAGGCAAGTGAATAAGTGAGTGATAAAGAGTGTAAGCGAGCATCCGTGAGATATAATCTTGCCTAGTTTGTGAGCAAGGTTCCCTTGCAACAACACTGCAACAATAGTTGCTGGTGTGACTTGGGGTGCAGCATGGCTATGCAGCAGTGTGGGTCAAGTGGATCAGAGACATGCCACAATGATGCTGAGGGTTGGTATGTCCGATGCTTAGGTCAGTGAACGTGGGGTACATGCTGCTGCTACCAACGAAGCATGCCCCAACATGCTGGTGTCGAGTGTCTAAAATAAGAGGTCTCGAGCTGGAAGAAGTGAGCTGGAGTCACCAGACATCCGCTCACTTTCATGACAGGAATATTTGGCATCTCATTTCCCCATGGCAAGTACTAAGATAGGAAGCTGTGAGATGAGATCTGGAGTTAATGAGGCTGACAACAAGCAATAGCTCTTGTTAATAGGCATCTTACACCTCACTCACAAAACAAATCTCATTTCCATGTCCAGGATTCTGTTGGAAAATAAATCTATTGCTCTCAATCTCAAGAAATACCCTGTTAGATTTCTCACAGTTTTCCCAGATCTCTTGGGAGACTGTACATCATTTAGGCCTGTATTCAACTCTGTCCTTTGTCTCAAAGTATCTTCCTCACCGTGTTAAAAACAAACACAAGTCTGTCACAGCTAAAAAATGTGCACCACTTGACTTTTCCAAGTTACAAACTCAGCTGGCATTTCACCGATGTAGCAATGTCCAATTTCCTGTTCAGCTTATAGTTCAAAAAGGAAAAATGTGTTCCTCTACATCAATAATTCCTCTACTTGTCATCAAGGCAGCACAACCTATTGACTCCAACAGAATGTGAGAATTTTTAAACATCAAGCAAAACAGCAAAGGAACAGATATTTACCATCACCAGCAGTATCTAAAGATCGAAGATACTGCAGCTCTTCTGCTGCTCGATCCCTCACTGCTTCTAGTTCTACGACTTTGTCACTTAATTTGATAATATTCAAAAAGGCTTCATAATTACAATTGGCATCACGGATCTGAAATAAAGATTTTCAGTCATTCCTAAAATAATTATATCAAATAAGTTTTAATTGGATTGAATATCTAACAAAAGAAGGCACAGCCTAAAGTCACTGAAAGAGGAACTAAAGTTAATTTATAATGGTTACTAAAACTACACTCTGAATTTTTAAACATAATTTCAGTGTTTAGATTTTTCTTTCCTGACACTTCTTTAGGAGTTATTCAAACAGGCACCAATCCCTTGCATTAAAAAAAAAAAAAATTGAAAAATACTCCCAGGGCATCACCAAAAGAGTTTTGCACCTGCAAAATGTAGTTAAATCTGATTGTTTCATTCTCACATAAAGGAAAATTTGGGTCCCGATGTTTCTTCCAAGTTCTCCCAAGTTGATTATTATTTTGTCCATCAGTGCAGAAAACTGACAATAGAGCACGCGTTTACAACCATCTATTCCCTTTATTTATTCTACTCACATACATTAATATATGCCAAAAGTATACATTGAATCAAATTCAACCCTATTAAAAATATGCAGTCTTTGTACGTAATTCATGAAACAAACATGTTTGCATTCCAAAAGATTCAAAATTCTGAATATCAAGCTTGCCACTTACCAACCATATAA
This sequence comes from Ginglymostoma cirratum, assembly GCA_024137785.1. Taxonomy (NCBI): domain Eukaryota; kingdom Metazoa; phylum Chordata; class Chondrichthyes; order Orectolobiformes; family Ginglymostomatidae; genus Ginglymostoma; species Ginglymostoma cirratum. Next base: position 25,972,521 of record JAHRHZ010000013.1, read on the forward strand.
TATACTGATTAATGTAGTCGGGATCACTGAGTTGGTTGATTAACGGAAAAAGAATACCTTTTGCCAAAATTTCCTGAAAAGTTAAAATAATCCTTTCGAATAAGTTGTTATTTTAAAGTCAGACGTCAAATGTGTCAGTACATCTGAAAACTTCACACTTCATAAAACATGCAACATAGAATTTTCAGTGGGCTAGCAAAGAACTTGACTATCTGAAAATGTGCAACAATGGAATCAAAGTTATTTATGCGTGAGGGTAACAAAGCATCAACAGAAAACATTCAAGTTTATATATTATAATACAGACCTTTTCTTACAAAGCGTCTTCAAATTCGGTCTGCACGTTAAAAACAGCTATCAATTTGACCAAAATTCCATAAACTATGAAAGCTTTGCTCTGTTTGTTTCAACTGAACCAATGAATTACATTCTTGTAGTTACTCTTGGGTAGCAACACATTTATTTGTATTCACCACAACCCTGTTGCCACTTTTAACAGTCTGTTGTATTAGTGAGTGCACGACAATAGATAAAGCACACAAAAGCATTTTTAGATAAATGACTTGCACTTGAAAAACTACACACCTGCTATATGAAGATGTATATAACTCAAGGGCACAGGAAATTGAGCAATTTAAACAAGTTGAAACAGTTTTAATCATTTATGATGATTATGTGACTCAACGCCACAATACAAAAGTGAAAATGTGCAACAGAATTTTATTTGTACACATTTCCTAAAATAAAATGGTCATTTTAATGACGCTTTAGACAGTATAACATTAATTGTGCAATAAAGGTTATTCTGTTGTTCTTGTACACAGATGGAGTTCTCACTTAAGGTGCATTTCAAGATTCTATAAGCATGTTCACTTCAAAAAGTACACAGATCCTGTTACCATCCACAATCCAGTATCCTCTCAAATGCATCTGCATTTTGCCAAATTCAAACTTGGTGATAATCATTGTTATTGGATATCTTTCTGAAGAAACCATTTTTTAAAAAAATTCTTTGATATCTTTAAGAGCAACAACTTGAAGAGATACCTTTTCCCAGCTCCACCATCCCTCTATTTATTTCCGAGCTCCCTCCCCACTCCCCAGTCCTGATGAATGGTGCAAACCCGAAACATCAAATTTCTTGCTTCTCTGATGCTGCCCGACCTGCAGTGTTCCTCCAGCTCCACAATGTATTGACAACAATTTGATGAAGTTTGATTACTACAGATGAAGGTGGGTTCAAAACAAAAATAAAATTAGCATTCAATGCGTCCAACATTAAGTGACAAGATCTACGACTGGGTTACAGTAGTCAGTTCTGTAGAGTCACAGAATCCCTATTGTGTGGAGGCAGGTCATTCGGCCCATTGAAAAGTCCATACCAACCTACCAAAAAGCATCCCATTCAGACCCACCCCACCACTGGCTAATCCACCTAACCTAAACTCCCTCGACACTATGGGCAATTTAGCAGGGCCAATCCACCCAACCTGCGCATCTTTGGATTATGGGAGGAAGCCTACGCCGACATGGGGAGAATGTGCGCGCACACACACACACACACACACACACACACACACACACAGAGTCTCCCGAGGGTGGAATCAAGCCCAGGTCCCCGGTGCTGTTACACAGCATTGTTAACCACTGAGCCACTGTGCTGTTTCTTTATACATCTTTTTAAAAAACAAACAAACAAAAAACTTTTTAAAAAGTTATGATTTTACACTGAAAAGGTCCAGCTCAACTTCTGAAGGCCCCTGGAAAACCTGCAAATAAATGTAATTCACAGATACTTTAAATGGCAATGAATTCAAGCTGGGAGGGCCAGCTTTGCAGAAGGACCTACTTCTTTGTGGTGGTTTCAAATTTAATATAAAGGACTACCAAAAAACCGAGTTGCATTGAATACAAATTGCATTGAAATTGAATGTTGTTTGACCAAGGTGACGCTGATTTTGGACAAATTGTACTTAAAAACTGGCACAATTGAGGCTGATGATTATTAAAAAGAAAACAGCTTTTATACCACAGTTTATCAGCATTTTTAATACAGTATTAGAAGTTACGCAATGCACACTTAATCCAAAAATCAGGAAGGCAGGAGTGGGGAATACACAAATTGCTGGAAGAGCATATTCCCATGGTTTTCCTTCTCAAGGTGCACAATTACATATGGAGCCTGACACTGGCTCTTCTTATTTCTAATTTACATCATCGCAAAGTAGCAAGATTTGAAGACACAGGTCCAGTTTCCGCATGTAAACAGTCACACAGTTTTACCTCCCGACCAATTCCCTCACCCATGTTATTGCTTTTTTGTTACATTACTTGTTCAACATCTTGACATGAAACAGCTTTATTTTCTCCAGATAAATCAGACAGGTCTTTGATAGATCAGATATCAAAAGGCAGCTGTTGGATTAATTATTGCTCATATCATTTTTATTATAAAATCATCTCAAAAGTTAAAAGTCTCACCCTCAGGAAGTATCTCATGTTTTTGTTATGGAAGTCTCCAGGAGGTAGAAACAAATACAATAATATCTCACAAAGATCCCTCAGGAATGCTAAAAAAAAGGGAGAAAATTTGATATCAACAAGTTGCTCGTACCACACATACTAAAATTCTCCAACACATCATTTTACTTCAACAATAACTCTGTAGTTATCTTTTTATTTGTCTAATGAATTTGAAAAATGTAGCACAGGCACCAACAGTCTTTGAATTGTTGGTTGGTCGCCACAACCCGAGCTACAGTTATTCATTAAACATTAAACCCAAGAGTCTGAGAGTCTTACGTACTTGGAGGACCTTACAGAGCTAGGGTGATGGCCCAAGGATGCGGCAAAGGCCGTAGAAGGAGTTGAGAGCAAAGACAAGGTTTTTAAAACCAAGGTGTTGTTTAACAAAGGGCTAATATGAGTCAACAAGGACAGGACAAGGAGTCATTATAATTTGTTGGCCTTAAGAACATGGTGTTTGGGACAACCTTAAATTTACTGAGGGAAGAATGTAGAAGATTGCCTGGAAGTAGAATGGAAGAGTATGTCTTCACCTGCCGGAAAATAGTTTCAATGCTTTCCCATAGGACTGGAGGAGTGCAGGGGAAATGGATGCTGTAATAACACAAGACACCAAAAAAAAAATGACATGCCTCCTGTTCAAGATGAAGGCTCAACATTAGTCACTTAGACTAAAATACATCAAAAAAGAAATCACAAACAGTATTACTCCTCAAAATAAGCTATAACCCTGTTACCTCAAATAAAATGACAGCATGTGGTATGAAAATATACCTGGAATTAAGGGTAAATTGCAACACTATGCCAAATGATTCCTGCAACTATCTGGTTTTAAAAGAGCTCTACATGAGAAAGGTAAGTTTAAAGATTTTGAGAAGATTTGTAGCTTTTTTTTGAAGCTTTGAGTCTACAACCTCAAAAGGTAAAAAGTTCTAACTTGGTGGTATTTAAAAAATACATAGCCAAGGATCTTGCGTTTATTTGGAAAAAGGACAGAAAACAAGAGGCTCTATTTTAATAAATTTCAATTCAAGCTTTAAAAGAATATCAGATTTAAGTGAAAAATAATCAAAGTTTTCTTGAATGTTGGTATATTGTGGGAACAGGTAACCATGAATTAAAACCATCAATAGTTTAAAAGTATAAAATTTTTACTCTATATGCAATAACAATATAGCATTACTTTTTACAGTTTTACAGAGTACTGAAATGGTTTGATATTGTTGTGGGTAATTGAGAGACTTTTGTAGAATTCAGTGACTGTTTTGTAATACGAAACATTTGATCTGAACATCTTAAATATAGCTTATATGACTTGGGGTGGCACAGTGGCTCAGTAGTTAGCACTACTGCCTCACAGCACCAGGGACCCAGGTTCAAATTTACCTGTGTGTGACTGTATGTTTGGAGTTTGCACATTTTCCCCACGTCTGCTTGAGTCAGTGTGAACTTGATGGACTGAATAGCCTGCTTCCACACTATAGGGATTCTATGGTTCTTTTCCTAGAAGTTACAGCAATGCATTGCCTAGCTAGGAACTTGCAGCACTTTTATCCAGTGGATTTAAAGGTTCTGCACAGCTTTACTTGCTTTTAAAAGTCAATTTACTTTTATTAAAGACCTATGTACAATTCTACATTCTATAAAATAAAAAATCTGCATATCAGGCTTCATCAATACCACATCTAAAAGTCATATAAGTCAAGAAATGCCCTACTCAAACTGTTAAAAAGTGGTTTGGCAAAATGTATTTCAAGCTCAAAGTCTTGATTTAGTCAGGTACAAAGGAATCATTCACCAAATATGGAGGTTACTACAAAAGGTGCCCCCAACAGAAAACCTAATTTACAAGAAAAAGACTGAAAAAAAATTGCATTTAAAAGCAACCAAGAGGAACATCATGGAAGAACACAAAATTGCACAAGATATGATCAACTAACTTCTTAATACTATTTAAGCAGCTACAGCAAGACAAGCTGGCACAATTTCAAAAAGGTAAAACTCTCTCATCAGAATGTGCTTTTATCAAACAAATAATAAGCATAACATGACACAGGTTTTCAGAGATTACAGTTTAAAAAAAATTTATAATTATTTAAGGAAGTTACAGACTGATTTTGGAATTCAGAAAGGCAAGTAAAAGCAAAACGATAGGTTTGTATTAGTTGAATAAGCTAAAGTTTGAAATAATTTCCCACTTCCTTATGCATACTTAGCTAATATAGTGGAAACATTAAAATGAAGGCATGGAAAATAAAAGAAACCTTCTTCATCTTTAACTGAAGTACAGATCAGGTCACGGCAGACTTCTTTCTCCATTTCCACTTCAACTTCAAAAAAAGTGTCGACAAATTCTTCTGAAGCATCTGAAATGACAGAATTGTTGTTCCAATTGATGTATTCAAAATCATTAAATGTTTGCAGTTATATTAAAGCATTTTAGTTAATTTTAAAACAAATCGCTAAATTGGCAAAGTTGGTCAAAGGTAACATAGATGACAGGGAAAAAGTACAGAAAGAGATATTCTAATGCATTATAAAAATTATCTAAATTGAAAGTCTACAAACGTACAGAAGTAGACCATCTTTCCCCATTAAGGCCACCATCCACAGATAAATAAATGATTTATCAGACCCTTCAGGTCTAGGCCCGAAACGTCAAGCTTCCCTGCTCCTGTGATGCTGCTTGGCCTGCTGTGTTCATCCAGCTCTGCACTTTGTTATCTCGGATTCTCCAGCATCTGCAGTTCCTATTATCTCAGTTATATCCAGTCTGCTCGCTGTCTTTGAATCAATCTTCTATCCATGCTAAATATTACCCCCCAGCTCTGTGGGCCTCCATCTTGCCTCTTCAACTTTTGTGTATCCCTTTTGAAAATCCAACTGTATCACATCTACTGGTTCCTCTCCCTCTTCCCCATTAGTTACATCCTTAGGCCCCAATAATTTTGTCAAATGAGGATTCCCTTTTGTAAAATAAGTTTATTTTCTCTAATCATATTTAGTGCATTGTTAAAACTTTCTTCGTAATACATTCTAGCATTTTTCAATTGACTGATATTAAGTGAACAAGACTGTAGTTCCCAGTCATACCTCTCCCTCCTTTCATGATAGGCAATGTTACATACAACTCCAAATTGGAGGGATTACTGGTGAATGTCAAATTTTGAAAAGTCTTGGTCAGCACATTTACTATCGCAGAGGATACCACTTCTAGAATACCAGGGTGTAGATCATCATGTTCTGAATTTGTCAGATTTTAGTCCCCTGGGTTTGTGCAATACTTTTTCTCCATTGGTATCAATTACCTGAATGGCTTCACTCTTAGTTCCTAGGTACATAACCTGCCCGACTTCTCAATAGAAGGCAAAATATTTATTCAATGCCTTTGGTGAATTCGTCATTCCCCACAATAATTTCTCTAGTCACTAGTTGTAACAGAAGAATGTTTTGTTACTTATTCTCTTCCCCAGTTCATAAAGTTCTTACAATCTGTTTTCAGATTTCTGTTCTGTTTCTATTTTTGATTTTTTTTATTATTTTACCCTCGTCAACTTCTTGGTGGCCTTTGATTGGTTTCTGAAACACTCCCAATTCAAAGACACACTACTGTTCTTTGCAACATTATAAATCTCTGTTCATAAATTTAGTACTATCCCTAGCTTTCTGAGTGAGCCATAGATGGGTCTTTCTTGTTGGCTTTCTTTTCCGCGCAATGGGACACAGTTTTGTTGAACATTTTACGTTATTTCCCATTGTTCATTTATCACCATACTTCCTAGCCTATTCACCCCAACAATCTTAACCAGGTCTCCCCTTAAGGGCGGCACGGTGGCTCAGTGGTTAGCACTGCTGCCTCACAGCGCCAGGGACCCAGGTTCGATTCCAGCCTCGGATGACTGTCTGTATGGAGTTTGCACATTCTCCCTGTGTCTGCGTGGGTTTCCTCCGGGTGCTCCGGTTTCCTCCCACAATCCAAAGATGTGCAGGTTAGGTGGATTGGCCATGCTAAATTGCCCGTAGTGTTCAGGAATGTGTAGATTAGGTGGGTTACAAGGGGAGGGGTGTGGGTGGGATGCCCCGAGGTTCGGTGTGGACTTGTTGGGCCGAAGGGCCTGTTTCCACACTGTAGGGATTCTAGATTCTAGATTATATCTATCTGATTCTGTTTAAGATTCTTGCATGTAACTGGAGATATATCACCAAATTTACCATGTAATGAATGGCATTATGATTACAAATTCCAATTATTTTACTACAACTTTACTAATTACCACTGCCTCATTACACAACACTGGATTGGAGATAGTTTTATTCCTAGTTGGTTCCACAATGTTTAACACCAAAAACTGTAAAGAAAAAAGGACACTGCACAGTCATCTCTTAGACCACTCTTGCCAATTTCACTGTAAAAGTCTTATGAAGATCAAAGTTCCGTGCAAAGATTGCATTACCTTTGTGAAAAGTACAGATTTTTAAAATATTTAGTTATATAACTACTATTAGGAGGCCTATAAATTACTCCCATCAGCTATTTCTGAATCTTGCCATTCCTAATTTCTACTAATATAGATTCTACTTCAGAATTTTGTGAAGCCAAACCCTCTCTCATTAATGTGTTCATGTCATTCTTTACTCCCAGGGGGCGTCCCTCCTTTTTTTGCCATTCTATCCTTATAAAACACTGTAACAATGAATATTCATTTTCCAACTTTGGTCAACTGGCAACTAGGTCTCTGTAATCGTGTTTAAATCTAAACCATTTACCTTTATTTGCATACTAATTCATCTATCTTTTTGCAGGCATTTCATGCATTCAGATAAAGGATCTTGAATTTTTTTTTTAAAACTTCCATTTCTTTCAATTATCTTACTCATGACACAAAATTTACACTGAACTCTGTCCTCTCCTGTCCGGCTCTTCCTACCTAGAATTTTGCATTACTGAAGGCAATTTGAAGTGAGAGTTGAGTCTCATCAACAAAGAGCTCAAAATAATACAGGAGGTGAAAAATCTAAAATAAGAGGTTTTTTTTCCATTCATTTCTGCTGCAGGATAGCCAAGTGAGTTCAATGGCAGAGTCAGTTGCTTAGTTAAATAGTCTTATTGCAGCACATTTAAAGATAAGTGAAGTCAGTTCTCAATACTCCGCATCTGCTTGCACTGTCTCAATACCTGGCCAAATGACAATGAAATTCCTTTATGACCTGTACCTAATAAATCTTCCATTCAAAGAGGAGCCAAGATTTTACGAATTGGTCGAAACTAATGTGCTGTCTCCTAAAAATATTGGCTCACATTAGGATCTGCCCAAAACTGGTCAATTCCAAATTCAATCTTCTCCCATTTCCCTATTGGTAGTCAACCAGCATGGGATTGTGAGTACACAAGTAGATTTCAGGTCGGATCAGGTCAAAATACAATATTTAAGGCAAATACAAAAATCAAAATTTAAATCACACTAATTTTAAGAAAGAAAAATAGCTACAGACTTCCAAATCATATTTCAAGTGTTTAGCAAAGTGAATTTTCCCAGGAACATTTCATCCTTCTCACTTACGTATATGGAGCATCGCTACTCATCACTATCAGTAACAGTCCTTTTAGCAAACAGCCTACAGTTGCTTCTGGTTTACAATGGATTCTCCCACACCCCCACCTCATCAAGTAATAAATTGGAATTCCAGACAGCTTCTTAAATCTGCCACAGTAAATCCCATTTTGCTGATTGTTCTTTTCCCAGCTGAAATTAGACAAAACTCTTTCGTTCTTAGATTATAGCAGGATGTATTTCTATGACTGGAAATGGTCTTCCTCCCACATTGGGCTGTGGCCGCTTTAAAGCCAAACAGTCTTTCAACCTGCTGACAATGCAGAATTATCTGTGAAATTGATTCCAAATTTTCTTTCGTCTTAGAAGTGAAGGTATAGATTAGAGTACGACTGTTTATTATCAGCTATCCATATTTATGGGATTTCAGAAGAGTGAGAGATTAATCACTGCAAATATAAGACTGCTTCCACTGCCACCAAGCATAAATACTTCATGCTCTTTTCATTAGTAAAGCAATCCAAGCCTTTCTTTGAACTCTTAACAATCAAACTTTGGTGTCAGGCAGACTTCAGAACAGGCATATGACTCCCCTCATTTACTCTTTAAAATTTAAAGCTACAGTTCCAAAACATCAATTTTAAATTTCCAATTGTTACATATTTTATACTGTCAGCAAACTTTGATGTATTCCTCTTGGTCTATCCACATAAGCCATTATGATAGATTGTAAGTAACTGAAATCTGATCCTTGCAGCCTATTTGAAAACACCTCAGTTATTGCTAACCTTCTCATCAGTTAACCAATCCTCCATCTACGCTAACATATTACCCTGTTAATCCAGAAGCAAATCATACATGTCCTATTCTAAAAGGAGATGAAACATAGACACAGCTCGAGCCCAGATATCCATGCACCCAGGTTATCTCTGCACAAAGGAAAAACAGACACACAACCAAAATAACAGAGGAATAGAAAAGACCAAACCCATGCAGGTCAAAATAAAAATCAGTTGGCTTGATAACTATTTCATACCTTTTTTTGGCCTCGAATCTTCTATCCTTTGTTGAGTTTTCCTAAATACATGAAGGTGTGCAGCAAAGTCATTTACCAACCGTGTAGTAAAGTATGGTTGCCAGTCTACCTCCTTTGACCTGTTAATTAGTAATAATACACAATGAAACGGAAACCATAACATGATAAAGAACATTTTCCAAAACTGTGATAACGATTTTTTTTTAATGAAACTAGAAATGTTTTTGTCCTGTATTTACCAGTTCTCATGGTATTAACTTTCCTCAGACTAATTCTCTACTATAGCTTGGTTAAGAGGGGGACAGGATTGGCTGCTCAATGTTCCAGGGTTTTGTTGTTTCAGATTAGATAGGAAGGTAAAAGAGGTGGAGGAGTTGCATTACTAATCAGAGAGAATGTCACATCTGCACTCAGACAGGACATAATGGAGAGCTCATCCACTGAAGCAACACGAGTAGAGCTCAAAAATAAGATGGGTGCAATCAGTCTGATGGAGGAGTCTATAGTATAATGCTAACAGCCAACGAGACATTGAGGAACAAATATGTAGGCAGATTATGGAAAGATGCAATAACAACAGACTTGTCATAATGGGTGACTTTAACTTCCCCGATGTTGACTGGGACTCCCTTAAAGCAAGAGGTTAGATGGGGCAGAATTGGTTAAGTGCATCTAAGAGGGTTTCTTGAAACAGTATGTGTTAAGTCCAACTGGAACGGCCATACCAAGCCTTGTATTGGATAATGAGCCTAGCTAGGTGACTGACTTAATGGGACAGCATTTTGGAAACAGTGATCACAACTCCTTAAGTTTTAAGATAGCTATGAATAAGGATAAGTCAAGACTTTGCGGGAAGGTACTATACTGGGGGAAGGCAAATTGATCAAAAGCAACAAGATCGGGACAATATCCAGGCTGCGCTGACAAGTGACACTCGCACCACACAAATGCCAGGCTATGACCATCACCAATAAGAGACAATCAAACTGTCGTCCCTTGACATTCAATGGTGTTACCATCATTGAATCCCCCACTATCAACATTCTGGGGCTTATCATTGACCAGAGACTCAACTAGACTCACTACATTAACGCAATCGCTACAAAAGCAGGTCTGAAGCTAGGAATACTAGCGAGTAACTAACCTCCTGACTCCTCAAAGCCTGTCCACCATCTACAAGGCACAAGTCAGGAATGTGATGGAATACTCCCCACTTGCCGGGATGAGTGCAGCCCCAACAACACCCAAGAAGCTTGACAACATCCAGGAAAAAGCAGCCCACTTGACTGGCACTTCATCCACAAGCATCCACTCCCTCCACCACCAATGCTCAGTAGCAGCAGTGTGTACACTCTAGAAGATGCACTGCAGAAATTCAAAGATTCTCAGCAGCACCTTCCAAACCCATGACCACTTCCATCTAGAAGGACAAGGCCAGCAGACATACGGGAACACCACTACCTCCAAGTTCCCCTCCAAGTCACTCACCATCCTGATTTGGAAATATATCACTGTTCCTTCACGGTCGCTGGGTCAAAATCCTGGAATTCCCTCCCTAACAGCATTGTGGGTCAACCTACAGCAAGAGGACTGCAGAGGTTCAAGAAGGCAGCTCACCACCACCTTCTTGATGACACCTAGGGATCAGCAAGAAATGCTGGCCAGCCAGCGATGCCCACATCCCACAAGTGAATAGAGAAAAAAGAAAGCCATCAAGTATTAGGCAGGAGCTAGGAAGTGTTAACTGAGAGGAGCTGTTATTGGGCAATTCCACATTTGACACTTGGGAGTTGTTTAAAGACCTGCTGATCAGAGTTCAGAACCAGCATGTCACAGTAAGGAGGAACGACAAAGATGGCAAGGCAAGAGACCCTTAGACAACGAGGGAGGTTGTGAATTTCGTCAAAAATGAAAAAAGACGCAGATATAAGGTTTAGGAAGCTAAAACTGGACAGGGACCATGAGGAATATAAAGAAAGCAGGCAAGAATTCAAGCAGGGAATTAGGAGAGCAAGAAGGGGCCATGAAATAACCTTGGTAAGTAAGGTTAAAGAGAACCCCAAGGCATTTTATACATGCATTAAAAATACGAGGATAACTGGGGAAGAGGGTTGAATCACTCAAGGATGAAGGAGGGAACTTGTGCTTGAACACAGAGGACGTGCGCAAGATTCTAAATGAGTACCTTGCATCAGTATTCACCCAGAAGGATATGGAGGATAATGAGAGTTGTGTGGAACATACTGATATGCTAGGGCCTTTTGAGATCAAGGAAGAAGTGGTGTTGGGTCTATTGAAGAGTATTAAGATGGATAAGACCCCAGGGCTCAAAAGGTATCTACTCCAGGTTATTGATAGAGGCAAGAAAAGAAAGAGATTGCTGGGGCCTTGACCAAGATTTTTAATTTCTCGTTAGCCACTGGAAAGGTCCCAGAGGACTGGCGAGCAGCTAAAATTGTTCCTGTTTAAAAAGGGAAATAGGGATAATCCAGGAAACTGCAGACCAGTCAGGTGGCTGGGAAGCTACTGGAGAGAATTCTTTGGATTAGGATTTATACACATTGTCCCTAATTAGCGCAAGGCAGGTTATGTCTTATTAATTTGACTGAATTTTTGAGGAGGTGACAAAGGTGATTGATGAGTGCAGAGCACTGGATATCATCTACATGAATTTTAGTAAGGCTTTCGACAAGGTCCTTCATTGTAGCTCATCCAGAAGATTAAGATGCCTGGGATCCATGGTGACTTGGCCCTGTGGATTCAGAATTGGCTTGCTCACAGAAGGCAGAGGACAGTGGTGAAAGGTGTCCTTCTGGCTGGAGGTCCATGTTGTGTTCTGCAGGGATCCATACCAGGACCTCTGCTGTTTCTGATATATATAAATGACTTGCATGAAAATGTATCAGAGATAAAAGGTACTGCAGATGCT
>JAHRHZ010000013.1:25984963-26034011 GCA_024137785.1 Ginglymostoma cirratum
TTCGGGCCTAAACCCTTCATCAGAAATGAAGGGTTTAGGCCCGAAACGTCAAGTTTTCCTGCTCCTCTGATGCTGCTTGACCTGCTGTGTTCATCCAGCCCCATGCTTGTTATCTTGCATGAAAATGTACATGGGTGGGTTACTAAGTTTGCAGATGATACAAAGATGGGTAATGTGGATAGTGTAAAGGATTATGAAAGGGTGCAGTGGGATTATAGATCAGTTGCTGTTATGGGCAGAGAAATGGCAGATGAAGTTTAATCCAGGTAAGCATGAGGTGCTGCACTTTGGGAGATCAAATGTTAAGGAAAAGTATACACTTAATGGCAAGACCCTAAACAGCATTGATGTACAGAGGAATCTTGCGGTTCAAGTCCATAGCTCCCTGCAAGTGGCCACACCAGGTGGTAAAGAAGACAAATGGCATGCTTGCCTTATGGTCAGGGAAGTGAATACAAGTGTCAGGATGTCATGCTGCAGCTTTAAGACTTTGTTTAGGCCACACTTAAGGAAAATGGTGTTCACTTCTGGTCGCCACATTACAGGAAGGACGTAGAGGCTTTGGAGAGTTGCTGAACAGGTTTACCAGGATGCTGCCTGGAATAGAGGGTGTGAGCTACAAGGACAGGCTAGAAAATACTCGGGTTGTTTTCTCTGGAGCGGATACTTGATAGAAGTCCGTAAAATTATGAGATGCACAGATAAATTCTAACTGTCAACCCTTTTCTCCCCCAGCCAGAGTTGAAATGTCTAATACAGGGGGGGCATGCATTTAAGGTGAGAGGGGGAAAGTTCAAAGGAGATGTGAGGGGCAAGTTTTTGTTTAAACACAGAGTGGTAGGAGTCTGGAATGCACTGCTGGGGTGGTGGTAGAGGCAGATATAATAGGACCGTCGAAGGGACTTTTTAAGTAAGCACATGAATATGCAAGGAATGAAGGGATATGGACCAAGGGCAGGCAGAAGGGATTAGTTTAATTTGGCATCATATTCAGCATAACATTGTGTGTTGAAGGGCCCGCGCCTGTGTTATACTGTTCTATGTTCCAACTAATCGTTCTGATGAAGTTGCTTACAGCTGTGTCAAATTTTGGCAAATTAAGAAATAATTTGTTATCTCTAGTGGCTGATTTGGTAACCAGAAGATGCTGATTTAAACATTATTAGCAAATTAAAGAACCAGAGAATAGGTGAGGAAAAGTAGTTATCTGCTAAAATTTGTTTTAAGCTGATAAGCACTAGCCCAAAAGGTTGGCGGAAGCAAATTTAGTAACACTAAGGGACTCAGTGAAAGCTCAGAACCAAAGTGGAGGGGGGTGTGCCAAATGTATCAAATGTGTATTTTGTATTTGTCCTTATAATGTAAGCAGATAATGCAAAAGTTAAATTGAAGATGGAAAATAAATTAGTGACAACACAGTAACAGGGAAGGTTAATAAAAGTATCATTCATAAAAGCTGATAAGTCACTGGGTCGCCAAAAAATTAATCTAAGTTGCTGAAAGAAATGATTTTACACAAGGGTTGAGAATTGGTTGACAGGCAAGAAATAAAGAATGCGAATAAATAAGTCTTTCTTCAGTGACGAGTGGTTTATCACTGGGGACACTGCTTGGGCCCAGCCATTCATGAATTATACAGATATAAATGAAATGAATTAGACGAGGAAACTAAATGCACTATTCTCAAGTTTGCTGACGACACAAAATGAGGTGGGATTGAGAGTTGTGAGGAAAATGCAAGGAGGTTTCAGGGCAATTGAGATGAACTGAGTGTGTAGGCAAACATTCGAGATATTGAAGGCATCAAGGAGTATGGAGAGAAACTGAGAAGATGATGTTGAGCTATTGGATCAGCTATGATCATATCGAACGGCTGGGCAGATCCAAAGGACCAGATGGTCTACTCCTTGGCCTAGTTTCTAAGCTTTGAGGGTCATTAACAATTTTGACATTGGAATCAAAAACATAATTGCTAAGTTTGGGGATTGGTCAGCCCTGAAGACGGCAACAAATTACAGGAGGGAACTAACAAACTTGCATAATGGGAAATTAGTAAACGAAGTTCAATTAAGAAAGAAGATATATTTTAGTAGAAAAAGGAGGTGGCCACATGTTGTGCAAGTCTTGGTAAAGGGACAAGAATCTCAGAGTACAAATGTATCAAATCAATAAAAAAAATGGGCCACAGGTTAACAAGGCAACAACAGTACACCAGTTTTAATTTCAAAGAGTTTTGGAAAATAGGGGAGATATGTTGAATCTCGTTCAGGCAGATTTAAAGAGGACCGCAAGAAAGTCTAGTTGCTATATTACCAAAGAATTAAAAATATCAAAAGGTGCAGAGAAATTCTACCAGAATTGCATGGGTTTACATTTTAGGAAAGGATTGAACGCTAGCTCAACTCTTGGGAGGACCAAAAAGGCTGATAGGTGACCAAGGGGTTTTGATAAAGTAGATATAGGAAGAATGGTGCTCACAGTGGGAACAGAATAGCTAGAGGCTATGAATATAAAGACAGCCTCTGGGTTGCGAAGGTTCCATTCTGAAGTCCGCTCGCAAGTTGATTTGTATGCAAGGTAGAACACAATGCAGGACAGTAAATAAAAAAGAACTGTTCATAAAGGTAGTTACCAGGATATCTAACAGGTATCTCAAAAGAAACTTTACATAAGAGTAAATGTTGCTCCTACAGGGAGTGGTTAAAGCAAATGCTCCTACATCAAATGTTCTTACTCCTACTCCTTAATTTGTAAGATCATATGTTCAAATAGTACAGATGCAGGCTAAGTGGATTAAACACAGTAAATGCACGAATAGGGGCTGGATCTGGGTGAGATGCTATATGGAGGGTCTATGCAGACTCAATGGATCAAATGGCCTCTTTCCACACTGTTGGGATTTTATGATTCTATGACCTGTTTGGAACAAACAAGGTATCGATCATGCCCAACTAGCCCAAGCTTGTAAAACTCAACAATATCCAACATCAGATATGAATTCACAAATCGACAAAATGTGCTGTATAATTCGTAGTGTGTGAAGAGTGATGCCAACAGCCAATTTAGGACCAATCATCATAGAAGTTTCTTATATTAATACACAGGGTCTGGTCCTTTGCAGACAGAAAAGACACAGACATGCAATGCACTTGCATCAACTCAACTAAATATGAGAAAGCTGTTCGCTAGTCATTTGACAGCAATACCTTAACCTATACAAATCAGTCTGCATGGTTTAAATTTTAAGCAAAGCCTGGGTGTTAAATACCAATTGTCAATAACTTGTACATTTTCCGTGGCAAATCACCAACTGAACAGTCTACCTGTCAAGCAATTAGCACCATCTTCTCATACAGTATAATTGTTCGTCTTTATCTAAATTGGTGTTCTTGTGAATTTGTTCTGATAGATGCAAGATTAAAAACTTTGACAAAATGTGCCCTGTATCATGAATTCAAATTCTGTGCTACCAAATAACTAAATATTCACTTGTTATGATGGAAGCAAAGATAATCAAGGATTACAAAAGCAAATTGAGTGGACATTTAGAGAAAATAAATTTGCAGGATCCACCGATAGAGAGGGGGAATAGGGCTAACTGGATTGCTCTACACAGAGTGTATGGATCTGATGGGCTTGAGAAAGCTTTTTTTATATAAAGTGGCCACAAGAAAAGGTCCAATATTTCTTAATAGAAGGAACCTGAACTTAGTCCTGGAATTTAGCCCTGAACATGCTGTTTATGGCCTATTTACTATGCTTCAATACTGAAAATTCAACTATCTACTACTGTACAATACTCTGCAAAGCAAAACAATACTTTTCACTGTATCTTGCTACATGTGACAATAATCAAATGGTATGCTTTTCTGCTACAGAATAGTTTCAAATAAATCCAATTTACCTTGTGGCAAACTGAACGAGTGCATTTTGTATAGTTTTTCTGACTTCGAGTAAAAAAGACTCATCATCACTTAGAGTATAATACCAGTACTGGATATAGTCCCTTAGTGCAAACTGGATGACCTGAAAATGAAGACAGAGTACGCCCACTTATCTTTTATGGCTTTACTACATAGTGCTAGAAAAATTCAAGCAAAACAATTTAAGCAGTTAATACTAATTCTCATTATACATGCCTTGCAAATTCATTGTTATATGAAATAATACATTTGATATTAATATATCTGCTTCACAGAAAACAAATAATATTCTAAGTTAACAACAACACTTCTGAAAACTATTGATAACAATATATTCAAACAAATGTAACAGAATTGTAGCAAAAAGTATACTACATAAGTACACCTCAAAACGGATAGGGAAAACCATCACACGTCTATCATTTCACAAGGGTGCTTCAGTGTTTCAGGGGAAGTTGATCTTCAAATAAAATCTGGTACTCTCAACCGTCATTCACAATCTTACACTTCTGACAATTTCAATTCTGCCCAATACTTTAAGAAATATTGTACTCTATTTTGCACTTGATCCCACAACTTATGTTTCATGGGCAATACTGTGACTAACTGAACCAAGACGACAGTAAGGAAGGAGGGCTCCTGTGGCTCAGTGGTAGTGTCCTTACCTTTGGCCAAGGAGGTCTGGATTCAAGCCCCACTCGCTACAAGAGTGTTTCATAGCACGTCTGAACAGGTTGTCTAAAGTAACTGAAGATATTTTCTAACTAATCTGCTCGAGGATAAACTAGCTGTACTGAAGAAGGTCATTGATGAAGCAGCCGAAGATAGTTGGGCCTAGAACATTACCAAGAGGAAGTTGCTCTTTTGTGGTGCAGCCACAGTGTTCCTACCTTTGAGTCAGGAGACCTGTGCTGAGGTCTCACATGCTTCGGAAGTGTGCAATTACATCCCTCTATCATTATCTCGATAAAAGAATGATGATAAATTTGTCAGGGATGATTTCCCCTTCATGAAGTGATACAGATTGTGCTTGGTCATCTTATATATTTCTAAATGCTCCACAATTACATCCTTTATAATCGTCTAACATTTTCCTAAGAGCAAACATTAAGCTAACTTGCCTATATTTATCACTATTTTCACTACCCTTTTTAAGTAAGCATGTTACACTGCAGTTTTGCAATCTTCCAAGACTTTTCCAGAATCTAAGGATTCTTGGAATCAGATGAAATCTCAGGTCTGAGGACTTATCAGCCTTCAATCTCATTAGTTTTCCTGGTATTTTTTCTGTAATGAGTTACTGGATTTATTTACACCCTTCCCTTTGCCCCTTAATTTAATATTACTTTTGCTATTTGTGTATTTTACTGTAAAGTCTAATGCAAAGTATTTATTCAACTCCTCTGCTATTTCCCAGTTCCCATTACTTTTTCCCTATCCTAATTCTGCAAGGGCCTCTCTTTTCAAGTTAAATAAGGTCTTGATATTACTTTCAAGTTTCCTCAAAGTTGCTCTTCATCCTGTTGATTAATTTTTAAAAAAAACCTTCTGTCGACTTTAGAAGTTTTCTCAATCCTTCTAATGACTAATCTTTGCCACATTGAATGTCTTTACTTTCAATCTGATACTATCCTGAACTTCCCGGGTCAACCATGGCTGGCTTATCCCGTTCTTAGAATCTGTCATTCTCACCAGGATATATCACTGTAAACTACTTTGTTAAATGTATGCCATGTGTTCCTCAATGCTTTTGCTGCCAAACTCCCTCCCTAATCCATTCCAGCGAGCTCTGACCACATTCTTTTGTATTTAGAGATAAAAGGTACTGCAGATGCTGGAGAATCCGAGATAACAAGGTGTGGGGCTGGATGAACACAGCAGGCCAAACAGCATCATAGGAGCAGGAAAGCTTGACGTTTCGGGCCTAGACCCTTCATCAGAAAATTTGGAAAGTTAACAAGCTGGTGGCAAGCCTTTTCTAGCATCAAGGACCTGGAGGGGAAGCTCTGATCTTGTAGCCATCGTGGCAACATGGGGGTTACAGGGAGATCATAGCCGGGAGATAAATATTCAGGAGTGTGAGATTTTCTGATGAAGGGTCTAGGCCCGAAACGTCAAGCTTTCCTGCTCCTATGATGCTGTTTGGCCTGCTGTGTTCATCCAGCCCCACACCTTGTTATCTTCCATTGTATTTACTTTATTTAGGCTCAGCAGAGTTGTTTCCGACCAAAGCTCCTCTCTCTCAAACTGAATGTTAAATTCTACCACGTTATGGCCATTGTTTCCGAGGGGATATTATACTCAGATCATTCATTAAACCTGGCTCATCACACACCACCAGATCCACAATTGATTGGATCCACAAAATATTGTTCAAAAACATTGTACGAAATACATTATAAATTCTCCCTCATATTACCTCCACCAATCTACAAAGATGAATAAAGTCACCTACTCCCTTTCTTAAAAAAAAATGCCCTCATTACTTCACACTTAATTGCCATTCCTACTGTGTGGCTACTATAGGGGTACCTATAGACTACTCTTACCAGTGTCTTCTTCCCTTGGTTATTGTTATTTCCACCAATATGGATTACATAACTTCTAACCCAAGGTAATTTCCTGCTATCACGCTTATCCCATCCCATACTAACAATGCTACCTCACCAACCTTTCCTTCCAGTCATTTTGAAGAGTCACACACTCCTGAATATTTATCTCCCGGCTATGATCTCCCTGTAACCCCCATGTTGCCACGATGGCTACAAGATCAGAGCTTTCACTCCAGGTCCTTGATGCTAGAAAAGGCTTGCCACCAGCTTGTTAACTTTCCAAAGACAAAAGTGACATGATGCACTCTAAAATCTCCATCATCTCAACAAAAGTGCTGACAAATGGTGTTTCGCATGTAAATGAGTTATAACAAAAGCCAAACACCACAGATGCTGGAGATCCAAAGTAAAAAATGCTGTAAAAGTCAGGTCTGACAGCATTCATGGAGAGGGAATCAGAGTTAAAGTTTCAATTCCAGTATTTGACTTAAGAACAATAATACTGGACTTGAAATGTTAGCTCCGTTTCTTTCTCCACAGATGCTACCAGACCTGAGAGTTTCTCCAAACCTTGGTTTTTACTTTATAGTTATAAAATAATTTTTCGTGAAATTTCCCTTCCAACACAAAATACACATTCTGTGAAACCATAAGTTAAATTAACGTATATCACTCTTGGAGTTCAAGATCATCAATGGAACCGAGAGCTGAAAGTGGCATTTCAAGACAATGAAATATTGAACCAAGTAACATGCTGTACATCTTCCAATGGAAAAACAGTATAGGGAAAAAAACCCAATTATAACCACAGACATTTTCCAAGAAAAGTGGCAACTTTTAAGATGTGGGGTTGGGTGATGACATTGGTAGGTTTCACTTACAGGTCATATCCTTTGATTTAATTTAACTGAGGCAATACATTTTGATTTCTGGGTTTTTCCACTACTTAGCTAAGAACTGACATCACCTTTACAGGTGTTGCAATCAACTCCTATTTAAAAAAGGAACAAATGCAGAAATAGAATCTACAGGAGCCAGTTCCTGTAAGACTGTATGAATAACAGATGCAAAAAGCAAGGGCGTTTGCTAAATTTATACGATGTGGAATTACTTTTGGCTGTGGTCAGGTGCAAGAGAGACATACTTTTCCCCAACTCTGAAGCAGCTCTTAAAGCAGAATGGCTGGAGATAGTGCTGAGCAAACAAAAGTATTGTGCCTTAGTCTTGCTAAAAGTTCAGGAAGCAACTGAATGATTTCATTAGCTCAAGAAAAAAGTGTGTAAATTTGCTGTTCTGTCTATATCCCGTGAATTAAGCCTACCTCAACTCCAATCCTAACACTTCGTCTTGCCAGAGATAAAAGGTACTGCAGATGCTGGAGAATCCGAGATAACAAGCATGGGGCTGGATGAACACAGCAGGTCAAGCAGCATCATAGGAGCAGGAAAACTTGACGTTTCGGGCCTAAACCCTTCATCAGAAATGGGGGAGGGGAAGAGGGTTCTGAAATAAATAGGGAGAGAGGGGGAGGCGGATAGAGGATGGATAGAGGAGAGGATAGGTGGAGAGGAGGCAGACAAGTCGAAGAGGCGGGGATGGAGCCAGCAAAGGTGAGTGTAGGTAGGGGGCTAGGGAGGAGATAGGTCAGTCCAGGGAGGACGGACAGGTCAAGGGGGCGGGATGATGTTAGTAGATAGGAGATGGGGGTGTGGCTTGAGGTGAGAGGGAAAACAGGTTAGGGAGGTGGAGATGAGCTGGGCTGGTTTTGGGATGCGGTTGGGGGAGGGGAGACCTTGAAGCTTGTGAAATCCACATTGATGCCATTGGGCTGCAGGGTTCCCAGGCTGAATATGATTTGCTGTTCCTGCAGCCTTTGGGTGGCATCACTGTGGCATTGTAGGAGGCCAAGGATGGACATGTCATCTGAGGAATGGGAGGGAGAGTTGAAATGGTTCGCGACTGGGAGGTGCAGTTGTTTGTTGCGAACTCCACCTCCCTAACCTGTTTTTCCTCTCACCTCAAGCCACACCCCCATCTCCTATCTACTAACATCATCCCACCCCCTTGACGTGTCCGTCCTCCCTGGACTGACCTATCTCCTCCCTACCCCCCTACCTACACTCACCTTTGCTGGCTCCATCCCCGCCTCTTCGACTTGTCTGCCTCCTCTCCACCTATCCTCTCCTCTATCCATCCTCTATCCGCCTCCCCCCCTCTCCCTATTTATTTCAGAACCCTCTTCCCCTCCCCCATTTCTGATGAAGGGTTTAGGCCCGAAACGTCGAGTTTTCCTGCTCCTATGATGCTGCTTGACCTGCTGTGTTCATCCAGCCCCATGCTTGTTATCTCTGTTACTTCGTCTTGCCAAGTGTATTCCTTAACATGACCCAAATTTCCACAGACCCCAAGGTTCACTTTCTACCTTCAAATCTTCCCAATTTATTCAACCACCATTGTCACTCTGCCCAATTCAATGCCTAAGTCTTATTAACCCTCACCAAATAACTGCACCCATGGGATGAATATAGAACATGTTACGCACAGGCCTGTTTCTTTGTTCCTTATAGAACAGTGTGCGAAGTGCAAGACAGAGAACCCGGAATAGGCTAACACAAATAATTTGGCTTTCAACTGCAGAAAACAATGCAGCAGCATTTTTGAAGGGTCTAGGCCCGAAACGTCAGCTTTCCTGCTCCTCTGATGCTGCTTGGCCTGCAGTGTTCATCCAGCTCTACACCTTGTTATCTCAGATTCTCCAGCATCAGCAGTTCCTACTATCTCTAAGACTTTTTTGTAACCTATTTTATCATTAAGTTTGCCTAAAAAAAATCCAACTAAGAAGAGCAACTTCAGAACTTTCACAGTTATTGAGAAATCTCTGCTTTTGCAAGATCTTCAACCTAGTTGAAACATCAACTCAAATGAGAAAGAGCAGGACTGCAATGGAGAAAAAAAAAAAGAGTGAAAAAAAATTCATATTTATATTTATTGCCTATCTTCACCAGTATCTAACTTTTTGAGACAGAGGTAAGAAAGGCAAGTTGCCTGAGTGAGTGAGACATCATATTTACGTAAGCTTTCAAAAAATGTGAGAGAAATAAAATAAACTTCTAATTAAATGCACAAAAGCTTGCTGCTGGATTATTAAAATTCAGCCAAACACTGAGGATAGAAAAAAAACACATTTGTATAATTTATGGGTCACAGGTAAATAATAGGAAACACTAAAAAGTTACTTGTGATAAAGGCAACTGAGGATAGACAATAAATGCTCACAACATGCACATCCAGAAAAATGTACATATATTTTAAAAAATTGTGCAGAATCTTCATGCAGCATACTGATTCAATGTAGTCAAACACAGACCTTAATGAGCAGAAGGAAAATTTTAAAACAAACACAGGAGATGGAGAACTTCTGCAGGTCTGGCAGCATCTGGGGAGAAACAAACAGTTAAATATTGGACTCAAAACAGTAACGTTTGTCTCCACAGATGCTGCTAGAACTGCTGAGTTTCTCCAGAATTATACGCTTCTTTCAGATTTCCATCATCCGCACTGTTTTGCTTTTATTTAGAAAAGGAAAACTTTGATTTGACAGACTATTCCTGCTTCATTCAACCAAATATTTATTACAACAGGAGCACAATTTTACTTCTGTTTTGTTTTTATGCTTCCTGAGGATCATGATTAAAATTGTCACTTTAGAGCGCAATCGGTTGTTCAATGGAGATGTACATGAAGGAGTATTATGAGGCAATGTCATACTAAACAACGAACAAGAAAGGATGTTTTGTTTCTTTGACACTCACCTGCTGTAGAGGTTCATCAATTATACTGGAACCTGTCAATCGCCTGTCAATCTTTATTTGTTTACTTTCACGTCTCATTTCTTCTAAAGCCTGAACAGAATAGTTTTAGAATCAAAACATAATACCAACTTAAAAAAAGTCATCACAGAAATTTGTTTTCTTGCCACTTGTAAAGGTTGAAACTGTCAAGAAATTCCTGCTCACCTTTCCTTGCACTCCCTACTAAATTCTCCAACTCAAGGCTTCCCCAACTGTGATCCCAAAACGGCTCTCAAAGTCACAAATGACATCCAAGTGACTACAAAGGTAAATTATCCCTCCTTAACCTGTCTGTAGTCTTTGACATGATTAAGCGTAATCTCCTCCTCTCATACCACTCTGATCATCGAACCTAGTGGGACTGCACTCTTCCTGGTTCTATTTTTATTTACAATGTATTGCCTGCAGTGGTTTGTCTGCCCATTCCCACACAGTTATATTTGAAATAATAAGAATGCCCCATTCCTATTTTCCAACCACAAGCTGCCCATCAGTAACATCATCCAAAAACAGATTCAGTTTTCACATGAATACTGATGATACCCAAACTGTCCTAAACTCCAATGCATACAACTCTCTCCATTGCCTCTACATTGTCAGACTACTCATCTGGCACCCAAAACTGGATCAGTAAAAAATTTATTTCATGTATCTGTGAGATGAAAATGACTATTTTTGGGCACCGCTCCAAACATTTGTTCCTTCATCTCTGCTCTCACCCTTCCCCTGGTAACTGTCCAACACTGAACCAGACATTCACAACCCTGATCTCATATTTAATTCCAAGGTGAGATCTCAATGCTTATCATATCATCAGTAAGACTGGGTGTGTGGGAGCTAACACCAGGCTAAATTATCTCCAGACAATATCGATTTAGTCCAAGGGAAGTCAGTCAACTTACTCTGGGGACAGCAGTTGGTGCTGCAGGAAGGAAAGAATGCTCACACTTTTCAAGATATTTCTCAGAATTTATTTTCCCAAAGAGTAGTGTGACTGCAAGGCCCCTGAAAAATAGGACACAAATTTTGAAATTTTTGTGTTCAAGCAACAATTTCATTTCAGCAAAATTTAAATGATTACATATAAATCATAGTTTTAGTTTCATTAAGACATACAATTTGTTTTTAGAATTTTACATCAACTTAAAAGGATCATCACAGTTCATTTTAGTGATCAAATGGTTACTTTAGCACACAATATTGAATTATTGAATCGCAGTCAATGAAGATGTCAAAAGAATCAATTTTATCACATCACAATGAAAAATCAATGGACAAGGTTGCTTTTTTCATAACTTTTATTTTAATTATTAAACCAAAAACAATATAAACATGAATTAACAAACCACGCAAAATAAATTATAAAATTACATAGTAAATTGCAGATACAAAGATGGATCCCTCCGATTTATTAGGCAGTTTATTGCGTCTGTATGATACTACTTTCAGCCACACACTTTCAAAATCTGTATTAATCTTCACATACAATTTGAATTTTATTTTCTTCGAAAATTCAGCCACCGATGGTCAACTGACAACAGTTTCCCTTCGAAGTTTCAATCTTCAAGAAAGTAGTGCACTTCTATTCAATGCTTTCAGTTCTGTACGGTCCAAAAAATATTAGCTCTGTCCCAAATTCCAGTGACAACCATGACCAGTATGGCTCATTCTGGACATTTGTTTTGAAAAATTAACAAACAGCTGCAGCCACATTGCTGAGAACAGCCTGTTTTTCTTTGTTTTTCTAATATATTGTTTGGAGCTGAAGTTTAGAATCGAAATTTGAACAGCAAACAAAAAATCCTGATGTTTCCACACGGAATTAGCCTGGAAAGATAACTGCAAGTTACTTATTGTTTTAGGAACACTGCAGATATTTCAGTACCCAAATTTTTTATGCTCAAGGATGTGGAGCTAGGTAAATAGTGCACTGATCAATCAATGGGAGGCCAGTGATGGCTAGCTAACTACAGAGGACATGTGAAAAGGCTGCGTGAAAAGAAAGAGAACGCATAGGTTGAACTGGTTTTGACTAGGTATTTTGATTAAAGGCACTGTACTCAGAAGCTCCTGGACTGGAAAACACGTGTTTCGAATTTTACCCTCTAGTTTAATACTCTGTTGAAGAATTACTGTATGTTCTTAGAAAGGAATCAGAGTTTAAAAGAAATAGGCAAATATTTATCAGAGTCTGCTGGTAGCTGTTTGCATTGACCAGTGACTTCCAAATTCAAGCAGATACAATCGCATGTGCCTGTAATACAAGAATTGCTCAAGGATTCCATAAAGTTCTGGTACTTTTCGTTGAGATGGTTATCGAATAGGCCAGTTACAATTTCTTTAAAATCTATCCCTTAACTGTGTGTGAGTGTGCGCGGGAGTTACGATAAAAGACGGCTAGATTTAAATCACAGACCTAAATTAGATTACCTTGTTGAGCTTTGTTCTACTAAACTTATAGTATGAATAATAAATTGTTCATTTCTGTTTAAATTAAAACCTTGGTGTCTGAGGCATGTTATTCTTACAGTCTGATCAAGAACACTTGAGGAATTCTGAGGGTGAGTGAATGTTTTAATTTCACTGTGCTGCAAATCTAGTGTTAGCAAATCTGAATGGGTCTGGCTTGCTATCCTTGTGTCTTAACAATTTTTTCTTTTACCCAATTCCTTCATGTTCCCCTTTCTCAAATGAGATACAACATTTTTCTCCAGCATTTCTGTCCATTTGTGGCTGTTATTCCAGCAAGTATCAATTTAAAAAAAAAGAGGTGATATACAAACGTGTACTCCGGCAAATGTCTGAAGGTCAGCAGCACATTTCCATCAGTACAATCTTGGCTTCCTGTAACCCCATCTGCTTCCAAAACCTTGCTTAGGTACACACTTGGTAAAAGCACTTATTTTCAGCTCTCTTGACCAAGGCTCCGATCCCAGAGCCAGTATTACTACTGGCACGTCTGTTAGTAAATCCATTTCACAGTAAAGGCACTCATGGCAGCAAGGCGGCGATCCTCAATGTGACAATGCCCAAAGCTACACTCAAAAGGAGTGCAACATCCCACGCCTCAAACCATGGATCCTAAGTTGACTACCAGGTTGTTGAAGCCTATTTCCTTTCTGAATAATTTGTGCCATTCTTAAAAGAAAGTCATAATTTATTAGCTCCTTCAAATCAAAGGAGTTTGATACCCAGCCCACCATCGGTTAAAGGCACCTATGTTTTTAGAAAATAACATCTCTCTGGCCTAATGCAACTCCTTTTTTAAAAATCAACAATTCCAAATAATAACTTCCTAGTGTTCAAAATATCTGTGTTGTGTCCTGGGTTTGTTCCAATAAAATTGCTTACATGATTTTGAGGATAGATGGAGGCATATCCCTATGTCAATCTCATCTCTCTACAAGTCTCATGAAATGAGTTAAGCAGCTATAGTTCTAAAAAGGTGTAAGCAACTATATTTATATTGCACCTTAAAATGTAATAAGGCATCCTAAAGCAAAGAACAAAGAGCAGTTTAGCAGTGTTATGGACCAGACCATACCCCCTCAAAATATTTTTGGAAGGTAGCCTAGACCCTAACTTCTTTTTTATTTTACAAGATAGATGTGGAGTGTGTGCTCTAGATGTGCTGCGACTGGTCAAACTACTCTACATTAAGCAACACACATTTATTTAATAGTTGAAATATTAGATAAATAATATTTACTATTATATAGTTGAAATACAAACAAAAGGAATAGAGGAATTTAGAATAACATAACTATTGGAAAACTTAACTGAATAATAGATGCCGTACCTATTACT
This sequence comes from Ginglymostoma cirratum, assembly GCA_024137785.1. Lineage (NCBI taxonomy): Eukaryota > Metazoa > Chordata > Chondrichthyes > Orectolobiformes > Ginglymostomatidae > Ginglymostoma > Ginglymostoma cirratum. The sequence continues at coordinate 25,999,097 of JAHRHZ010000013.1, forward strand.
AATTAACTGTCCCAATATAGCAACATCCCATAAACACACCTCTTGGCAAAGAGGCAAATTCAGCCAGTTCTCATACAGTTCTCCTAACCAGGAGGAAGAAACATCAATAGAAAATTCAGAGACTGTAGCAGCCAAGAGACATTCAATGAAGATTCCAACTCTTGAGACTTCAAACAGATTCCGCTGTTACGAAAAAAAAACAAAACTCAGAAATCTGGATCTGAGCGAGCTGGCCACACCCATTCAGGCTACTTCTATTATTCCAAAATTTTAAAATAAACTAAAAGGCTCCTCACAAGTTGTTTACTTAAGTCATCTTCAAGTAGCCACTTTGTCACCTCTGCCTTACAACCTCTCAAAAAAAGACAAAATAGCCTTTTAAAGCTAAAGCATCGTCACACCTCCCCCCTTCAAAAAAAAACATCAATATATAAGGATGGATTCATTTTTAGAACCCTTTGTCTCTACTACTACTACAACAACAACAACAACAACAACAACATTATAATACATATACATTACACTGACTCTAATCATGTGAACAATTCACTACTACATTCTATCTCTGTCCATTTACTCCAGCCACCGAACATCTCAGTCTTTCTTCAAAGTCGCGACGACACATCGGCAAGTATGCTTTCTTGTCCTGCCATGCGTATAATTTTCAAATTGAATGGCTGTAATAATATGCTCCATCTAAACAGTCTAAAATTCTTGTCCTTAAGTTTCTTCAAAACCTTTAATGATTTATGAGCAGTACATACCATTATCTCAGACACATTACTGGCAATATAAATATTGAAATGTTGTAACGCCAACACCAAGTTCAAGGTTTCCTCCTCAATTGTGGACTATTTCTGCTGATGAGTATTCAATATTCTGAAAAAGATATACCCTAATAGGTCTACCTTCTCATCGTTTTTTTGTAACAGTACAACACTGACACCCACATCATTCACATTGACAGCCACCTTGAATGGCTTTATGTAATTAAGTGAGGCAGCTAACACTGAGGCAGCAGTTAACACAGCTTTCAGGCTGTCAAATGGCTTCTGATGGTCCACCATCTACCGTAATGTCTGCACCTCTTCAATAAATCAGTCGGTGGAGCAACCACACTGCTAAAATTCAGTACAAACTTCCGATAAAACCCACTCAATCCCAGGAATTGCAGTACTGCCCTCTTTGTGGATGATATGGGAAACTCCCCAATAAAGTTTGTTTTTACAATCGGTGAGGCCATCTGTCCATGTCCAAAAGCATGATGCAGGAATGGGACTTGTGCTTTTGCAAATTCATTCTTAGCCAGGTTGATCACTAACCCTTCCTTCCAAAGTCGATCGAACAATTCCAATAAATGCTGCAAATGTTCTGTTCATGTGACTAAAAGTCACCAGGTCGATGTACATCATACAATTGGTTAATGTAGAAATGACATTATCGGTTAGCCTTTGAAATGCAGCTCGCACATTTTTTGTACCAAATGGCAGGACTTTAAATTGGTATTGTCCGTGCAGTGTTACAAAAGCCGTTTCGGATAAAAGTACCTGCCAGCAACTTCAGAGGAGGTGCAACTTCTGTTTCTGAGTTGCTTGTTCCACCCTCTCAATACAGTCTTCCGAACATGGAATAAGATATGAATCAGACTTTGTAATTGCACTGACTTTGTGATAGTACCCAATGATTATGTATAGACTATGGGCAAGCTCCTCTCACTGCAACTCACTTCGAACATGTTGTCTTTGAGCATGCGTTCAATCTATTTTTGAATCTTGCCAACTTTAGGGAGTTAAGTCTAAAAGGATGTTGCTTAACTGGAATAGCATTTCCTCTATCTACATCATACATGATTAGATTAGTACCTTCTAGCTTGTTCCCACATATCTGTCCATGCAATAGTAATAAGTCTTTCAAGTAATTCTGATTTTCCTCAATAGGAAAGGAACTCAATAATTTATCATAATTTTTGAGAACTTCCTCATTGTCCGACTTAATTCGAGAAACATTCAATTCAGAATCTTCTCAATTCAGTTCTTCACTCTGTGTTGTAACTAGTAACATATTCTCCTTTTGCTTTCCTTCCCTATCAAAATACCGTTTGAGCATATTCTCATGACACATTATGAGGTTTCTTTCTATCTGGCGTTCCCATCAAATAATTCACCTCACTCAATCTCCTTTCAATTTGATATGGTCCACTAAACCTTGCTTTTAAAATGTTCACCTATCATTAGCAAAATTGTGAATTTTTCATTTCTTGCCTGCTTCCTGTTTCATCACACACCGTGCTACTTTTAAGTGCTGTCTAGCTAACTCACCCAGTCTATTTAATCTTCCCCTAAAATTTGACACAGTCCAAATATGTCGTCTCTGAACTCTGACTCACCAATTTCTCCTTAATTAATTTCAGTAGTTCTCTCACCTCATGCCCAAAAATTAATTCAAGTGGACTTAATTTAGTAGATTCATTTGGTGCATCCCTAATTGCAAAACATACAAATGAAATTCCTTCATCCCAATTCTCTGGATAGTCTTGACTATAAGCCCTCAACATGGTTTCTGATAATTGTACTTCAACTTTTTTTTTTTAATTCTTAGATTTCTCCTCCCACTTCAACATGTAGCTTTGGTGACCTTGTTGTCATAAATTCAGGAAAAATCCCAGGATATACTTCATGTAATACCTCAGTTGTCTGATTTTCCACTGGCTTATCAACCACAGTAGGCAGCACCCCCACCTGTGATCTAGTTATATCATTACAAATGTCAACCTGTATTCCTGCAGCCAAGAGTTCCTCCAGAACTCTGACCACCACTTCTCTACTTTATACCAGACACTCCAACCTCACTTTACATAATGGAGCATGATTCATCTCACCATGAATTCCACATTTTACCATTTTTTCTGACAGTTGTTCTTCTGAATTACATATCTCCTCATCTCTCAACATCAAAGATTGATATGCTCCCATTCTCCAAAAACTGTAATTTCTTTACCTGGTCCTCCTGGCATATGTGAATAAACCTTACCCTCGCAAGTAAACCATCACCTCACCACGTTGTGTATTCTGATGCTACTTTTTAAAGTACCACTTTGCTTTCCTTTACTACTTCAACAAAATTCACTGGTTTATCCTGTTTTACCACATCCGTCTTCCCAGCGCTTTTTCTAAGCCACCAGTGACTTCCTGTGGCCAACTTTATTGCAGCGAAAACACCTCAGCTTTTTTTTTTAAAAAGCTTCTCTTCCCCTTCATGGGTTTCCTTTTTAACCTGTGGTAAACTATCTTCAGTGAGATTTCCTTTACCCTTAACATCCTTTTCCCCAATCTCTGCCCCTCACAGACAGAAGTTGATGTTGGAAACCAAACTTTGATTTATGAACCAACTCAATCATCAGCATTTCAGCTGCTAATCTTGCAGTTTTAACTCTCTGCTCTTCCATGAATTCTCACTACTTCAGGAAGTGAATTTTTAAACTCCTCCAAAATAATCGTCTAAGAGATCGTATGTTTGATCTCTTTTCAATGTTCTTATCCACCTATCAAAATTACTTTATTTGTTCCTTTCAAACTCAATGTACATTTGAACAGAGTGCTGCCTTAGATTCCTGAAACTTTGCCTGTAGGCTTCTGGTGTTAGCTCATACGCACTTAAAATGGCTTTATTTAACTCATCATACTCTCCAGATACCTCTTTTGATAGGTGATGCAAACATCCCACTAGCTCTATCTATTAGCTTTATTTGAATCAACAATACGCACTTGGTCACCAGCCACTTCATTTGTTTAGCCACTTTCTCAAATGAAATGAAAATGGTTTCTACATCCTTCTCAAACTGTGGTAATGCTCAGATATATTTAAACAGTTCCCTACCAGGCAGTTGGGTATGATCAGTTTACGCGTCAGCACCATCCTCCTCACCAAGCCTAACATCTACCTTCACATCTGCCCTTTTTCTTCTCCAATTGCCAACTTCTGAAGATTAAATTCTCTCTTCCCATGTTTCTTCTGTTACGGCCTTCATCTCCTCTTTTTTACGCTGCTTTTAATCATAATTCAAACTCTTTCATTTCCTTTTCATGTTCAAGGCGCTTCATCTGCAATTGAATTCTAGTCATTTCCAAAGATACTGATGATATTTCCGACAATTTTCAATATTGAGCTATTATTCCAATTCCCTCTCCTTTTACCACAGACAGCAAACCCTGCTCCAGCTTGTCTGCCAATTCCAACAGTTTTGCCTTCCTCAATTTTTGTTAAACTCCCAAAGTCATTTCTTCTACCTCCAGAATAATCTTAGTGATCAAACGAGCCATTATTACACAAGGCACACCATGCTGAAGTCAACCAAATTCAACACCTGACACAAAAGACACACCTACCACTCACCACCTTCAAGTCCGACAATTCTAGACTGAATTTGGAATTATAGATTTTAATCCTGTCAAGAGCCCTAATTTGGTATGGGCCAGACCAGACACCCTCAAAATTTTAGGAAGGCTGCCTAGACCCTAACTTTTTTTCATTTTCAAGATAGATGTAGACAGTGTGCTCCGACCAGTCAAATTACTTGACGTTAAGCAAAACATAATTTATTTAAAAACTATAGTTGAAATACAGAAAAGAAACGGAATTTAGCATAACTTAACTATTGGAAAACTTAACCAAATAATAGATACAGTACCTATTACTATATTGGAACAGTTAACTAGTATCATCCAACAAACACACCCCTTGGCAATAAGACAAATTTAAATACCAATTCTTACATGTAGTTCACCAGTCCAGGAGGATGAAACATCATGAGAAAATTCAGAGCGTGTAGCAGCTAAGAGACATTCACTGAAGCTTCTAACTGTCGAGACCCTAAACTGTGTCTGATGTTACTGAAAATAAAACAAAACCCAGAAATCTTATAATGCAGGCGTTGGCCTAGTGGTATTGTCACCAGACTGTAAATCCAGAGATCCAGATAATGTTCTGGAGACCCAGGTTCGATTCCCACCACGGCAAATGGTGGAATTTGAATTCAATAAAAATATCTGGAATTAAGAATCTAATGATGACCATGAATCCATTGTCGATTGTCGGAAAAAATGTCCTTTAGGGAAGGAAACTGCTATCCTTACTTGGGCATGTGACTCCAGACCCACAGCAACGTGGTTAACTGAACTGCCTGCTGGACATTCAGAGATGGTCAATAAAATGCTGCCTAGTCAGCGACACCCTTATTCCATTAATAAATTTAAAACTGAATTCTGGATCTACGCGGATAATGAGAAGAATTGTCAGGATACAACAGGAATTAGATCAGCTGGTGGTAAGGGCATAAAAATGGCAGACAGAATTTAATCCAAGCAAGTGCGAGGTGATGTATTTTGGGAGCTCAAGTAAGGATGAAAATTATGCAGTGAAGAAATGAAAAAGGCTGATGTGCAGATCCACAGATCACTGAAGGTAGCAATGCAGGTAGATAGGTAGTAAAAAAGGCCTATGGCATGTTTGCCTACATTGGAAGGGGCATTGAGTATAAAGATAGACAAGTGATGCAGCAGCTTTGTAGAACTGTAGTTAGGCCACATTTGGAATATTACAGACAGTTCTGGTCATCACACTACCAGAAAGATATGGATGCTTTGGAGAAGGTACAGAAAATGTTTACCAGGATGTTGTCTCGTACGGGGAATTTTAGCTATGGAGAAAGGTTGGACAGACTGGATTTGTTTTCACTGGAACAGAGGAGGTTGACATATGTTTAAAGATTGTGAATGGTGTGGATAGAGTAGAAAGTATGAGGCTTTTTCCCAGGGTGGAGGGGTCAATTACTAGGGGACACAGGTTCAAGGTGCAAGGCAGGTGGGGGTGAGTTTGAAAGAGATGTGCAAGGCACATTTTCACACAAAGGGTGGTGAGTGCCTGGAACGTGCTGCCAGAGGAGGTGGTGGAAGCAAAAACAATAGCAGCATTCAGGAAGCACCTGGACGAATACTTGAAAAGGAAGGGAACTGAGGGATACAGATCCTGTAATTGAAGACAGTTTTAATATGGAAGAGCAAAATGTGTCAGCGCAGGCTTGGAAGGCTGAAGGGCCTGTTCCTGTGCTGCATTGTTCTTTGTGCTATGAGAACCGGCCACACCTATTCAGACTGTTTCCGCTGTTCTCAACTTTTAAATAAAAGCTAAAGGCCTCACAAATTGTCTACTTAAGTCATCGTCAAGTAGCCAGTTTGGTATCTCTGCCTTACAACCACTCTTAAAAGAGCAATAACTTTTGAACTGTCAGCATTGTCACAACAATAACAGGTCCCTTGGCCAACCAAGCCTGTGTCAATACACGGTGCCTTTCTAAACAAAAAAAACCTTCAACTCTATGCAGTCCATATCCCTCTATTCCCTGCCTATTCATGTACACGTTAAGATGCCTCTTAAAAGTTACTATTGTATTCACCTCCACCACCTATTACTCCTAGTGCCACAAGCTAGATAGGGTAAGAATAAGAGGATACAGCAGATGACTGCGTGGCTGAGAAGCTGGTTCAAGGGACAAAGATTCACATTTTTGGATAACTGGAGTCTTAAGTAGAAGTGACCTTCATAAGAAGGACGGATTGCACCTGAATTGGAAGGGGACTAATAGATCAGCTGGAGATTTGCAAGAACTGTTCGGGTGGATTTTAACTGGAAAGGAGCAAGCCAAACAAACAATCAGGGCAGGCAGGAACAAAGCAGAGAATGAGGTAGGACTGAAATTAAACTGCATTTATTTCAATGCAAGAGACCTAACAGGTAAGGCAGATGAACTGAGGACATAGTTGGGAATATGGAACTAGGATATCATAGCAATTAAAGAGACGTGGCTCAGGGATGGACAGGACTGGCAACTTAATGTTACAGAATATAGATGCTACAGGAAGGATAGAAAGGGGAGCAAGACAGGAGAGGGAGTGGCATTTTTGATTAAGGATAACATTACTGCTGCACTTGAGGAGGATATTCCTGGGAAAACATCCAGGGAAGTTACTTGGTTGGAAATGAGAAATCAGAAAGGGATGATCACCATATGGGATTGTACTATAGTCCCCTCAACATTCAGTAGGAAATTGAGAAATAAATTTATAAGGAAGTCGCAGTTATCTGTGAGAATAATAGGGTGGTTATGATAGGAGATTTTCATTTTCCAAACATAAACTGAGACTGTCGTAGTGTTAAGGGTGTGGATGGAGAAGAATTTGGTAAATGGGCACAAGAAAATTTTCTGATTCAGTATGTGGATCTACCTACTGAAGAAGGTGCAAAACTTGACTTATTCTTGGGAAATAAGGCAGGGCAGGTGACAGAGGAGTCAGTGGGGGAGCACTTTGGGGGCCTGTGACCGTAATTCTATTAGTTTTAAAATAGTGATGGAAAAGGATAGACTGGATCTAAAAGTTGAAGTTCTAAATTAGAGAGAGGCCAATTTTGACGCTATTAGGCAAGAACTTTCAAAATGTGAGTGGGGGCAGATGTTCGCAGTTAAAAAAAATGGGACAGCTCGAAAATGGAAGCTTTCAAAAAGGAGATAACAAGAGTCCAGAGACAATACGTTTCTGTTAGGGTAAAGGACAAGGCTGGTAGATAAAGGGAATGCTGGATGACTGGTGAAATCGAGTTTTTGGTCCAGAAAAAGGAAGCATATGTCAGGTATAGACAGCAGGGATCGAGTGAATCCCTAGAAGAATAAGGGATATAAAGGAGTACTCTGAAGAGGGAAATCAGGATGGCAAAGAGGGGACGTGAAACAGCCTTGGCAAATAGGGTGAAGGAGAATCCAAAGGGATTCTACAAATACAGTAAAGGACAAAAGGGTAATTGGAGAGAATAGGGCCCCTTAATGATCAGCAAGGCTGCCTATGTGTGGAAACGCAGGAGATGGGGAAGATACTAAATGAGTATTTTGCAACACCCACACCTCCGCATACTGTGGAGACGAATATGGAAAATAGACAGCATGAAGAAATAAATAGCAACATCTTGAAAAATGTCTGTTTTACAGAGGAGGAGGTGCTGAATGTCCTAAAACACAAAGGCGGACAAACACCTGGGACCTGATCAGGTGTACCTAGAACTCTGTGGCAAGCAAGGGGACAGGCTGCTGGGCCCCTTACTAAGATATATGTATCATCGACGGCCACAGGTAAGGTGCCAGAAGGCTGGAGGTTGGCTAAAATTGTGCCACTATTAAAGAAAGGTTGTAAGGAAAAGCCATGGAACTACAGACCAGTGATCCTAACATCAGTGGTGGGCAAGTTGTCGGAGGGAATCCTGAGGGGCAGGATTTACGTGTATTTGGAAAGGGAAGGAGTGATTAGGGATAGTCAACATGGCTTTGCACGTGGGAAATCATGTTGTGCTAACTTGATTGAATTTTCTGAAGAAGTAATGAAAAGGATTGATGAGGGAAGAGCGGTGGACATGATCTATATGGACTTCAGTAAGGCCTACGACAAAGATCCTCATGGTAGAATGCTTAGCAAGGTTAGATCACATGGATACAGAACTGGCTCAAAAGGTACAAGACAGAGGGTAATGGTGGAGGGTTGCCTTTCAGACCGGAGGCCTCTGACCAGCAGCATGCCACAAGAATCAGGTCTGGGTCCACTGCTTTTTGTCATTCGTATAAAATGATTTGGAAGTGAACGTAGGAGGTATGGTTAGTAAGCTTGCAAATGATACTAAAATTGGAGGTGCAGCAGACAGCCCAGTGTACAATGGGATCTTGATCAGATGGGCTAATGGGCCAATGAGTGGCAGATGGAGCTTAATGTGAGGTGCTGCATTTTGGAAAAGCAAATCAGGACAGGGCAGGCTTATAAATCTGATGGTAAGGTCCTGGGGAGTGTTGCTGAAGAAAGAGATCTTGGAGCGCTGGCTCATAGTTCCTTGAAAGTGGATTCGCAGCTAGAAAGGATAGTGAAGAAGGCATTTGGTACGCTCGCTTTTGTTGGACAATACACTGACTCTGGGAGTTGGGAGGTCACGTTGGTTCGGCCACTTTTGGAGTATTGCATGCAATTCTGGTCTCCCTCCTATAGGAAGGATGTTGTGAAACCAGGAAGGGTTCAGAAAAGACTTACGAAGATGTTGCCAGGGTTGGAGTGTTTGAGCTACAGGGAGAGGCTAAATAGACTGGGGCTATTTTCCTGGAGTGTCGGAGGCGGAGGTTTATAAAATCATGAGGGGCATGGATAGGGTAAGTAGGCAAGGTCTTTTCACTGGAGTGGGGGAGTCCAAAACTACAGCACATAGGTTTAAGTGGAAGAAGCAAAGATATAAATGGGACCTAAGGGGCAACATTTTCACACAGAGGGTGGTGCATATATGGAATGAGCAGCCAGAGGAAGTGGTGGAGGCTGGTACAATTACAACATATAAAAAGGCATCTGGATGGGTACATGAATAGAAGGGTCTAAGAGGGATATTGGCCAAAAACTGACAAATGGGACTAGATTTATGTAGGATATCTGGTCAGCATGGATGATTTGGACCAAAGGGTCCGTTTCTGTGCTGTATATCTCTATGATTGTACTGCCAGAACATTCTAGGCACTTACCAATCTGTATATAAAAAAAAACCTGCCTCTGACATCTCTTCAAACTTTTCTCTTTATACCTTAAACGTATGTTTCCTAGTAATTGACTGTCTACCTTGGCAAAAAAAAATTACAATTATCCATTCTAATCACGCCTCTCATAATTCTGTAAACTTTTATCAGGTCACCTCTCAGCCTCCAACATTCAAGTGAAAACAAACTAAACTTGTCCAATCTCTGCTCATAGTTAATGTCCTCCAAAGCAGGCAACATCCTTGTAAGCCTTTTCTGTACCCTTTCCAAAGCCTCCATGTCCATCTTGTAGAATGGCAACAAGAATTGTACACAACATTCCAAATGTGGCCGAACTGAAGTTCTATACAGTTGCAACATGACTCGCCAATTTTTATATTCTATGCCCCAACTAATGAAGGCAAGCATACCACAGGCCTTCTTGACCACCTTGTCCACTTGTGTTGCCACTTTCGGGGAACAGTGGACCTGTATACCAAAGTCCCTCTGTACATTAATGCTAAGGGTTCTGCCATTTACTGAATACTTCCCTCCTGCATTGGACCTTCCAAAATGCATCACCTCACAGTTATCCAGATTACACTCAATCTGCAATTTCTCCACCCAAGTCTCTAGCCTATCTATATCCTGCTATATCCTTTGGCAATCCTCTTCACTAGGTGTAGTCCCCCAATCTTTGTGTCACCCATAAACTTTCTGATCATGCCATCTACATTCTTCTCCATATCATTTTATATTTACTCCAAACAATAGGAGTCTCAACATTGATTCCTGCAGAACATCAATTGTCACAGATCTCCAGGCAGAAAAAGAATCTTCCACCACTACTTTGTCTTCTATGACCAAACCAGTTCGTCTAGGCCTGAAACGTCAAGCTTTCCTGCTCCTATGATGCTGCTTGGCCTGCTGTGTTCATCCAGCTCCACACCTTGTTATCTCGGATTCTCCAGCATCTGCAGTACCTATTATCTCTGTATTCATCTTATTGGCTCACTGCGAATCCCATGTGACTTCACTTTCAGCCTTCCATGAAAGACCTTGTTGAAGGCCTTGCTAAAGTCCATGCAGATCACATTCCAACCCTGCCATCAATGAATCATCTTTGTATTTTTCGACGAAGTGACAATCAAGTTTGGGAGGCTCAACCTTCCCCACACAATAACTATATACTTTTCCAAATGTGAGTAAATCATGTCTCTAGGAATCTTCTCCAATAATACCTCTAACAATGATCCTGGGGACTAGACTACCTCAAGTCATTTCAAAACACCGAACACAACGTCCTTTCTTACATAATCAAGATGTCCTAGAATATCAACATACCCCTCTATAGACTCATGTAACAATATTATGGCTTTAAGTAGTATATTTTTTCCTGGCTTTTCTCAAAGAGAGGTTTTGAGCTATAGGTGTCGAGCTGTGTCCTCAAAGCCAATAAAGTAAACAGCTTGTGAGGCCTTCAGTTTTTTTTTAAATTGGAAGAATGGAAGGAACATGAATGGGTGGAAACAGGCTCCCTTAAAGGTTTAGGTTTCAGTTGTTAGGTTTTTGAAGTTTCCACAGCCAACTGTCACATCTTGCTCTTTCTGTTACAGCAAAGAGCTGAAGCTCTCCCTGCTGCCAGGATTGCATCTAAGGCAATCTATTTTACAGAATTTGCATTTGCCAATGGTGTGTTTATGGAATGTTACTATATTGCAACAGTTGCTGTTTAGTAGTTAAATAATCTATTATTCTGTGAAATTTTCCAGTAGAGTTAAAGTTATACCAATTTCACATTATTCTTACCTGCAATTAAACTACAAATAAAAGAAAGTGAGTTTTCCTAAGATCAAGTAGTGTGACAAATCAAATTACATCTGGAATGCAGCACCTTATACTTGTCTTTACAAAGATAAAAGTTAGGGTCCAGGCTATCTCCTTGATAGATCTGCAAACGGTTGCTTGATGGTGAGTACGACAGACCAGACCAAGTTCTTCTCCTTTGTGAATACTAATGGAAAGTATTTATTACGGATCTCACCCACTTCCTCCAACTCCATGCATTATTTCCCTCCTTTGTACTTGAATGAACCTACCCCTTTCCCTAGCTCCAAGGTTCAAGTCCCAAGTTAGGGCTTGATGGCCATGGAAAATATGTTTGTAATGTGGCCAAACAAGTTGATCACTAGCTTGCAAATCTTTCCAACGTGTCTATAACAGGTACTAAGAGTGGAAAAAATCTCCTGCATTAGGCAAAGGGAAACCACTGCCCATATGCATGGTTCGATGCAGTGGAGCTCCAACTCTTAGAAATGAGGGCAGGATAAAAAACAAAATATATTCCTGGTCTAAGGAATTGTGGGTACTTAATCATATCTAATCAGTCGTTCTTGATAGAAAACTACAGATTAACTTAACTTCAAATGAAGAAAAATTCAAAATTCCTTCCTACACATTGAAGATTGTACAAGACAACTGTTCATTTTAACTTTGAAAGTTATTGTTGATTCATAACAATTCCGAAGGCTAAAATTGGGATTGTTAACAATCCCAGAGCTAATACCTTCAACACAATAGTGTTAAGTTCATTTCAATAAAAATCAGGATACCAACAGAACCTTTAAATTTAATATGCATCCCCTCTACTTATTGCCACTGTAATTTCTAGAAATAATCAAGATTAATCTTTTCCATACCACTTACCATTGGATAATCATTGCTGATAACTGTGTCTGTGTATTTGAGATACCCATTTTGGAGCCAGTGCACAAATACATTTTCCTGCCATGTTGAGAACAAGAAAGACATGCAGCTTGATCACATCTTCCTGGTTTGTATCTTAATATTTTGGTTCAACATTCTACTGGCCTTGTCATAATTGCTGCTCTGCCCAACCCCAAGACATGCTCAGTTTGACCTGTGAAAACTATTTTGGAGTATCTTTCAACATAATCTTCAGCTATTATCACAAATCATGTGAGAAAATAAAATACATGAGTATTTATATTGTGCTTTTCACCTCCCAAGTATCAAAACTTGAGTGAGCATCCTGTTTCTGGATTCCAGCCTCCTATTTAACATGCTGCTGACACCCACGACATCACTCGCTCCTTTCTAGGTGCCCATTCCATGAAAGTTACAGGCTTCACACCAAGCCATGTACCTGTTGTGTCGGGAGGCTGCCCTCAACTGACATGGACTCCACTGTGGACTATTCCCTACAATATTCAGATATCAGAATTAGATTAGTAATTTGTTGTCACTTGTACTTTTACAAAAAAAAATTGAAAATTGTTTAAATCACCATACTGCAGCACCTATATTAACAACAGAAATCATATGAAAAAAATAAAATTAAGACAAAGCCCATCTTTGTGGAAAAGACACGACCCACATTTTCCACCGCTGCAGAAAGCCAACAAAGCCACCAAGTCCGAGGCCACTGGAATCCTGGGCTAGACCATCACCCCTGCTTCTTCGCTAAAGCTGCTGCCAATCAGGGCCATTGGGATCCCAGGCTGGACCCATCACACCATCGAAGCTGCTGAAGCAGACCATCACTTCGTTGAATTTGCCAAGAGGCAGCTGCAATGACAATGAGGAACACACGACACTGCCTTCACAGTTGCAGCAGCTTCCCAAGACATCCATTCCCCAGAGGCCGTCTGACTCTGAAGCCACCACCTCAATGCCAACGCCAGAACTCAGGCCCAAAAAGATAACACTGCTAAAGCCGCCTCTGAAGCTCCACCATTAACAGTCTCCCTTCAGATGACACTCTTCACCAGGCATTCACCAGACGGCAATTAGATGCAAAAATATAAAAGAAAAATAAAGGAAAAGAAGAAGAAAAATGAACAGCAGACAAGTCCTACGTTCAGGATATGTCCCACTGCTTGCTGTAGATGTAGTGCACTTGGTGCAAACCCTGCTGTCATGTGGCATAGGTGCAAGACTAGCATAGCACATTGTGGATCAGGTAGCCTATACCAATGTGAATGACAGACGTCTGTCCCTATGCAGTAACTGCACCTGTTGCAACGGTAAATTATTGGTCGTCAACGTGACCAAACAGATAAGACTTGAGATAAGCCAGGATGGTGGAACGGCTCCAGAAAAACCAGGTCAATGTGTATGATGCTGGGGTTTGCACAACTGGTCCATTAAGCAAGATGCAGGTCGTTCAGTAAATGCGGCAAGGCGAACCCACCAAATTTCAGCTTTGGTTTTCATGTCATGCTTTCTCGACAGCTATTTTGTTTGGAGTGTTTGGCAAGAATGCAAACAGAATATTAATGGAGAGATGGGCCATCAGCATGGAACTTAACAAGTATAAATCCCCATTAATTGGCAACTCAACTGCGAGAATCTCACCACACCACTTGTGAAAAGTTTTAAAAGTAGGGTGAGATGATCCGGGTGTCAGGATCATCCACGCTACACTTCCGAATATTCCACTACATATCTGACCATAGCTTACACTGTTGAGATCTTTACAAGATCCCACCCTTAGTGTTATATTTATGGCTAGCTTTGTCTTATACACTAGCATCCCCCAAGGTTTTGGTCACTCTCAGATTATTTTCTTATATTCTGTCAAATTCTCTTATCTGTCTGTACACAATTATGATTTTTCCTTTAGTTTGATACTATTGTAAGTATTTTCAGCTGTACACAGATAGCAGATTAATCCCTTGAAAGTTTTCTTACTTCTTTCTTGATGGAAAGCATCAATTACATATTCTGAAGTATCCACTCATATGTCTGCCACTGCATCCTTTCTTTAACCTCATTTGCCAATTCATTTTAGCCAGCTCTGCTTCCTTGTCCTTATAAATGTTTTATAATTTTTTTTTCTAAAATAGTCTTTGACCCAGTCTTCCCACCCTTATTATGGTCACTTCTACCTAGGAGGACCTTCACATTAACATTATTAATTACTCCAATGTTATTGCATGATACATGTGTAATGTTGCCTGCTCCTAGCCAGTTCTAGAATATGCTGTTCTAAGAAACTATCTTGAAAACATTCTATGAATTCTTCATCTAGGCTATCTTTGCCTATCTGACATTTAGCTTAACAAAATGTAGTTTAATCTTCCATGCTATTACCATGCCTGTCTTAAAATATCTCTTATTTTTTCGTTCATGCTCCACTCTTACACACAGTTAATGCTGGGCACCTGTAGACTACTCCACAGTCTTGTTTCTTTTATCATTTCTCACCCCTACCCAAACTCTGCATATGTCAGTTTCCTGAATTAAGGTCATCCACATCTATCGTGCCTGTACCATTATTAATTAACAAAGCCATTATCTATCTTTTCCTAGTTTCTGCTAATTCTGAAATGCACTGTACCCTAAAATATATTTAAGTCCTAATCCATGTCATCCTGCAGACATGTCTTTCTGATATCATAAAACCAAATTTTTATTCTCACTCTCAGTTTATTTTTTTTTTTTTGAATGCTAGGTGTATTCAAATAGAACCTTTAGGTTTTGTGCTTTTATTCTCTTAATGTGTCCTGGTCTTATCTGCTGTTTCACCCTTCGATTCAAAGTAGGTTTAGATTCTCTATTCCTTCCTGTCACGAGCTGTTTAACATTTCCTGTATCAATACATATTCTTTGGCGTTAACTCTATTCTTCAGTTTATCATATCTTTCCAAACGTGATCCTTTGTCTCCACTATTTTGGTAAAATTTCATTATTCACAATTCTTGGTTTTATTATATAAGAACTCACAGCATTAGGTTAACTTATTAGCAAGGTATCACGATTCCTGCGGAAAAAACCTAAACAGAATGCAATCCAGCTTGACAGATCATGTTTTATTCTTTTCTGATTTAATGTCTTTTACTGAATCACAAGCACACAAGACTGCGGATTTGTTTTTAACAATGAAAGTTTATTACACAAGAGAAACAATGCAAATGTCAAACTGTTTCTAATAACAGTTTAAAAGATTTCAAACCATTAGCAAAACACAATCCTATCATTCCCTAACATCATCCTTTTACGATAACTCAAAGTCCAGAGAAATTTTCCTTCCTTGGTATATCCGTATTTTGACTTAACGGCTGTTTTATAGTTCTGGTCCCATGTGCAGCAAAGCTTTTTCCTCTGACTGTCAATGCTGTGATTCATATCCTAACATCACTTATTCCCTTAACTGCTCCCAACAAATTCCTTTTGCTAGGGGCAACTATTCTTCCAAATTATTCTGTTCTGGTCTCCTTCAAACTAAGTAAAAGCTGTGCCATCTCTGTGTTTTCTAAGCTAAATTCAATCTTTGATTATTCTAAATCCAAAAGCAAGATAAAGCTGTAAAACTCCACAAAATAAACAAACCTCCGTTAACTTTCCAAGAAGCTTTCAGTCATCTGCTCCCGGACACACTCTAGATTAAAATCATGGTTTGGTAAAGACTGACCTACTTAAGTTTAAACACCTTTGCAAAAAAGATCAAATCTCATACGCCACTGGTTTGAAATCCAAACAGTTTTAAAAAGTGATATTAATATACATAAATCTTACCACATTAATTACAATGGATTGTAAGGAAACAGTAGGCCCAAATGGGTCATTTTTGTATTCCAAGATGTAATGAGTCGAGTGCATAGGGATAGATACTTGCATCTCAACTATTTACAACCTGTATCGATGACTTGGATGAAGGGATTGAATGTACAGCAACTAAATATGCTGATGGCACAAAGATTAGTAGAAAAGTAAAGAAGAAGATGCACTTCTGCAAAGGGACTAAGTATGTTAAGTGCAAGGGCAAAAGTTTGGCTACTAGACAGTATGTTTGGGAAAACATGAACTTGTCTACTTTTTCTAGGAAGGGGAGGAAAACAACAATTTGATTCAAAGGGGAGACTTTGCAGAACACGGCAATACAGAATGATCTGAAAGCGTTTAAGGTAACTCTGAAAACGTTAATATACAAGGTCAGTAAGTGATTAGGAAAGCAAGTCCAAGGTTGCCATTTTGTCCAAAGGGAAATTGAACATAAAAGCAGGATAATATTGTTACAGTTGTAGATATCACATCTGGAGAACTGAGAACGGTTTTGATCTCCTTAATTAAGAAAGAACAAAGTTGCATAATAGTACTAAAGTTGAGGGACTGGGGTAAGAGGAAGTCTGAGGAATATTCTAAATAAAAGTTTTTTTTAAAAAATAAGGCTTAAATAATAAGCAACTGCTTCCAGTGGAAATTTGGGCCATTAAAATGAACAACACAGATTTAAAGAAATTGGCAAAGTATCAAAGATAACTTGAGAAAACATAAGGGTTAGTGTGATTTGGAATAACCGACTTGAAACTATAATGGAAATAGGTTTGACTGTATCATCCTAAAGGGGATCAGATAAACATTTAAGGGGAAAGAGCATGCAATACTACATAGAGAGAGTATGAGAGAGAGACAGCAGATAAAATCAGAGTAATGGAAGAATGAGATACTTCTTACACTGAGCTTTTCACAAACTAAATGTGCTGAACATCCTCTCTTTGTCTTTTGTTATTTTCTATGACATATGACAAGGATTACAATTTGAACGGAAACTTTGTTGCGCATCTGTTATGCCAAGCATTGGTTACATAACTGCATCAATGAATCTACTAATATGCAGCCTGTACATTAGAAAGAGACTAAACAGTTGTCCAGTTTAATGCCAAACCTGAATGTAATAAACGTGCTGAAATGAGTATCCATTCTGAGGAAAGATCACTGACTTGAAAATAACTCTCTCTCCACTGACCCGAAACGTCAAGTTTTCTTGCTCCTATGATGCTGCTTGGCCTGCTGTGTTCATCCAGCCCCACGCCTTGTTATCTCGGATTCTCCAGCATCTGCAGTACCTTTTATCTCTCTCCACTGATGCTGTCTGACCTGCTGAGTATTTCCAGTATCATTTCAGTTTTCACAGGTTACAAACTTACCAACATAACCAAGTCTGGTATTTTCATGGTTCCAAAACTGCGTCGAACATTCTCAGATCCAAAATCCACCTCATCAATACTCCTTGAATCATATCTTGTCCTATGATTCACGGACAACACATTTCCCCCAAAGGGGTTTCGTTTCATTCCAAAATCCTGTTCTCAAATCAGAAATTAATTGAGATAATTAGACATTGGCCTCTTCCCAGCTCCAAGGGGAGCCACTGATGTTTAACAGTAAGTGTCTAATACTAATAGCCTTGCATAACTTACACCCAAAAGCAATGCTAGAAGTACGGAATGCAGTGCTGGGAAGATTAAGACATGCTAACATGAGCAAGTAAGGCGACTGCACCTCAAAACGGAATGATGATGACATTGCATGCACATGTGCATGCAGATATCTATATCAGATAGACATTGTGATGACACATTCAGGAATAATATGGCACCTATTCTGTCTGTTGTGATGTGCAACCAGCCATAATGTCCAGTAGCACGTTAGATAGCTTGGTCGCTCAGTCGCGCACACATTTTCTTTCCACAAGACAGTTCCTTCAACCCAGGAATCAGCATCCTGAAGCTACTCGATACGGCTTTAGTTGAGAGTACATCCAAAGTTTAATGAGTCCAAACTGTACACAAGGCACTGAGTGCTGTCTCAGAAACTGTGTGCGGTTACAGTAATACAGACTTTTATACTTCATGCCCCTTCTATCGAAGTCAACATTTTCTGCACATCATTCCAGTATCTGTGTGGGTTTCCTCCGGGTGCTCTTGTTTCCTTCTACAGTCCAAAGACGTGCAAACTAGGTGGATTAGTCACGTTAAATTGCTCATAGCCTGCACATCCCCCAGATATGAAGTTACACGAATAGCTTGGGGGGACGTGGTTTGATGGTGGTGGGTCTGGGTGGGATGCTCATCAGCAGGTAGGTGTGAACTCGAAAGACCTGCTTTCAAACTGTAGAAATTTTACGATTCTACGAAAACTTCAAGGATTTAAAAATGTTGAGCAAAGTAGCTTGAGAAAATCAAACCAAATATTTATACAGTACTCAAATCGCAGTAGTTTGGTCTCTCCCCAACATTAGTTATTCAAACTGATTATTGCAATGAAATCAATTTTCCCTGTGACTAAAGCAGTTTGTTAAAAAACAACTTGCAAGTTTTAAATGCATCACAGGAGCAACTTAAAATTTTCTGAACTCATTTTGTCTAATTCTTATACTTTGAAACTTAATCCTTTTCAAAATTAGAGAAGCTATAGAATACTGCAATTTCAACAATCTAAAAAGAAATCTAATCTATGTATTTTAAACCTGGAAGGTAAAAAACACATCTATGAAAGAAACCCTAAATTCTGTTTTGAAACTTAAAATTGGCTGAGGAAATGACAAACAAACAATCTAAAAAATTAGATCAATAACCTAGCGATGACTTGTCCAAAAAGCTGCCCATGGGAAGCACAGTAGCCTGCAGAAATTATGCATGCAGCCCACCAAGCCTGGTGTCTGAGGCACACAGAAGAACAAGTAAATAGATTTTTGAAAGCTGCAGAGCCTGATGTTCTAAGTTGTGCATATTTACTATTGATAGGTTCACTAGTGAGAGTGAGAGTCCATGCAGATATAGACCAAAGGCATGGAGAAAGACAAGACTTCAACTTAGCCTTTCAAGGCTAGTGGCTGTCATCAAGAAAACAGAGCGAGACCCCTGGGCCTGGGGGGAGGGAAAGAAAGGGGTAGAAGTTGTTGGGCGGTGGGCGGGGGGAGTGGTCTCATGTGTGCAGCCAGGCGAGTCAATGACAGCAGACACACGTATACACATATATACCCCAATCCCCTTCTCCTATGCCCTCTCCATAAATGCATCCATCTATCCACAAAGCAACTTCCAACAGGCAGAAAACCTAGGCTGAAATGCAATCTGCTTCCTATGCCTACTCTCATAAGAGTTGATCGAGCACAGTTTAGAGTGCTCAACAGAGGGGAAGGGAAGGTCTGTGTACATTAAAACCAACTCCTGAGCTCAGGCAGCTACCCGAGCTCCCCATTACCTGGTGATCAGGGCTTGAGTCTAGTCCACTCCTTGTTTTAGTTTTGCCACTTAACTGAAAAGGCAAAATCAGTTCTAGATAGCTCTGGTATTTGCCCCTTATTAAGCTGTCATCCTTATGAAGTTTTTTTTTACATCAAAGTTTAATTCATTGCTTTGACTCTTTTAAGTTCAAGTTAGTTATGTTTTTATTCATACCTCAACTTTTATTTTGAAATTCACTTTCAATTTTGTGCCAAACCTTATCATTCCAAACCATACTCATCACTTTATTCAGTGAGGAAAAAAAAAAATTAAATGTGGCCCTTCATTCACTAAGGACAACTACAAACACAAGCTGAAATTCCACCAAGGCAATTTGAAAACTTGAATTCGGTTCATCTGAAAATTGACAGTGAACCAAAGACCAGAATCAATCATGAAACTGCTGGATTATCATTTCAAAGCATAAAATGGTTGACATCCTTTAAAAATGAAACCTGCTTTCATTTATCCAATCTGTCCTATGCACGTCTCTTGATCAATATAATGGCCAACCCTTAATTGCCTTCTGGGCAGCGCATTCTTTGAAGTGCTTCAATACTACAGCAGCTTGCTCGGCATTTCAAAGTGACAGCCCATCATATAGAAACATAGAAGACAGGAGCAGGAGAAGGCCATTCGGTCCTTTCAGCCTGCTCCGCCATTCTTCACGATCATGGATGACCATCTAACTCAATAGTCTAATCCTGCTTTCTCCCCATAACCTTGGATCCCATTCACTCCAAGTGCTATATCTAGTCACCTCTTGAACACATTCAATGTTTTGACATCAACTACTTCCAGTGGTAATGAATTCCACAGGCTCACCACTCTTTGGGTGAAAAAAATGTCTCCTCATCTCCATCCTAAATCATCTTCCCTGAATCCACATACAGAGAACCCTGGTTCTGGACACCCACCATCAAGGAACATCCTCCCTGCATCTACCCTGTCCTGTCCTGTCAGAATTTTACAAGTCTCTATGAGATTCTTCCTCATTCATCTGAACTCCAGCCAAAACAATCCCATCCTAGTCACTCTCTCCTCATACGTCAGACCCACCATCCCCAAAATCAGCCTGGTAAACCTCCGCTGCACTCCCTTAAGAGCAAGAGCATCCTCCCTCAGAAAAGGAGAGCAAAACAGCACACAATATTCCAGGTGTGGTTTCACCAAGACTTTCTACAGCTGCAACAACACATCCCTGCTCCTGTACTCAAAACCTCTCGCAGTGAAGGCCAACATACCATTTGCCTTCTTTAACACCTCCTGCACCTGCATGCCTACCTTCAGCGACCAGCGCAAAAGGATACCCAGGTACCACTGCACACCCCTCTCTCCCAATTTACAACCATTCAGGTAGTAATCTGCGATAACAAGATGTAGAGCTGGATGAACACAGCAGGCCAAGCAGCATCAGAGAAGCAGGAAAGCTGGCGTTTCAGGTCGAGATCCTTCTTCAGAAAGTAATCTGCCTTGTTTTTGCTTCCAAAGTGAATAATCTCAATTTATCCAAATTAGACTGCATCTTCCATTGATTTGTTCAACCTTTCGAGATCTTGCTGAAGGATCTCTGCATCCTTGTCATAGCTCACCCTCCCACCCAACGTGGTATCATCTGCAAACTTGGAGATGTTACATTTTGTTCTCTCATCCAAATCATTAATATATATTTTGTGAATAGCTGGGGTCCCAGCACTGATCCCTGTGGCACCCCACTAGTTACTGCCTGCCAATTTGAAAAGGACCCATTAATTCCTACCCTTTGTTTCCTCTTTGCCAATCAGTTTCCTATCAATCTCAATACACTTCCCCCAATCCCATGCGCTTTAATCTTGCACATTAATCTCTTATGTGGGACTTCGTCAATTGCTTTCTGAAAGTCCAAATATTCTATATCAACTGGCTCTCCCTTGTCAACTCTTCACAGAATTCCAACAGATTTGTTAAGCATTATTTTCCCTTCATAAATCCATGCTGGCTCTATCTGATCCTGCCACTGCTTTCTAAATGCTCTGCTATAAAATCCCTTGACAATGGATTCGAGAATTTTCCCCACTATCAATGTTAGGTTCACCGGTGTAGAATTCCCTGTTTTCTCTCTACCTCCCTTTTTGAATATTGGAGTGACATTAGTCCCTGCAGATTGGATAGTGGTTAATGTCTCAACAGCAACTACCAATTAACATAAATGTTGGTCACTTTAGCAGAAGAGCATCCAAAAATTAAAATTTAAACAAATGTAATTTCCATCTCTAAGCAGTTAAATGAGTTCTCACTTTTCCTTACATATTTTAGAACTGTACTTAAGTTATAAACTCTAATCTGGAGAACACAATCCATAATAAAATCTTCTGATTTAATAAAAAAAATGCAAGCATTGTAAATCATTTCACATGATCGTCACTCAGATTGAACAGATCACATTACATAATCAAAAACACTATTTACACTAATGAAACAGAAATGAAACTACTGTAGCTTATTTCCAGTAGCTGAAATAAACAAATATTGAATTAAGTTATATGCTGTCTACAGTACAGAGGCAGACTTTTCTCCCATATGGTCTATGCTGATGGTTGCGCTGTATCAGAACCTGCTCCTTCAACCAGACACACTGTAAAAATAGGTGAGAAAGGATGTGGGATAATTTTCCCCTTCTCATCTTTCAGCTGACTGCAAGAAGGTGTATTTTTGACATATAGTGTTTTCAATCCTTCAAGTGCTGTGACTTTTAAAAATAGATACAGAAATTGGCTTTCTTCCAAGTTTAAGTCAGAACAAAGACTAAACATTTAATTGTGTGATAGCATGAATTCAAATTGCAACCAACATTCATTTTAAAAAAAAATGAGCCTCTATTAGGTCATCTTTCAGCTTTATTTTTATCCTCTTTGGTCTTTCCCAATATATTGTAACCTCTCAGTTCTGGTATTATACTATCATTATTTGCACCTTTGCCAAGGTCTCCATATCCTTGCATTAACATTGTATCAATTATGATTCTGAGGCCATTTGGCTCTTCAGGTCTGTACCAGCTTTTAAGAGTGATCTATCATTTAGACTCACATGCCTGCTTTTTTCCATTGCCCTGTAATTTCATTTCAAATATTTATAAAATCCTCTTTTGAAAGATACTTTTGAGTCTCTGCCCTCCTGAAGTCTGTTGTAAACCTTTATTAACATGAGAAGTTTTTTTTTGCAAACTTTGATATTATGCCCTGCATTTCCAAGTCCAAGTTATTAATATACATTAAAAAGAGCAATGGTCTTATCCACAGCCAACATCATTGAAAACTACCATTCAGAACTTCTTTCAAAATTCCAACAATATGAAAAGATGGAATGCTAAGACTTAAGAATTTATCAAACATACACCAAGACTTCTCACAATTATCAGAGTTCAGTCTAACCAAGGTCCTATAGTAGTTTACTATGATTAAGCAACTTCTCAATTCTAATCATCTAGAAATAAATCTTTTTGAAAAAAGTCTATATTGCTGTTTTCAGGACTTTTTAAATCCATAATAAGCAATTTATGATCATAAATACTGTTTAAATAAATTAAGTGGTTGTTTATTAATGTAACTAATTAAACAGAGCCAAGAACGGCAATCCCTTAATTTTTTATCATGGTCCCACCCCAAGAGGGGGTTAAAACCATAGCTTGGAGTCAAATGTGCTTTCATAAAACTAGCAGGATTTTGGATCACTGTGCAAATTGCCTTCTCAATGCATTAAAACACAATGAGGCACAAATTTGGCCTATTAATTTTATTATTACGAACACAATGCACCACAAAAGCCCACACAGAATTACAATGATGATGTCCCTACATGTGGACCACGAGACCTGGGTTCAAGTCCCACCTGCCCCAGAGGTGCTTCACAACATCTCTGAACAGGTTGGTTACATAATAGGCACACTGCCATTCAACATAAACCTGAATAAGGCCAGAGGCTGAACAGCTCTAGAAAAACTTTGCAAGATTGAGGTAAAGGAAAACTTCACAAGACTGCCTCATGGATGGCTAATAAAAACATTTGAATACGTTGAGAATCATTGTAAACTAAAAAAACCACAAATTTTCAGCGCTGGTCAACATGGAAGAGGCTGTGTTTTTCTGAAATTAAAATGAAAGTTCAAAAGTTAACTTGCTTGTTCCACGTTACACTTTGGACTGTGTCACATGCACACTCGAACTTTAAACTGTCTCTTTCTAGTGGTTAAAATAACTTTTTATTGACCATTGGCAATGAATCTCATTATCATGCTGCAAATAAACAAAATAGCTATACTACATGGGAGCTTTGGATCATCCTTGAAGCTTTTTAAGTATAGCAAAACCCAATAGAAAGTTACTACTATGTTGTATTATGAACGCAATTTGGCTTCTGGTCATTAGTTTAGCTACACAAGTCATTTTACTTGAAATGATTGTCTAGTCAAACAAATTAAATCTGTAAACCTCTAAATATGGATAATAAATTAGATAATTTAAAATGATATTCTCTCCTACACCTTGAAACAGATTAGGCAGCACGGTGGCTCAGTGGTTAGTGCTGTTGCCTCACTGGGACCCAGGTACAATTCCAGTTTGTACGTTCTCCCAGTCTGCATGGGTTTCCTTCGAGTGCTCAGGTTTCCTCCCACAATCCAAAGATGTGCAGTTAGGTGGTTAGGCCATGCTAAATCGCCCGTTGTGTCCGGTGATGTGCAGGCTAGGTGGATTTGCCATGGGAAATGCAGGCGAGGGTAGGGGGAATGGGTCAGGATGGGATGCTGTTCGAATGGTTAATGCAGACTCAGTGGGCCACATTGTAGGGATTCTATGATTATGCCAGATTTTAAATTTCATAAAGAATACTTTATTACCAAAAACAGTAATGTACTGAATGAAGTGGAGGATTTTTCTTAGCTGCAAAAGGATCCCACAAATATAATAATTAAACTAAGCCATTGAAAAAAAAGGCAAGATAAAATGGGGAATCCTTACGATTCTTTCCCCAAAAAGCTGAGAGAAATTTCCTGGAAATGAATTCTTACAACTGCAAAAGCATACAAGCTCGTTCTTTTAAGATCTGGCCAGCTTAATAAAAAAAAAATGGTTTAATAATCACATTACTGTGCCAAAATTGTTCAACTATGACATAAAGCAATTCTCAGTCTTCACATTTTTATGAGGGTGCAGTGGTAGTGAGTACCCGTACCTCTAGACCAGAAAACTTGGGTTCAGCTCCCATCTGGTCCAGAATTGTGTCATAATATCTCTGAACAGGTCCATTTGGCCTATACCAGAGCTTTGAGCCCTGTTATGGTGCAGCTCATCAGGAGGCCTGGGTTGAAGTCCCTTCTGCTCTAGGGGCATGTAATAACATCTCTGAACAGATTGATTACAAACTTTTAACTCAGACATGCTTCTGGCTCATCTGCCAGTCTGTTCTGTACTATCTGCAGTGAACAGTCCCTTCTTTGAATGTATACAAGCCCTGCAAAGGAACTAGGACGACTGCAACAGCTTATCATAATCCAAATTTTTACTGCACCTTTAAGGGCAATGTGATGCAAAGATGACAAAAGTCTTCTTCCTTACTCATTCTATGGATGTGGACATTGTTAGCAAGGCCAGCATTTTTACACATTACACCCTGGGCAAGAACAGCAGATTTTCTTCTCTTAAAACATCAGGTTTTAATAACAATCTGACAATTGCAAGAAAAATGGAGAGCGGGTCAGTAATGACATTTTTGAAGAAAGTAACTGATATTGATATTACTGACAAGGGTGGAGGATGGGAGTTTGAAGTAGTTAGTTATGAATAGAAGAGATGTCATAGATTGCCCTTGCCTGTCCTTCCTCACTCCAGACCAACAGTCACTTTACCTCTGTTGTTTATTATCTTGGCTCATTTTTCAACCAAGCTGTAACAAAGTAAGGAACCAGATGGTCCAAGTAGAACGCAAACCAAGCAAATAGGTTATTGCCGAGCAAGTGGCAATGACGATTTCCATCATAGTGCTGATGATCAGAGGACTAACTCGGGTGGTAAGCAGCCAGGTTGCTTTTTGCGTACAAGACAAACCTGGCTGAAGGGTTTAGGCCTGAAACGTCAAGTTTTCCTGCTCCTATGATGCTGCTTGACCTGCTGTGTTCATCCAGCCCCATGCTTGTTATCTCGTTAAACCTGGCTGATATTCTACATTATCAGGCAGATGCCAATATTGTAGCTGTACTGGAAATGTCAGTATACGGGTGCAGCTCGTTCTGGAACATAAGTCTTCAGTGCTATTGCTGGAATGTTATTAGGGCTCATAATCTTTAGTGTATCCAGTGCCTTTAGCCGTTTTATTTTAGGGAAGATGGTGATATAGTGTTAATGCCGCTAGTCTAATAATCCAAAAGCCCAGACCAACATTCCAGACATGGGATTAAATCCCACCATGGCAGCTTGTTGAATTAAAATTCAAGGAACAAATTTGGAATATAAAGCTAGTCTTAGTAAGGCAATGACTAGACTAGAACAGACTGTGATAACATGCATCTGGTTCACCAAATTTAGAGAAGGAAATCTAACCATATTCAGTTGCTTTGGCCTACATAGGACTCTAGACTATAGATCCTTAACTACCCTCTGAAATTGCTGAGCAAGCCATTCAGTTTAAAGGCAAACAAGAATGGGCCACAAATGTTGACATCGAAATGCCCAGAAGCTACGAAAGAATAAAAAGAAACTTTCTTGATGTCAGATTGAATGAATCAAATTGATTGAATACTGTAATTCTGGGGACCTCAGAAAGAAGTGAGATGCAATTGGACCAGCTTTTCTTTTGCACTGATGTACTAGGTTCCATCATCAATAAGGACAGGGATGTGTGTGAAGGCTTCTCCCATTATTTGTTGAAACGTCCACTACCGTTTGCAATCATTTGTGGCAGAAATGGAGAGCTTAAATCAGATGTGTTAATTGTGGGACTTCTCAATTCTGTTCATTGCAAATGACTTCTACTGTTTGGAGTGCAAGGAGTGCTATGTTGCAGCTTCACCCCACTGACACCTCATTTTTATGTACATCTGCTGCTGCGACAGACATTCATATCTGTGAATGGCAGACTGGTGAGGACAGGGCCGAGCACTTTTCTCATTTTTGTTATTTCCCTTACAACCTGCCACAGATGCATTCCAGAAGTAATGCCCTTTACACGGTGAGACAGACCTCCTAATTTTGGCATAAAAGCTACTGCAAAATGGGTATTCATTAGTGACAGTAGGGCTAGATTTTCTGTTTTAGTTTCCAGTGCCTAGGTCAATGCCAAGTAGCCTGCACTGTTTCATCCATTACTTTAGATAGTGGAGTGGTTTGATACAACTTTGTGGCTATCAGGACCATGCCAGAAGAGCTAGTCAGTCAATCACATTTTGGTGGGTCTGGAGTCACATGCAAGCCTGACCAAACAAGGATAGCAGGTTTCCTTCAAACAAATTGACAACAGTTACACAGTTGTCATTAGACTAAGTTTGAATTCCAGATATCACTGGATTTAAATTTCAACGTCTACTGAGGTGGGATTCAAGTCTGTGCTTCTTGCATTACTAGTCCAGTGATACTAACCACTACACCATTGCCGCCCCTTGTGTGCAGCTAGTATAGTATTTGTATAATATTGAACTTGAGAAACATTTTCACTATCTCAGCAGGATTTTAAAGAGACTTTAAATCACCTTTGAAATTCAAAATTAAAGTCAAATTAGATGAATCTTCCGATTTTTAATCTTTAAGTTGTACAATTTGTAGCAAGTTATTCAGTTGAAAATAAGTATGTGCAGCACAGACATAAATGAGTCAAGAATAAAATACTTTCATGTATCATTTCCAATGAAAAGCCACGGCTTCAAACAGTTACAGTAGATATTAACATCCAGAAGTAACATTTTTATCAATGGAGATAACAGAGGATACAATATTGTAATAAAATATTATACTTACCCACCAAGAAAACACAGGATATAGAACGCAAAGTAAAATATAGCAAAAGGTCCAAAAGTGACTACGAAAAGAATGACGCCAAGGCCTCCCCATCCCCATATGGAAACACCAGCCTGAAACAACAACAAAATAAGCATGTGTGAGGAAAGAGAACACAAAGGTATTGTTTACTATATTTGATAAAAACTAGGAGTAACTTACAGCATGTATAACCTAACAGTAAATTACAACCCACCTGTGTAAAGTAAAATCAATGGGCTCAAAATTTTAATCAGGCATGAATGCAGACATTCTCTAAAAATAGAGAACAAAATTTTCTTAATAATTTGCACCACCTCCAATTATGCTCTGGGCCATCATGCACTGCGTAAAAAGACATCTTGACAGTATAGGCACTTGAGTGGGGTGGGGAAATTCAATGAATTCCTTGATATATCATGCATCATGTCAAAGCAGTGCATAATTCAAGTTCTCAAGATTTAGGTTTACTGTAAATCAATTTCCACAAGTAGCTTACATGACCCACAAACTTGGTTGCCAAGCAGTAGGACAAAGCCCTCAGAGTCTGCTCTGCCATTCAATAAAATTATGACTGATCTGATTACTTGACAATCCTACCTCCCCCTATTATCTTCCGTCCCATTACTTATCAAGAAACTCTTTGTTCCACAGGTGGTAGAATCAGAGTTCCAAAGTCTGAGAAAAAGAAATCTCATTATGGTACTCCCTACACCACGACTTCCTACTTTGCACATTAACATTTTGTGTGTTTTTTTTCCCAATTCATTTGTGGGATGTGGGAGTCACTGGTTGGACAGCATTTCTTGCCCATCCCTAGTTGCCCTTGAGAAGGTGGTGGTGAGCTGCTTTCTTGAACCACTGCAGTCCATCAGCTGTAGGTTGACCCACAACGTGGCACCTAGTTAAATGCATTGTGAAAATCCAATCACAATACATCTACAGGGTCTCCTTTATTAACTCTGCATGACACTCCCTCAAAAAACTCAAGTATATTGGTTAAAAGCAATTTTCCTTCAAAGGCTCTTTCAAGATCAACTTTGACGTGTTCCCTATGACAGACGTTAGGCTGACTAGCCTGTACCTTCCTGTTTTGTGCCTCCCTCCTTTCTTGAATAAAGGATTAATGTTTGTTACTTTTCAGTCTGCTGTAATGTTTCCACAATCTAGCAAATTTTGGAAAATCATCACAAAAGCATCTACTACCCCATAAGCCACCACTTATATGAAGCCCATATGAACCTATTGACTTTTCAGCCTGTAGATCCGTCAGTTTGCTCAGTATTTCTTTCCTGATGATTGAAATTACACTAAGTTCCTCACCCTAGGAGAACAGACTGTTCAGCACAGAGTTCTGCATCACGGAGCTACTCAGGACAAACCTCAACAAAAACCAATGCATCACTCTCCAGACCTTCTTTGCAAAGGCACATCCCAGAAGGAGATGAGTGACAGTTTCTTCTCCGAAACCCCAACATTGCTTCGACATCAGCATGCAGCAGTGCCCACAGATCAGGCGCACACAGCCCTTCTCACCATCAGCCAAGCAACATCTTGGTGTTTCTTGGAAAGTTCTGGCAATGAGGCATTCTGCCAAATTACTTTGATAGTCTGCTCAGGGAAGCACCCAACAAGATCAACCCTCTCCTTTTCCTGCAAGGTCTTCAGGGTGCTTATGTGCTGACCACTGCCTGATGGACTTGTGGTCAAAAGTGCTTTCTACTACAAATTTTTCCACAAGGGTCTTGCCATAGCAAGCCATCTGAGCATATGCTGCCTCTCGTCATGGGCAGGCCTCATAGATGTGGCCTGCTTCCCCACACAGGTTCCAGTCCTCTGACTCTTTGCAGTCCTTAGTCAGGTGCCACCACCTCCCCCTTCCCCTATGTACAGAACCTGCGGGAGGGTCACCTTGCAGGCCTGCCATGTGCCCTGACTTCCCACAGGTTCCACATATACTAGGCTACCCCATGTACATTAGGTTCCCTCGGCTCCCTCCAACTCTGAAGCTGGATGGTGGGTGGAGGGTGTTCCCACTTTTTTTTTTAATTAAAGTCAATTAATAAATTAGTCAAATTAAAGTCAGTTTCAGCGATGTCCCGAAAATCATTGTCATAAAAGCCTATTGCCCCTCCTGGCCTAGAGATGCCGACATGCAATTCCAGACCCACAAACAATATGATTGACCATTGAATATCTTCCGACGTGTTCTGGCAAGCCACTCAATTCAATGGCAGTTGGGAATGTGAAGAAATGCTAGCTTTACCAGCAACCCTTGCATTCCATAAAAGAAAAAAAAAAAAAGTGATTTTCTGTAAAATAAAAGTTACCCTTCAATAATTCCTTTCAAAAATGTGACAAAAAAATATTTAAACCTGAATGTCGAAGACTGGATCAGTTTTGAGCAGTTTCATTTACTGGCTAAAACTTAGTATATTTAAATTAAAATTTCCCAGCATTTACTTCAGTTGCTGGTATTCATCAGGAGATTAATAGCTGTCTGCTCAGCTCCTCAAGACTAAAATAGTTTTTAGATGACAAGGCAGTTGGCACACAGAGCTAAAGAAATAGTTGAGGTGAAAAGCCATTATGCCACAGCAGCACTCTTTGATCACAATGAAAAGTGCAAAGGCATAGACTGTTAGGTAGCTAAATTTTTATAAGTTTAACAATCTACTGTAGATATATAATTTTAGAAGGAATTTTATACATAAAGTTGAGGCCCGAATTTTTTTGCAGAAGGATATAATGCAAGTTTCATCTATAAAGCACCTTTCATAACACCATGATGTTTTAGAACCAATTAATTACTTCTGGTTACTGTTATATAGGATGCAAGCCACTTGCACTATAAAAAAAAAGACAACAAAGCCGCCAATTCAGACGCAAAATCACTCAGTTGTAGCACACAAAGTATGCTTGACGGGCTTTGTGACATAATGATAACGTCCCTATCTCTGGGCTAGAAGATCCAGATTCAAGACCCACCTGCCCCGGAGATGTGTCATAACACACCAAAGCAGGTTGATTTAAAAATAATTGAAAATAAAACTTGACAGTTATATTAATCTTGAACCTTTCAATCTGGAAATCTGTAATTGCATTCTAAATTTTAATCAAGTATTTCAATGATTATTGTTTTAAAGGAAAGGAAGTTTTTTTTGTTGATCAAGCAAAATGCAGACACATATTGGTTGCTGTTTCAAACAAATCTAGTTATCAACTTTCATATTCTTTAAGCAGAGAACTGTGGACACTGCAAAATACAATTAAAAATTAAAAAAATAACAATTAAAAATAAAACTAACCACCAACTTTTATAAGATTGAATTCTTTAATACATATTCAGCATAAATATATTCTGAGAGCAAACCATTAACAGCAAATCAAAACCTTTACTAATTTTGATAAATTACAATGCAGTATAATCCCAACAAACATTGCAAAATGAAAAACACATTACAAATAATGACAAAAACACCACATACCAATGATATTACAATGAAAAGATGAAAAGTCATCAACCTGACATGTCAAACTTTTCCTTCTCTATAAAGGCATTCTGAGTAGCTGAGTATTTCCTGCATTTTGTGATTTTATTTCAAATTTCCAGAATCTATTTATTTTCTTTTCCATACTATTGTTTCACAAAAATACTTAACTGGACAGCATATGTTGCACCACATACATACCAAGCACCATAATAAAGTTTAACTGAGAAGTGCATGAAAATCTTACAATTTCATGAAGATGACTTGCTGAAAAGCTGGCACAACTGGGTGTTAAATAGAAAAGAACATATCTGTTCCCAACTAAAACTCAATAACAAGAAAGCGTACAAATATTCCGAAGACTTTCAGACAAGGACATTGAACATCTGTAATTCCCAGTATGCTTTACAGTTCAAACAGTCCATTAATAGTGCTTGGTCATGAAAAAAAATCCACAACTGAAAGAACACATAAACTAAGGCAATAACCAGTCTGCACTGGCACTTCTCATAGAAATGCAATGAGGATGACTTGCTTCTACCCACACTGTCCATCTCTATTTGTCAATGACAGCTCTCTTTTAGGAATCCACATGAAAGGGCAACAAGGCTTTTAATCCTACAACTCATACTCACGATTACTTGTGGGCAATATAACTGCATATTACCCTCCCCCCACCCCTCCACACACAATGTTAAGCTGTTCAATTCTCCTTTAAAGAACCATTGAGTTTTCTGTACTGCCTTTGCTAATGACACATCCTTTGACCTAATAACCCATTCTGTCTTACTGACTCAGCAAGTAGCAATGGAAATTGTTTTGAGAAGGCAAATCTATCATAACTTTGAATATTTCAACCAGATTTCCTATATATCTTTGCTATTTAGTGAAAAAAAATCATCTAATTGTTCTTTGTTCATATCAAAAGTGGTCAGTTAGTGTGACATTCAGATTAGCATCAACAGTTCAGATCGATCCCTGTTCCAGCTAACGAGTATTTGGGGCAAAAACAAAATTTGCTGGGAAAATTCAGCAGGTCTAGCAACATCTGTGGAGAGAAAGAGGAGTAAATATTTCAAGTCCAGTGGCCCTTCTTTGGAACCATTTTGAAAATTACTGTTTTTGTTTCAGATTTTCAGCATCTTCAGTTCTTTGGCTTTTTTCAGATTTTCAGCATCTTCAGTTCTTTGGTTTTTGGATTAAGGAGTATTTCGGATCTGCCTGCTGCTCAAAATTGAAGACAATGGCAAACCACCACAATAAGAATTGCCAAGTAAAGCACCTCAGGGTGAACTATTAGCAATGAGCACAGAGCCTGCCTTCAGGCACAGCACTAATGGAATGGAACAGAATAAAGAAACCTGAAGTTTCTTATGCCAGATACAACTACAGCAATTCTCTTCTGTAGTGTCTTCACAGTCTTGACATCCTTCACATAGTAGTGTCCAAAACCAAATAGTCCATGTGTTGCTTAGTTTGTATGCATTTAACAGCACCTGTTTTTGCACCATTATACTTCTATACTTGGATGCCATATGATATTACAAAATAACAACTGTCTATTGACCTTCCCTTCTAGTTTTGAAAAGGTATTTATAGCAAAGCCTCCACCTCACCCCAACTCTACTTTCACTCTAAGATTTTACTGTTTAGTAACACCTTATCAAACATTTTGAATCCATATAACTAACATCACTGCATTCTTTCTACTAATACACTAATTTTCAAGTATTAATTAATAAGTCAACACAACTTGCTGTCACAAATTTTTACTGCCAATTAGCCCATGTCGTGGAATATTAACTTCAATTTCCTTTGGTAAGGCAAATAGAAAAGTACTACTTTTAAAATAGAGAGAAATTATATTTTTGTTTCCAGAGGAATGAGGGGGATCTTATGCAAAAAAATGAAGAATCCTCATATATAGGTATAACAAATAGCAAAAGAAGGCCTTTATAGCAAGGAGATCGCAATAAGAAAGTTTGGATGAAATTGTACAGAGTTTCCGAGAGATTAATATACCTGGATTATGGCACAGGGACTAACATAGAAAAGAGGAATTTCCCATTGTGAGGTGCAAGAAAGCTTCGTTAGATCTATTCCAGGGAAAAGGGATTAGTCCTGAGAGGAAATTGAATAAAACAAAGCGCTGCGATGCCGTAAATGTGAAACAAAACAGAAATTGCTGGAGAAACTCAGCAGGTCTGACAGTATTTGTGGTGAGAACACAGTGTTAGCATTCGATTCCAATGACCCCTCTTACGAACCAAGGAAGTTCAGTTCTGAAAGCAGAGTCACTGGACTCAAAATGTCAGCTTGATTATCTCTCCACAGATGCTGACGGACATGCCGAGTACCGCCAGCAATTTCTGTTTTTGTTCGAGTAAACTAGGCCTATGATTAAAGAAAATAAGATGATTTAACTGAAACACAAGATTCTAAGAAAAGTTAACGTGGTAATTCTAAAACACCCAATTGGACAGTCTAAAACTAGGAAGCATGGACTCTGAAAAGTACAGCCACTTCTGACTTAGATAAGGAGAATTCTCTCATTCAGAGGTTTAAAGAATCTTTGGAATTCTACATTTTTGAGGTCATTGCATGCTCAGTTGTGGAGAATATTCAAACGAGGGTCCAGTGATTTTTGACTGAGTGAATCAACTGATTTGGGGATGATGCAAGAAAATGCAGTTCAAATCATGACCACAGTCATAAAATTTTATTAAGTGCCAAAGGCAGCTTGAGGGGTTTTGTGGCCTACTTCGGCTCTGAGGAGATTGCAGCCACCCCTTTGCACAGTTTTAAAAATCATATATACTGGAGAACATTAGGAGTTGGTAAAAGGGCTGCTTTATTTTGGAATAGGAGGAGGAAAAGGAGACACCACAAAGCTGATGGGCTCTGAACTGAGGAGCAGATGCTGGAGAACAACATTTTAGTTGGCTCCTGATCAAGTGACCATGGTTTGTGTGGTGTCAATGCAGTTCAGAACCAAGTAAGCATTGAGATCCATCTCTTTCTCTCCTAAAGGAGGTACTATCAGTTAGCTAACTTCCACTGTATTTCCTCTGCAAGTCCCAGAAGGAGAAATAAAGCACCTTTAAAGATGGTGAAAATACAAATCCCCTACAAGTGAATGAAAAAAGAACAATCAACCGTGTGTCAACAGCAAAGAATGAAAAGCATCTGGAAGAAGCTGCAAAACAACTCATCGAATCCTGGGGTCCAGACTAACGCTATCAAACGCTATCCTAATTTTGATTCATTTTCCCACCCTTAATATCCATCTCTGGTCTGTGTTCATGTCTCTGTTTGTGAGAGGGTGAATAAGAATAGCATTTAGGTTATAGAGTAGGAAGTTATAAATTAAAATTTCACATTTCCTAATTTCCATTTAGCAAAAGAATCGTTGGAATTAAGGAGTTAATTTCTTGTTCAGTACAGAAACCAGGCGAGTGTTTTCTTTTAATTGGAATTCATCAAACAGGTAAACGGAGGACGTGGAATAGCTTTACTAAATCTTTTCACATTTATGACAATTCCAGAAATAACAGGGCCTGATTTCAGCGTACTATCCCAGTGAGTCATAATATTCATCTCACAACTCTCAGTTAAATTTTGAGCTCTAATAACTTCCAAATGTTAAATAGAACACTTAAAAAGGAAGAAGGCAATGGCTGAGTGGTATTATCGTTAAAGTGTTAATCCAGAGACCCAGATAACATTCTGGGGACCCGGGTTCCAATCAAACCATGGTAGAAGGTGGAGATAACAAGGTGTGGGGCTGGATGAACACAGCAGGCCAAG
>JAHRHZ010000013.1:26049011-26075616 GCA_024137785.1 Ginglymostoma cirratum
TTCCACATCAGGCAGAGGTTCACCTGCACATCTGCCAATGTGGTCTACTGCATCCGCTGTACCCGTTGTGGCTTCCTCTACATCGGGGAAACCAAGCGGAGGCTTGGGGACCGCTTTGCAGAACACCTGCGCTCAGTTCGCAACAAACAACTGCACCTCCCAGTCGCGAACCATTTCAACTCCCCCTCCCATTCCTCAGATGACATGTCCATCCTTGGCCTCCTACAATGCCACAGTGATGCCACCCGAAGGCTGCAGGAACAGCAAATCATATTCAGCCTGGGAACCCTGCAGCCCAATGGCATCAATGTGGATTTCACAAGTTTCAAAATCTCCCCTCCCCCAACCGCATCCCAAAACCAGCCCAGCTCCTATCTACTAACATCATCCCGCCCCCTTGACCTGTCCGTCCTCCCTGGACTGACCTATCTCCTCCCTACCCCCCTACCTACACTCACCTTTACTGGCTCCATCCCCGCCTCTTCGACTTGTCTGCCTCCTCTCCACCTATCCTCTCCTCTATCCATCCTCTATCCGCCTCCCCCTCTCTCCCTATTTATTTCAGAACCCTCTTCCCCTCCCCCATTTCTGATGAAGGGTTTAGGCCCGAAACGTCAAGTTTTCCTGCTCCTATGATGCTGCTTGACCTGCTGTGTTCATCCAGCCCCATGCTTGTTATCTCACCTACCTGCTCCTGGCTCATATGGAAAACTTAGCACATAATATCTAAAAATTTTGAACAATGAGAAGTGAACCCATTAAAACCTACAAAATACTCAAGGGGTATATAGAACAGATGTAGTTGAGATGTTCTGTCTGGGTAGGAGTCTAGAACCAATCAGCATAACTTGAAAGCCCTGGAATGGGTCTTGAACACAGAAACTTGTGATTCAGAACTGAGTCATTAGGGAGTCGGCACAGTGGAGAGTCGACCGTATCATCAGTATGAAGGAGATTACCTAAGAGGGAGAAGTGAGGTAATTATAGAAAGTAAATTTAAAGAGCCTTTGATCGAAGTAAAGTTAAACATTCAGATGAATGCGACGGAAAGTGGCAACCATAAACATTGTCTAACAGTCACAACCAAAGCTGTCCGTTAGCAATACAACTAAACTATACCATTAATCTTTGATACCTAAATTGTACGTTAATTACTCACACTCAGTGCAAATGTTTAAGTTGGAGGGTTCTTGTGGCACTGAGGTACAGTCTCTGCCTTTATGCCAGAATGCCTGGGTTCAAGTACCACCAGCTCCAGAGATGTATAATTACATCACTGAACAGGTTGATGAGTAAATATAGTTAGAGACAAAATAAAACAGTTGATGCTGGAATCCAAGGGAGACAAAGAGGAGGCTGAAATAACACAGCAAGCCAGGCAGCATCTGGAGGAAAGGAAAAAAATCAACGTTTCAGGTACTACCCTTCTTCAGGACTGGAGGTGGGGCTAGGGGAGCTGCAGATAAAGAAAGAGTGGGAGCAAATGGTGGTGATAGGTGGATACTAGTAGTAGGTACGATCTGGTTAGTCGATGGGAGGAATGAATCTAGTTGGAGGCTAGAAGGGAGGGAGGAGGCAGGGCTGGAAAGGGAACCTGTGTCTAACTTCAGGCCAGAATTGAATTGCAGCAATGTGTTGTACATCCCTTCTTGCCTTCAGCTGCTAAAGACAAACACACAAACATAGAAAATAGGAGTATGATATTAAAAAACAGGACCAGGAGTAGGCTATTCAGTCCTTCAAGCCTGTTCTACCATTCAAAAGGAATACGGCTGATCATCCAGGTTTCTGCCATTCCCTTAGAGATATTAGGGCTAAAGGGATCAAAGTCCTTCTTGAAAATATTTCAATGTTTTGGGCTCATCCGCGTTTTCTGGCAGACAGTTCCACAGATCACCACTCTGTGGGTGAAGAAATTTCTCATCTCAGCCCTAAATGGGCTACCCTGTATTGTTAGAATGGGAGTCTTAAGAAACTCTACAATTTGCTCCCCAAATCTCTCCTTGCTTTAAGAAATGCTTAAAACATCCTTGTTGAGCAAGCTTTTGATTACCTTACCTAATATTTCACATGGCAAAGTGCCAGGTTTTGTGTGATAACACTCCTCTAAATTGCCTTAGGACAACTTACTACATGAAAAGCACTATACAAGTTTTCCTATATGCCTCAACTATTATGCACATAATGATGTGCGCGGAGGTAAATTTGCTCAGACTGCTGACAGTGCAGTGTATCAAAACAAACATGTCACAACAGCATTCTGCAATTGTTTCCTCAATTCAGCTGAAAATTAAGATTTTCTTTTAAAAAAAGTATACACAAATCAGCACAAGGTCTTTCAAGAATTCTCAACAAATAAGAGGTCAATGGAACAAAACTCCATATTAAATTTAACATTTAAATTTGGAATGTATTGCACTGTAACGTTTGTTATACTGCAGCAACATTAAACGATGCCAAAGGGAGTGAAGTAAAACATTTGTAATTATGTGAAATTGCCGTAAGATCATGTGAGTAGGCCAATCAGCCACTTCTAGAATAGCTCAAAGAAAATTCTGTGAAATGCTAAACATGTCCTACATCTCGTGTTTTTTTGACTGGTCAGTGGTTTAAGATCTTTCTTTTGAGCTCTATATTTTTAAAACAACTGTACATCATTCTTTACAAATTACCAAATACTGGAGAGAGAAGGAAAAGCAAACACAGGGTTGAGTATAAAATTAATTGAGTCCAATTATAATTTTCTGAACTGTCAGAAAAGATCATTAACTAGAAAGTAAATGCAAGTTTAAGAATTGCATCAAGTTGCAACAATGCCAGAATCATTTAGAAATAATCCTAATTGTGTGGGGGGAGAGCAGAAAAGTTTGACCGTGTACAATTACTTCAAATTATAACATTTTTTGCACACATACTTCAACAGTTGGTTGAAGAAATTACACATAAATCAGAACTTCAAAACTATTCAACAGCAAGCATGAATGGCCAGACCTTCTAATCACATTCATTCCATTAATAAAGAGGTTACATCCAACTCAGTTGCATCAAAGATCTCCACCACTCCTTCAACCCATGTATTGCAAAAAAAATTCATCCTTGGTTTTGTTCCTTTACCAATCCAACACTTCCTTGGCCTGTCACCTTCTATCATCAAAATCTGGGCTCATCCATAACTCTTGCTTATTTTCTAGCATGCACAAAGTCCAGCTTCCAAGGTCCATTGACTCCAAATCTACAAAACAAAAAAAAATTCTCACTCTTGATCTCAATGATCTTACTTGCGTCCTGTAACTACCTCCAGTCCTGAGGACACCCTGCTCCTCTGACTCCATCCACCAGTATATGTACCACT
Source organism: Ginglymostoma cirratum (assembly GCA_024137785.1). Lineage (NCBI taxonomy): Eukaryota > Metazoa > Chordata > Chondrichthyes > Orectolobiformes > Ginglymostomatidae > Ginglymostoma > Ginglymostoma cirratum. The sequence goes on from JAHRHZ010000013.1 coordinate 26,052,364, forward strand.
TCATCCGAAGTAGTGGCTGTGCCTTCAAACTGAGAAGTTCCCTCTCCAAACTACCAGGCCTCTCACTATTTCATTAAGATACTCATTGAAACCTACTTCTTTGATCAGGTTTTTAATATCACCTCTCATTTCTTCTTTCACTTGGTGTCAATTTGTCAGATTATAAGTTTGGTGTGTGTTACAACATTAAAAATATTTATATACCCTTACGCCATTGCCTATCACCCACAGACTGATCCACCACTCTCACCACAAAGATCCATTTGCAAACAAAGCTTTCCTGTCAGATGTCAAATGTCAACAATGATTTATAAAATCGCAACAATCGATCCCTCTACAAACAGAGGTAAGATTTTTTATTCAACTGACCTTCACAATCACCCCAAAATCCATCAGATAAAGCATAAAATGGAAAGAAACTCGGGAGTTTGTGCTAAGACATGAAAATGACACGAATCTTAGGGATTCTAACTCTAAAAAGAAACCAGGGGAAGGAGCAGAGAGAGAGAGAGAGAGAAGACGTTTATCGTCTGGCAACTTGTTAAGTGCTTTAGAACACAGAAAAGAAAAGCTTACTCCACTGGGCTATAAACGGCTGCTACTAGTTAACGCAACTGGGGATTTTGACCGTACCTAAAGACAGCTGGGCTTGGGGAAGTGGGGGGAGGGTGATGTCGGCATGGCCCAGAGGCAGCCCACATCAGATGTTGCAGGGAGGAGAGGGGAAATCAGTGACGTCCAGGACTGGACGATCTCGCCCCGCCCCACCCCACCCCCCCAATCGGAGGGGTGAGGGGAGAATGGGCGTGGCGCGCGACTGCAGACAATGGAAGGGGCGGCGGCGCGCGCGCGCGTTCACACCAGCAATTGCTGCACCGAGCCTAAGCTTGGGAGGGGGCATTAACATCTGGACCGGCCTCCCGGGGATGGGGACAGAAACAGACAACGACTACTAGCCCCCCTCCCCGATCACCCGCCGCGATCGTCCCAAGGGGCCCGACACGAACATCCGCTCCCTGCCCCGCGAAGAACACCCTCCCCGCAAAGAACCCGCTCACCTCTTGGCTCATCCTTCCCACATCGAGCTGTCAGCCGGCCGTGCAACAGCACATCCTCACGTCTGGCTGTCCTGACTTCGGAGATGTAGTAGTGAAGTTGGAACTGTCAGGCCGATCTCGCTCTCCTTGTTGACCGTTACTCTTTCCGGAACAACCGCACCACCGCCATCTTAACGCTGCCGACGTTAGTTTTTAAAAAAAACCGTTGTCAGGGCGACGCTGCTGCTGATTGGCCGAGACCGACGCCTCGTGGCGGACGCGACGTCAGCTGGGTGCCGCCCACCTGCGCTGCGGATCGCGCCTGTGCGTTGGACTTGGGGGGTTAGAGTTGCGAGTTGCTGCAGTGACAAGATCGATCCATCTTTGGGAGCTCTTTGTGGGTCCTTGGAACAAAAGATTTGCATTTCCTCCCTCCATTAAAAGTTCAATCCTTTGAAATGGTTGGGAATGTGTCATGACGAGACGTCTTTACGGATAGGATTAATTTACCCGTGTTCAAATGGGTTAGGATCCCAATGGAGTAGTTGGGATTTGACGTCGAGCCTTCTTGGTTCAGAGGGAGGGATACTAGCACTGCACCACAAGGGCCCCAAAAGAACGCGTATGTATTTGCCAACCCACCGCTATTCCAACTGTGTGTCTCAGTTTGCTCGTGTTTGGCAAGAGAAAAATGTTACTTTTCTGATTGGAATGAAGATTGGTGGCATCAACGAATCAGCCTCCACGTAGTAGGCTGTGAAAGCTGTCAACAACCGATTATCATGTAATTGGTTATGCTTTGCTGCAACGTGAATTTTTACCATAAAACCTTTCAGATGAGCTGTTGGTTTTATGGTTAAAAGCATAAAACAAATATGTTGCTAAATTGTCAGATGAACGCCCCAGAGAATGAATAATTAATTGGGGCAAAGCCGACTTTCAGTAGGCTAGGGATGGATCTTCATCAAAGAAATTGGAGTTAAATATTAGGAGAAGCAGTGGCCGAACAGCAGGCTACCTTCAATGAAGGGATGTTTGGGCACAAGCGAGGTATATTCGTTAAAAAGAGTAAGGTAGGGTTAGCAAATCCAGAGCTCCCTGGATGACAAAGAATTTAAAATTTTTAAAAAGTGCCATTGAGACATATCAGGGAGAAAATATCAATGTGTACCCTGCAGAGGACAAGGTTCAGATGGATTGTGAAAAAAGCATAGGGAATATGAAAAGAGAATGATAGTTAACTTTTTTAAAAAAAATCCCAAAGTCTTCTATAGGTATGTAAATAGTTAAAGGGTCATAGGAGTGAGGCCAATTAAGGTGAGCCAGCATTAGGTTCTTAAGGAAAAATCAGGTTTAATTTACTAGGATTTTTGAAAATGTAACAGTTGATGAGGGTAATGCTGTTAATACATTTTACACTATTTTTGATTTGGTGCCACATAACAGACTTGTGGGTGAAGTTATAGCTTATAGCATGGAAAGCATATCAAATTGGCTGAGTGACAGGAAACAGAGTAAAAATTAATTGATGTTCTTTGGAGGTTGGTTAAGAAGGTATTTAGCATGTTTGCCTTCATGCTCAAATCAACGAGTACAGGAGTTGGGATATCATGTTGGGATTGTACAGGATGTTGGTGAGGCCACATTTGGCATATTGTGTACATTTTTAATTGCCTTGCTATAGGAAGGATATCATTAAATTGGAAAGGCTTCAAAAAATTTACAAGGATATTGCTGGGATTGGAGAATTTGAGTTACAAGCAAAGGCTAGGATTTTTTTCATTGGAGCATAGGAGGCTGATGGGTGAAGAGGGTGGTTCGTATGTGGAATGAGCTGCCAGAGGAAGTGGTAGATGCAGGTACAGTTACAACATTTAAAGACATTTGGATAGGTACATGAATAAGAAAGGTTTGGAATGATATGGGCTGACAAGTGGCAAGTGACTTTGGTGCCACACAAATGCCAGGCTATGACCATCACCAATAAGAGACAATCTAACCACTGCCCCTTGACATTCAATGGTGTTACCATCACTGAATCCCAAACTATCAACATCCCAAGGGTTACCATTGACCAGAAACTCAACTGGACTCACCACATTAACAGAGTGGCTACAAGAGCAGGTCAGAAACTGGGAATACTGTGGCAAGTAACTCATCTGCTGCCTCCTTGAAGCCTGTTCGCTGTCGACAAGGCACAAGTCAGGAGTGTGATGGAATACTCCCCAATTGCTTGCATGAGTACTGCCCCAACAAGAAGCTTAACACCATTCAGGACAAAGCAGCCCGCTTGATTGGCACTACATCCACAAGCATTCACTCCCTCCACCACTTACACTCAGTAGCAGCAGTGTACTATCTACAAGATGCACTGCAGAAACTCACCAAAGATCCTCAGACAGCACCTTTCAAACCCACGACCACATCCATCTAGAAAGACAAAGGCAGCAGATATATGGGAATACCACCACCTCCAAGTTGCCCTCCAAGTCACTCACCAGCCTGACTTAGAAATATATCGCTGTTCCTTCACTGTTGCTGGGTCAAAATCCTGGAATTCCCTCCCTAAAAGATTTGTGGGTCAACCCATAGCAGGAGGAATAAGGCGGTCTAAGAAGGCAGCTCACCACCACCTTCTCAAGGGCAACTAGGGATGGGCAAGAAATGCTGGCCAGCCAGTGACGCCCATATCCCACAAAATGAGTAGGAAAAAAAATGCAAAATGCAGACAAGCATAACTAGTTTAGTTTGGAAAACTTGATCGGTATGGACAAGTTGAACTGAAGGGTCTGTTTCTATGCTGTATCACTACAAGACCAGGGAAGGTTAATAGTGAAGTCCCCCAAGGGTCAGCATTGAGATCTTATTATTCTTGATATACATTAATGACCATTGTGGCCTTGGTGTACAGGTCACAATTTCAAAATTTATGAACGATATAAATCTCGAAACCATTGAAACTTGTAAGAAGGATAGTGTTGAACTTCAAAAGCTGGTGAATTGGGAACATAGGTGATAGTTGAGAATTCATGTGGAGATACTTCTTGATAGAAAGAACATGAAGAGACAACGTACAATAAAAGATGCAACTCTAAAGGAGGTGCAGGATCAGTGGGACCTGGCTGTATGCATGTATTCATCATTTAAAGATAGGAGGGAAGATTGAGAGAACAGTTAATTGTTAATTAAGGGTTTAGAATACCAGAGCAAATTGAATTTGTTTAAGACTCATCAACCTAGTTTAACATCAGCTAGAGTATTGCATTTATTTTTGGATGCTGCGCTTTAAGAAGAAAGTGAGAACCTTGCATAGCATATGGAAGAGGCTGAAAGAATGATTGTAAGGATGAGAAATTTCAGTTATTAAAGTTGATTGGAGAAGTTGGAAGAAGTTTCCTTGGAGAAAAGAAGGCTGAGAGGAGATTGAACAGAAAGATTCCAAATCATGGGAGTTGTGAACAGCGGAAATATTTCCACTCTTAACAGGATGAAACATGAGTTTGCACACCTTAAAATAATTCAGAAAAGAAGCAAAAGTGATTGTGTGAAAAACATTTCCAATGAGTGGTTATGGTCTGGAATGTTCTCCCAGAAACTGTGGTGAAGGCAGGTTAAATTGAGACATTTAAAGGCAAATTAAATGATTGTTTACAAAGGAAGAATGTGCAAAGTTAATGAGAAGAGCTAGGAGACTGGCACTAAGTGAGCTGTTCATTTTGTGAGTTGGCACAGACAATAGTTTGATATGTGTCCCCCATCCCTTTCTGCATTGTAACAGTTATGTGATTCCACACCATTCTTATTTCTCTGGAAAGAACTTTCTGGGAAATTGTCAGTTGTTGCCTTGTGTGAAGGTTTATGATATTCAATTTGTTTTCACTTCTGTTACATGTAGAGATAAAAGGATCAGGGATTGTTTTTAAAGCTGAGACAGTTGGGGGCACGTTTAATAGATGTGTCTAATCATGAAAGAAGTTTGATAATTGTTAAAATTATGAACTCAATAAGATTGTTATGTATTGGGATACCACATTAAACTAAGACGAAAAACTGAAAGGTATCATGTGACTAGTTTGTCTGACAGTAAAGCTAGATAGTTTGAGATATTTTGTAATCAACCTAGTCTGAGATGTAATGACACACCTCGAGCAGGCGGGACGTCTGGGACTCAGAGCTCAGCACCCAGCACTCCTGGCTCAGAGCTTGTGACACTGCGCTTCATGAGATATTCCGCTGCCCCCCCCCCCCCGCAAACCAGGTGTTTGATTGCCAGAGATTAAAGGGGTGGCAAACTAATGTATTGACAAGAAGGTGCAATCTGTTTGCCCTTGGAGGCAACAACATGTGTGTTAATCAGCATTTGTAGTTCACATAAGGCTGACAATTTCCCAGAATGTACCTTCCAGAGAAATGAGAATGGGGTGGACTCACAACTGTTATAATGCAGAAAGGGACGCAATTCAAACTGTTGTGTCTGTGCCAGCCCACAAAACAAATATCTCAGTGCCATTCTCATGTCACTTCTCATTAACTTTGCACATTCGTCCTTTGTAAACAACCATTTAGTTTGCTTTTGAATGCCTGAATTTAACATGCCTACACTACGCTTCTCGGAGAACATTCTGGACAGTAACCACTTGTGTGAAAAACATTTCCATTCACAGTTGATTCTTTTACAAATTATTTTAGGGTGTGCCATGTTATGTTTATCCATTTACGAGTCATCTAAGCCATTTTACCATAGCTTCAGGAAGTGTTTTCAAGATATCTCCAGAAATTCTCAGGCAAACCAAGAATCAGGAGAGAAACTTCAAGCATCAGAACTCTGGTTCACCATGAAGGATTACAGAGGGGCCTCATGCTCAGACTGGAAAGACTAAATTCATGTTGATTCAAAAACAAGGGTGGAAGATTTGCCGAGTTTCCCAAAATGTGGGTTGCAATCCCCAGTATGGTTGCCAACCCAAACTTTTGAGGTCGCAAGCTCTGATCCAGCAATTGTCCTCAATTTTTTCAAATATCCATAAGACAATTGAACGGCTTTTCCCATCACCAAATTAACTGTGACAAAGTAATTGTCTTCATTTAAAAAAAATTGTTCAGATGAGTTACCACATACTTCTGGTGCAGGTGGGATGGGAACCCAGGCTTCTTGGCTGAAATGTAAGGACATGACTGCTGTGCCATGAAAGCCTTCCAGCAAGTTCCTCATGGAGTTTTGAGGTCCCTTTAAATCACAGTTTAAGAGTGGGCGTGACCTGAATCCTTTCATAATTACATTAGGAGGTAGGCAGGGCTTTCTATTTAATAATCCTGGATTAAACACTTCACTCGTTGTTGTTACAGGTCTCTCACCCACTTTCCTACCACTGCAATCTTACTTTATGGGCGTCTCACTTTCTCCCTGCCCTCCCAAAGAGACAGTTACTCCCCGCCCTGTGAATTCTCACCGTCAAGCAATTTTCCAGTTATAGGTGGAGGCCAGTATTATGGCTGTATCATCCTGTCACCATATTGTAAAGCTGAACACACATTCAGCAATGAAAACAAGTCAGCTATTTAAACGGATCAACAGATACTTATAGGTTAATTCACTCAGAGATAGTAAGAACTGCCGATGCTGGAGTCAGAGATAATACAGTGTGGAGCTGGAGGAACACCGCAGGCCAGGTGTGGAGCTGGAGGAACACAGCAGGCCAGGCAGCATCAGAGAAGCAGGAAAATTAATGTTTCGGGTCGGGACCCTTCTTCAGAAATGGGGGAGGGGGAAGGGAGCTCTAAAATAAATAGTGAGGGGAGGGGTGGGGCTGGGGAAGGTAGGTGGGATGGTGATAGGTGAGTGTAGTTAGGGAGTGGCAGGGATTGGTCACTGAGGTGGGAGGTGGGAGAGAAGATGGTTGTGTCAGGTCAAGGAGGCAGGGATGAGAGGGAGGTTAGGAAATGGGATGAGACCAGGGGTGGGGACATTTTGAAACTGGTAAAATCCATGTTTAGGCCATTGAGCTGTAGGCTCCCAAGGCAGAATATGAGATGCTGCTCCTCTAATTTCCAGGTGGCATCATTGTAACACTGGAGAAGGTCAAGGATGGACATGTCATCCAGGGAGTGGGAGGGGGACTTGAAATGGTTCAGGACTGGAAGGTATTCCCATTTCCTACAGACTAAGGGGGTGGCCACGGGAACCTCATGGGCCCAAGCTATGCCTGCCTCTTCATAGGATATGTAGAACAGTCCCTCTTCCACTGCGACACTGGCATCCCACACCTCTTCTTCTGCTACATTGATGACTGTATCGGTGCTGCCTTGTGCTCCCACAAGGAGCTTGAACAGTTCATCAACTTTACTAACACCTTTCACCCCAACCTCAAATTCGCCTGGAACATTTGATACCTCTGTCTCCTTCCTGGACCTCTCTGTCTCCATCTCTGGTGACCGCCTTGAAACCGACGTTGATTTCAAGCCCAGTGACTCCCACAGCTACTTAGACTACACCTCCTCTCACCCACCTTCCTGCAAGAATGCGATCCCTTACTCCCAATTCCTCTGCCACATCTGCTCCCAAAAGGGGGTGTTCCACCCCGAACATCCCAGATGTCCTCTTATTTCAAGGACAGCACCTTCCCCCGCTTCAGTAGTTGAAAGTGCTCTCGACTGTATCTCTTGTGTTTCCCGTATCTCTGCCCTCACATCTCCTTCCCCCAACAAAAACAAAGACAGAATCTCCCTTGTCCTCATTTATCATCCCACTAACCTCCATATCCAACGTATCATTCTCCGCCACTTCTGCTACCTACAATCCAACCCAAAACCAAAGATATATTTCCCACCCTACCCACCCCACCCCTATCTCCCTTTCATAGGGAGCACTCTCTCCTCGAGTCCCTCATCCGCTCCACATAACTCACTAGCCCCACCACCCCCGGCACGTTTACCTGCAACTGCAGGAAGTGTACACCTGCCCCCTCACCTCCATTCAAGACACCAAACAAACTTTCCACATTAGACAGAGGTTCACCTGTACATCCATCAATGTAGTCTATTGCATCTGCTGGTCCCGATGTGGCCTCTTCTACATCAGTGAGACCACGCAGAGGCTCAGAGAACACTTTGTAGAGCACCTACACTCTGTTCGTGACAAACGACAGCACCTTCTGGTCACCAACCATTTCAATTCTCTCTCCCACTCCCTGGGTGACATGTCCATCCTGGGCCTCCTCCAGTGTCACAATGATGCCACCAGGAAACTGGAGGAGCAGCACCTCATATTCCACCTTTGGAGCCTACAGCCCATTGACCTAAATGTGGATTTACCAGTTTCAAAATCTCCCCATCCATCCCCGCCTCCTTGACCTGACACAATCTGTCCATCTTATCTCCCACCTATCTGCCCCTCCCACCTCACCATCCAATCCTGACCACTCCCTACCTACACTCATCTATCACCATCCCACCTACCTTCCCCAGCCCCACCCCTCCTCTCTACTTATTTTAGAGCTCCCTTCCCCCTCCCCCATTTCTGAAGAAGGGTCCTGACCTGAAACATCAACTTTCCTGCTCCTCTGATGCTGCCTAGCTTACTGTGTTCCTCCAGCTCCACGCTGTGTTATCTCTTATAGGTTAAATACTGTTTTTGTTTTACTGCTTGTTGCTCTGATTCCACAAGTGTTTCAGTGCTTTCCATAATTGTTTCAAGTTGCAAATGTCAATATAGAGTCAGTTGGTAAGTGCTAAAACATGTTTTGTTGACTTCAAGGCTTCTATACAGACCAGTCACTCCCAAACATGGGTGCACAGGTAGGCCTTCCCCTTGGAATAGAGCATGGTGAGGAGCACGAGCAGAGGACATGTATTGCTGGACTAGCTGCTAAATGGCAGAGGAGGAGGAGCAGAGAACGGCTCACTGCAGGAGATTATATCTGCTGAGCATGTTCAAGAAGGAGATCTCAAACCAGCAGGGAACATTGGAAATTTAGTAATAACTTCTTCACTGGAATCTAGTGCTATCTGTAGCCACAAGTTGAATCTCAAATTTACTTGCTTCACAACTGCGAACACTTGTGACACCTGAGGTGGGAAGGTGGTTTGGTGAGAGGGAAATAGGATAGGTGGTGATAGGGAATGACAGGGGTTAGGGAGGGTGGGGCAAGTGGGGAATTCTCCCTTCAAAGCATTAAGTGCCTGGTGGCACAATCCATCTTCAGGAAGGGACAGCCATTGAGCGCTACTGCTGCTCTTGCTGCCAAAATCTGTCCCTACGCTCCCACCCCTTCTGTGCAGTGAAATGCCTTGCCAGAGTGAAACTCTTGAACCAAACCAGATTTCCTTTAACACAGACTTGACCATCAAGGCACAATTCATTATCATCTGAGACATTCAGCTGACAATGAAGACTTGAGATCAGAGCAAAATAATTGTATTTGTGGTATCCTTTGTGCATCATTTTTATTTGGAAACTGCAGCTGTATGAAATTTTCTGGGGTTTTCTGACTGCAGTTGGAGTTTTATAAGAGCGAAAATGAGTATTTTGAATTTTTTTTAAATACCAGTGTGACGCATTGTTAGTTAATTCACCAGAGGTGAAAATGTTGGAGACCAAACATTTATAAAGTAAAAAGTAAAAGAACAGTCTGAATATTTGAATTGATTGAAGTACAGTAGACCTGAGGCCTGCAATCATGTCTTTTTTGTTTGCAGTCTTACGTACTTGCAATTTGTTGTGTTCTTGATTTTAAGAGAACCTATAATAAACCTGCAATGATTTTTCTTTTAAATTACTCTATACGCATTCATTTAAAAGTGTGATTATGCTTTGATTAAAGGTGAGTAATTAATAAATTATGTAGTCAGCAATAATATTGACTCCATTTTGTGTTAATGCTGGCTAAAGCAGGGCATTTTTACAGCTGTGGTTTTGGTTAAACTGCTGTTCTTCCTCTTGCTAGACTTGCTAAAATTAAAGTTGTTTTGTGTTGTTTAAGAGAAGTATTTCTTATTATATTCAATTAAAATTCTATACCCCTTTATAAACTTCCCCTTACACACATACAGACAGATAAGACAAGGAGAAAAACACAGGTTTTATGGTCAGAACGGGAAACTGGGAAAGTAGTTCATTGGTTCTCAAGGATTGCTGAGACAATTCTTGTGTTGGTCAGGATGCTGTTTCTTAGTCATTGTGTTTTTTTTTGCAAACGAGTGAATTTAGAAGCAACACAAGATTGCTGTTTCACTCATAAAAGGTCTGTGACTTAACAATTAAAAGTTACAACTTACAGCAAATGAGAAGGACAAACAAATTAGTTTTGGAGATAGTAGGAACTGACGCTGCTGGAACCTGAGATAACAAGGTGTAGAGCTGGATGAACACAGCAGGCCAGGCAGCATCAGAGGAGCAGGAGAGCTGACGTTTCGGGTCTGGACCCTTCTTCAGAAATGGGGGAGGGGAAGGGGGCTCCGAAATAAATAGAGAGAGGGCGAGGCAGTGATAGAAGCTGGATAGAGGAGCAGATAGGTGGAGAAAAGATGGACAGGTTGAGGAGGCGGGGTAAAGCCAGTAAAGATGAGTGTAGGTAGGGAGTTGGGATGGGGGTTGGTCAGTGAGGAGGGAGGGGTGGGTAGGAGGGAAGGAAGACAGACAGGTCAAGGTGGCGGGGATGAGGCTACTAGGTAGGAAGTGGGGGTGGGTGTTGGTCATTGTGGGGGGAGGAGCTGATAGGTGGTAGAAAAGATGGACAGGTCAAGGAAGCGGGGACACAATGGGCTGGTCTTGGGATGAGGTCGGGGGGTGGGGAGATTTTGAAGCTTGTGAAGTCCACATTGAGACCATTGGGCTGCAGGGATCTCAAGGGGAGTATGAAGTGCTGTTCCTCCAGCCTTCGGATGGCATTGTTGTGGCACTGGAGGAGGCCCAGGATGGACATGTCGTCCAAGGAGTGGGAGGGGGAGTTGAAGTTGTTCACGACTGGAAGGTGTTGTCGTTTGTCACAAACTGAGCATAGGTGCTCCACAAAGTGGTCTCCAAGCCTCCGCTTGGTTACCCCAATGTGGAGGAGGCCACGTCGGGAACAGTGGATACAATATACCACGTTAGCAGATGTGCAGATGAACATCTGTTTAATGTGGAAAGTTTTCTTGGGGCCTGGGATGGAGGTGAGGGGGGAGGTGTAGCACTTCCTGCGCTGGCAGGGAAAAGTACCAGGGGTGGTGGGGCTAGTGAGGGGTGTGGAGCAGACGAGGGAGTCATGGAGAGAGCAGTCCCTCCAGAAGGCAGATAAGGGTGGGGAGGGAAATACGTTCTTGGTAGTGGGGTCAGATTGCAGGTGGCAGAAGTGGTGGAGAATTATGCATTGAATCCGGAGGTTGATGGGGTGATACATGAAGACAAGGGGAATTCTGTCTTTGTTGTTATTGTGGGGAGGGGGTGTGAGGGCTGAGGTGTGGGAAACGCAAGAGATGCGGTCAAGGGCGTTTTCGACCACTGTGGAGGGGAAATTGCGGTCCTTGAAAAACGAGGACATCTGGGATATCTGGGGCTGGAATGCCTCACCTTGGGAGCAGATGCAGCGTGGGCGAAGGAATTGGGAATAGGGGATGGCATTCTTGCAGGAAGGTAGGTGAGAGGAGGTGTATTCTAGGTAGCTGTGGGAGTCGGTGGGCTCTCACCCACCTTCCTGCAAGAATGCCATTCCCTATTCCCAATTCCTTCGCCTCCGCTGCATCTGCTCCCAAGGTAAGGCATTCCAGCCCCAGATATCCCAGATGTCCTCGTTTTTCAAGGACCGCAATTTCCCCTCCACAGTGGTTGAAAATGCCCTCAACTGCTTCTCTCGTGTTTCCCACACCTCAGCCCTCACACCCGCTCCCCGCAATAACAACAAAGACAGAATTCCCCTTGTCTTCACGTATCACCCCATGAACCTCCGGATTCAACGCATAATTCTCCGCCACCTGCAATCTGACCCCAGTACCAAGGATATTTTTCCCTCCCTACCCTTATCTGCCTTCCAGAGGGACCGCGCTCTCCGTGACTGCCTCGTCCGCTCCCCGCTCCCCACTCCCCACCAGCCCTACCACCCCCGGCACTTTTCCCTGCAACCGCAGGAAGTGCTATACCTGCCCCTACACCACCCCCCTCACCCCCATCCCAGGCGCCAAGAAAACCTTCCACATTAAACAGATGTTCACCAACATATCTGCTAATGTGGTATACTGTATCCACTGTTCCTGATGTGGCCTCCTCTACATCGGGGAAACCAAGCAGAGGTTGGAGAGCACTTTGTGAAACACCTACGCTCGCTTCGCGACAAATGACAACACCTCCCAGATGCGAACCACTTCAACTCCCCCTCCCACTCCTGAGACGACATGTCCATCCTGGGCTTCCTCCAGTGCCACAAAGATCCACACAAAGGCTGGAGGAACAGCACTTCATATGCCGCTTGGGAACCCTGCAGCCCAGTGGTCTCAATGTGGACTTTACTCGCTTCAAAATCTCCCCACCCCCGACCTCATCCCAGGACCAGCCCATTTTGTCTCCACCTCCTTGACCTGTCCATCTTTTCTCCCACGTATCCTGTCCTCCCACCTCACTGACCAACCCCCACCCCCACTTCCTACCTAGTAGCCTCATCCCTGCCACCTTGACCTGTCTGTATTCCCTCCCACCTACCCACTCCTCCCTCCTCACTGACCAACCCCTATCCCAACTCCTTACCTACACACCTTTACTGGCTTCATCCCTGCTTCCTTGACCTGTCCCTCTTCTCTCCACCTATCTGCTCCTCTTTCCAGCTTCTATCATCGTCTTCCCCCTCTCCCTGTTTATTTCGGAGCCCCCTCCCCTCCCCCATTTCTGAAGAAGGTTCCAGACCCGAAATGTCAGCTTTCCTGCTCCTTAAATAAATTAGTTTACCTAGGGCTTTAAAAAGAGAACAGAGAAAGCTTTTAAATTGGTGGATGTACCTTGTTCACAGCCCAAGCTGTTCAGCTACCTCAGAACCAGTGCTGGCAAGCAGAAGGCCTATGTCTTCAATAACTGGTTCCTAGTCCACAGGCCAATTAGCTACTTGTACCAACCAAACTTCCATCTGTTCACCACACCTCAGTTCAGGTTCATCTGCAACCATACTTTAGCCACTGTTTGAACAAGAAATTGTATACGTGGCACATACAGTGACAGTCAAGTCACTTGCTTTCAAAACATGCAGTAATCCTTGGTGTTAAAAAAGTCCTTGTTTCATTCCTCAATTAAAAATACAATAAAAATGAAAAGACATAATCTTTATGGCCAGTTCAAAAAATGAATGAACCAATTATAATCTTTCCTTGTGTGAAAGAAAGTGGAATGTTACTACTTACTAACTGTGAATATAATAACAAAATATGATATTAACATATGCAACAAGTACAAAATTGAAGATCAAGAATATGCGGTTTAAAAAGGCCCCTGTCCTTGAGATATTAAGTTTAGCCTGAGAACATGGTGATTTAACTGATGACTTGTGTCCTCCACAATAATGTCGAAAATCTCTGATTTATTTTTGCCTCATGTGTTGTCTTAAGATGAGTGCAACACAGTCCATCATGTCATCAATACTGTCAAAAAGTGTCCTGTGTTTTTGCTCTCTGCCATTCAATAAGATCATGGTTGGTCTGTTTGCATTTTGAATTCCACATTCTCATATATCCTGATAACTTTAAGATTCCCATGCTCAAAAAGAACTTATCCAAATCTGTTATAATTCAATGACACCACCTCCATCACCTTCTGGGGCAGAAAGTTCCAAAGTTGGACAACCCTCTGAGAGAATCAAATTCTCCTCATTTCTATCTTGAAAGGGGAACCCCAAATTTTAAGACTATGCCCCCTAGTTCTGAATTCACCCACAAGAGAGCATTCTTTCTATATCTACCTTGCCAAGACCATTCAGGATTTATACACTTAAATCAAGCCACCCATCACTCATCTCTCCAGTGGAAATGATCCTAGCCTGTCCAACTTATCCTTATAAAACAACCTTCTCTCTCCATCTATCAATTTAGTAAACCTCTTTTGAACTACCTCCAATACATTTACATCCTTCCTTTAATAAGCAAACCAACATTGCACACAATATTTGAGATGTGGTCTCAGCAATGCCTTGTATAACTGAAACATAACATCCCTCCTTTTGTGTTCTTGAAAATATGCTGTGCCTCCATGCTGACTTGTGATTCGTGCACCAGAGCATCTAAATCCTCTGCAGCTCAGAACTGTGCAGTGAATCTCCTTGTAATAACCTGCTTTTTTGATCTTCCTCTCAAAGCACTAAGCTTCACATTTTCCCACATGATATTCCCATCTGCCAGATTTTTGCCCAAACATTCAAACTATCTATACCCATATGCAACTTCCTTGTGTCATCTTCACAACACACTTTTCTACCAATTTTGGTGTTGACTCATCACAATTTTGCTGCAATTAGTCATTCTGTTTATATGTTTTTGTTGTGTCTAATTTGTAGGAGTTCCAGAAATGAAGAATTAACTAGCTTTTCAACATTATATACATTGGGCCTAATTTTCCAAACAGAGGCAATCCCGTGCAATTTTTTTTGTGAAAGCTCCTTCTTTCAAGAGATTCCATTTAGGAGTCCTTGAGAAATGCCAAGCTGTACATCTACTCTGATAGTTCTCTTGTGTTGCAGAACTGTTGAGGGATGGCAAACTATGCCCCCTTTACACAGCAGTCAGTTAACATGTACTAGCATTTAAATGTCCAGACAGCCATTGTGAACGCTGTTGTCAAATGGTAAGAGTGTGGTTGTGGTGCCAAGTGGGTAGTGTGCCAGCTGGGAGGAGGTATGGTGATGGGAGTTTGTGTGCCAGGTGGGTAGACCCAAATGTGTAGCCACTAGGATGCAATCTGGGTAGGATGCCAGGGTGCAGGTGTCAAGAGGACAAGGTAAATAATGGAGTTTTGGGTAGGCCAGGGTGGGTGGAAGAAATAAGGTTATGCAGAGGAAGGCAGGATGGGTGTCAGTTCTGGGATGGAGGTCAGGTCCAGCCGTAGGGTAAGTGAGAGGTTAGATCTCAAGGGTGTAGGGGGATTCTGGTCCCAAGGGTGGGGGAGGTGGAGGTAAATTGGGTCCTGAGTAGGGGAAGAGGGTTGGTGGCTCTTGGGGCTGAAGGATAGTTAAAGCTGGAGTATATGAAGGGGTATCAGGTCCAGACTGAGGCATGGGGTGTCATTTGCTGCTAAGGCTGAAGGGGAGTTGGGTTCAGTTGGGTGAAGGGGGCTCAGGTACCTAACAAGGAAAGGTAGGTTTTCTCCAGAACAGAGGAAGGGGATCGACTCCCAGGGGATGAAGGAAGTTCAGTTACAGAGCAGAAGGAAATTGGGTCCTGAATGGGTAAAGGCGGGGATGAGTTGCCGGGATGGGCAGTGAGGAAGAGGAATGTTGGATCCAGAGTGGGCAAAGGTGTCCGATCAGGAATGGAAAGAGATCTGAGGGAGGTGTAGATGGAAGTCTGTGAGATAAGTATGGGGTCAATTGAATAGTTACCCAGAATGATACCATATATCAAAGATTGTAACTTTTCCTGAGTAACTATCTTACTTGATTTCCTTGTAACCAAATTCTCTGATTTAAATGGAGCCTGAGAGAGTTTTGGGCATAAAGAAACTGCAACGGAATCTTCAGTTTACCAGACAATTCCTTTGGAATCTGCCGTGATGGAACTTCTGTAATATTCTGAGTTATGTTGGAATAATAACTCACTAGCTATCAGAAAACTCAGGCCAAAATGTTACCATAACTTATCTTCACACCATCATGCTCCTACCATTTTCCTTGTAGTGTCTTGTGCTAGGGCTATGACCTTCCAGGTTTACTCAATTAAAACAGTCTGAGCAGCAAACACACCCACAGGTTGAGTTTAAGCAAAGCGGCTTTCCTTCAGCCTCAAAAAGCACTGCCGAGTACTTCAGCAGAAATTTTGTATCTCCCACATCAGCCATCATTAATGAATTTGCTAATCTGAGAATAAGCTTTAAATAGTAGTGTACGGCAGGCCGAAACCTAACAACCGTTCAAAGTAAGATAACAAGGCGTGGGGCTGGATGAACACAGCAGGCCATCGTGGCAACATGGGGGTTACAGGGAGATCATAGCCGGGAGATAAATATTCAAGAGTGTGAGATTTTCTGATGAAGGGTCTAGGCCCGAAACGTCAAGTTTTCCTGCTCCTATGATGCTGCTTGGCCTGCTGTGTTCATCCAGCCCCACGCCTTGTTATCTCGGATTCTCCAGCATCTGCAGTACCTTTTATCTCTGATACAATTTTAACCGTTCAAAGTAGTTTGTTGTGGGACTCTTCCAATAAAACTGAGATACAAATTTCATCCATTAAAGTAAGGTGTTTTTCATTGGGATAAAAGCCAGTGTACAAACTCTATATTTTGAATAAGCGTACGTTGCTAAAATAAGTAATGCCTGAAACTGTTAATACTGAGTAATGCAGAATTTTTAAAATGTATTTCCTTTCTTCTTTTTTGTAATGGCCTTATGTCTGGAACTTTTTGTTTATAAGAATGTACCAAGGTTGAAGTGTTAAAAATGGAGCAACATGTTCTAGTGTTTGTGATATCAATCTTGAAAATGTAGTCATGTTTCATTATACAAATCCCTCGTGCTGTTTTAATCTGTTCCTATATTGACTGAGCGGATTACGCTCTCAGGAGCATAACACACAATTACTAAACCGATAAAATTTTATTCAGCACTATACAGTAAACAACATATAAGCTAATAAATCATTATTGTACATCAATCAAAAGTAAACTGAGCATGATGTTGATTAAACCTTTTGAGAATTTTTAATAATTTTACTAATTTCAGTCAGTTAGAATATATGGCACAAAATGGGTGCCATTTATTGGACATTCAAGTAGCCTTGTCAAATAGCACCTTCAGCATGTTTACTGTTCTCGTGAGCATTACACTGGATGCCGTATTGGTGAGGTAATTAGCACAAACTCAGGAAGCAAACTCAGTTAGTGAATCAATAATGCCGTTTGGCTTGCAAAACTGATTTGTCTCCAACAATGCCATTTTGGAGCTCAGCAGCCCTGTTTATGCCATCTTTTAATCATGTATTGTTAAACATGTATTTGGTGGCTAGAAGGAATCCCCCACCAATGATAATTAAAAGTTTTTTAAAAATTACCTACTTTCAGGTTGGTTGTTGATCAATTCCTACTAGTTGTTGCTATAATTGTACAAGTCTTTGGTGCTTTCTTGAGTTCTTTGAAGTAGTTTATGTTTACAGGGACTAGTAGGGCAGGTAGTGAAAAACTGTTCAGTTCAAGGCATCTGTATAAAGCGGTTGCTGCATAGGTGCAATTATAGGTCTTGGAATAGAGCATGACTGACAGAATGGGCAGAGGACACAGCTTGTGGTGAAATATAGGAAGAGAAGGAGAAATACTCGGGAGGAAGAAGTGCTCTCAGCAGAAGATCATGTTCACCCACTGGGGGAGTCTGCAGATGGACAAATAGGTTACCCGCAAACAGCTATGGCCCAGAAAGTGCAACAAAGGACTACAACAGGAAGACTGCAGCAGTTTTAGAAGGCAGCTCACTACCACTTTCTCAAGGGGAACTAGGGACGGACAAGAAGTGCTGGCCAGCCAGTGATGCCCACGTCCCACAAATGAGTAGAAAACAAAAATCTTAACATGGGTGGCAATTTTCTTGGCTGACTAGCTGACAGGCAACAGCAAGGGTATTGCTGGAGTAACACTTG
This sequence comes from Ginglymostoma cirratum, assembly GCA_024137785.1. Classification (NCBI taxonomy): domain Eukaryota; kingdom Metazoa; phylum Chordata; class Chondrichthyes; order Orectolobiformes; family Ginglymostomatidae; genus Ginglymostoma; species Ginglymostoma cirratum. The sequence continues at coordinate 26,070,186 of JAHRHZ010000013.1, forward strand.
AGAGGATGAATCCTTTTGTCCTGAAAAAGAACCTTCAGTTTTTGTTTCACCATGCCATTGCCACTCACTCATTTGGCACAGTAACTCCACAATCCTTATAACCTGTTGAAAGACAGATTGTTGGTCTGTTCGGATCCCCTGCAAACCCCTCTGAAAACAGGGTATCGACAATCATGTTGATAATATTTCAGTCTGATAGTGACAAGCTGACTTTGCATGATTAAAGTTGGAGCTTCCACTGCAGCATCTAGATTTGGGAATGATTTCTGCTTGTACTGTAATGGAAGTTGAGACCTTGGCCATCAATCACTGCATCAGGGTTCAGTTTGCAAGTATGCCAGTAAAGCTGTTTACGCATTCCATATTGGAAAGGCAGAGCTCAAAGATTTTCATCTGCTTAGAGTTTCTGCTAGACTCCTCTAAGCTTCTCGACACTGAACATAAGAACAAGGTGCAGAATTAGGCAATTCAACACCTCGATCTTGCTCTGCCATTTAATACAGTCGTGGCTGATCTTAACTCAGACTTGATTCCACTTTCCTACCTACTCCCCGTAACTGTTTTTAAAATCTGTCTGTTTCCTTATAAATTTATTCAGTCTCCCAGCTTCCACCACACTTTGTGGTAGTGAATTCCAGCTTCATGACTGTTTGAGAGAAGTAATTCCTTCTCATCTCTTTTTTAAATTTGCGATCTCTTAGCTTAAAACTGTGACCTTTCATTCTAGATTGTGCCACAAGGAGAAACATCATTCTACATATGCTTTGTCAATGATCTTTAACATCTTATATAACTAAATGAGATCTCCCCTCATTCTTCTAATCACTAGTAAGTACAAGCATAAAATGTTCAATCTCTCTTCAAACCTTCCATCTCTAAAATTCACCTAGTGTAGGACCTCTGAGCTGCCTCCAACTCTTTTACATTCTTTCTCGAGTAGGAGAACCAAAAATGTTTGCAGTACACCCAATGTTGTCTCACCAATGCCTTGTATGGTTGCAACTACAGTTCCATACTTTTATACTCTATGCCTATAGCAATAAATGTCAAAAATTCCATTTGCCCCGATTATTGCCTGTTGTGCCTGCATACTATCTTTATGTGATTCATAGAAAATAGAACATTACAGCACAGTACAGGCCCTTCAGCCCTCGATGTTGCGCCGACCTGTGAATCCAATCTGAAGCCCATCTAACCTACACTATTCCCTTATCATCCATATGTTTATCTAATGATCATTTAAATGCCCTTAAAGTTGGCTAGTCTGCTACTGTTGCAGGCAGGGCATTCCACGCCACTGTGTAAAGAACCTACTTCTGACATCTGTCCTATATCTATCACCCCTCAGTTTAAAGCTATGACCCCTTGTGCTAGCCGTCACCATCCGAGGAAAAGGGCTCTCACTGTCCATCCTATCTAATCCTCTGATCATCTTGTATGTCTCTATTAAGTCACCTCTTAACCTTCTTCTTTCTAACGACAGCCTCAACTTCCTCAGCCTTTCCTCATAAGACCTTCCCTCCATACTAGGCAACATCCTGGTAAATCTCCTTTGCACCCTTTCCAATGCTTCCACATCCTTCCTATAATGCGGCGACCAGAACCGCACACAATACTCCAAGTGCGGCCGCACCAGAGTTTTGTACAGTTGCAACATGACCTCACGGCTCCGAAACTCAATCCCTCTACCAATAAAACCTAACACACCATACGCCTTCCTAACAACCCTATCAACCTGGGTGGCAACTTTCAGGGATCTATGCACATGGACACCGAGATCTCTCTGCTCATCCACACTACCAAGAATCTTACCAATAGCCCAGTACTCTGTATTCCTGGTACTCCTTCCAAAGTGAATCACCTCACACTTTTCCGCATTAAACTCCATATGCCACCTCTCAGCCCAGCTCTGCAGCTTATCTATGTCCCTCTGTAACCTGCAACATCCTTCCGTACTATCCACAACTCCACCGACTTTAGTGTCATCCGCAAATTTACTAACCCATCCTTCTATGCCCTCATCCAGGTCATTTATAAAAATGACAAACAGCAGTGGCCCCAAAACAGATCCTTGTGGTACACCACTAGTAACTGAACTCCAGGATGAACATTTCCCATCAACCACCACCCTCTGTCTTCTTACAGCTCGCCAATTTCTGATCCAAACCGCTAAATCACCCTCAATCCCATGCCTCCATATTTTCTGCAATAGCCTACCGTGGGGAACCTTATCAAACGCTTTACTAAAATCCATATACACCACATCAACCGCTTTACCCTCATCCACCAGTTTGGTCACCTTCTCAAAGAACTCAATAAGGTTTGTGAGGCACGACCTACCCTTCACAAAACCATGTTGACTATCCCTAATCAAATTATTCCTTTCTAGATGATTATAAATCCTATCTCTTATAATCCTTTCCAACACTTTACCCACAACCGAAGTAAGGCTCACTGGTCTATAATTACCAGGGTTGTCGCTACTCCCCTTCTTGAACAAGGGACAACATTTGCTATCCTCCAGTCTTCAGGCACTATACCTGTTGACAATGACGACATAAAGATCAAAGCCAAAGGCTCTGCAATCTCCTCCCTAGCTTCACAGAGAATCCTAGGATAAATCCCATCTGGCCCAGGGGACTTATCTATTTTCACACTTTCCAGAATTGCTAACACCTCCTGCTTATGAACCTCAATCCTGTCTAGTCTAATACCATGTATCTCAGCATTCTCCTCGACAACATTGTCTTTTTCATGGGTGAATACTGACGAAAAATATTCATTTAGCGCCTCTCCTTTCTCTTCGGACTCCACGCACATGTTCCCACTTCTGTCCTTGACTGGCCCTAATCTTACTCTAGTCATTCTTTTGTTCTTGATGTACCTATAGAAAGCTTTAAGGTTTTCCTTGATCCTACCTGCCAAAGACATCTCATGTCCCCTCCTGGCTATTCTTAGCTCTCCCTTTAGGTCCTTCCTGGCTAACTTGTAACTCTCAAGTGCCCAAACTCAGCCTTCATGCCTCATCTTTACATAAGCCTCCTTCTTCCTCTTGACAAGAGATTCAAATTCTTTAGTAAACCACAGTTCCCTCGGTCGACCACTTCCACCCTGCCTGACAAGTACATATTTATCAAGGATACGCAGTAGCTGTTCCTTGAACAAGCTCCATATTTCAATTGTGGCCAGCCCTTGCAGTTTCCTTCCCCATCCTATGCATCCTAAATCTTGCCTAATCGCCTCATAATTGCCTTTTCCCCAGCTATAACTCTTGCCCTGCAATATATACCTATCCCTTTCCATCGCTAAAGTAAACGTAACCGAATTGTGGCCACTATCACTGAAGTGCTCACCTACCTCCAATTCTAACACCTGGCCTGGTTCATTACCCAGTACCAAATCCAATGTTGCCTCGCCTCTTGTTGGCCTATCTACATACTAAGTTAGGAAACCCTCCTGCACACATTGGACAAAAACTGACCCATCTAATGTACTCGAACTATAGTGTTTCCAGTCAATATTTGGAAAGTTAAAGTCCTCCATAACAACTACCCGGTTACTTTCACAGGACACACAGATCTCCGTGCATTGAAGCATTTTGAAATCTTTTCATCTTTTAAATAATAAGTTGCCTTTTCATTCTTTGAACCAAAATGAACAATGTCACAGTTATCCACATTAAACTGTCAAATTTTGGCATATTGACTAATTTATCCATATCACTTGTACATTTCTTAATTCTATCTTGCACAGAGACATTCTGAAGGCTCCTCCAATTCACCAAGCATTTTATTTGCCATACCTCTAAACTCTCTTCTGTAACCTAGCTCATCAAAGTGTTCACTTCATAATTGTTCTCTGCAGCAACATTAATATGTGTGACCTCTTTTGGGGAGCTTGCACCTGACCCTTGCTCTGTGACCTGATGTCTTACCTTGTGCCCATCCCATCTCAAAGCTATCCTCTAAAGTACTTCCATTATCTATTTAAGCTAGTGCCTATAGGTGAAAGAGTAAAATGTTTCTTCATTATCACAGTCTTCCTGCTCACCCACAAGTTTGCAGTAATTCAACATTTGGTAGGCGATAGATTAAGATGCGCATTCTTGCACCATCTACAGTTTTGTGGGATGAGGGCAGGTAGGATGGGAGAAAAAGGACTGCAGATTGGAACACCATAATTGTCTAGAATTTCAACCCTATGGTTAACCACAGCCTTAGCAATGGCTGCATCAATGATGGCAAGCACTGGTCTTCTCTGTGGTAGCTGTGACTGTTCTCCTACTGCCTGTGATTGTGCAGTACCTAGTGCGTCAAAAGAGACCAAAATGTGTCAGCTAGTGTGGGTGAATTCTGTTCAGAAAATGCTGCCTGTCATGGTTGAGTAGCTTGAAGATGTTTGTGAGACTTCCAGCAGGACTCAGTCTGCGAGGACGACTTTTGGTATGAACTTTGATAGACTGTTAGAAGATGAATGAAGGCAATGTGGTGTAATGAGCATTATCTGAAGCTGTTGGTGCAGTTAGTTGAACATGGCATTTGAAAACACATTCAGTGACCTTGAAATTCATGTGTAGTCATTGAACTTTCTGCTTTACTGCATACAGGTTCTTGCAGTTTGACACTTGTTATTGAGCTCCATGACTACTTGATTTCATTATCTTTTAATTATTTCTCTGGTGGGATTCTGTGGTCCCATGGATAAACACCATCTCCTATCCTCTGCTCCAGCTTGATCAAGGTTTCCAATGTAGTGTCGGAGCCTACAGCTTCCAATTTATGTGATTATTGAATGTTTCCCAGATTAAAATTGTAAATAAATTCTAGTGTCGCCTACTTCAGCCAGAATGCACCTCCCCTTCCAGGATTGCAGACGAACTTTAGTTGATTCTTGCTCTGCCAGCTTTGGGACCCCTGAAGAGGCATGGAGCTCAACAAGGTATTTAGCACTGGTTGCACACTGTGATCATGCCAATTAACAGGCAACACAAATCTGATGCAGTGTCTGCATCGAAATCAACATATGTGTATTAGTGCTGCATTACAGTTCCTGCATCCATATTCTGGGGCTATCAAAGAATTCCCCACAGAATTCAAGTATGACATGGAAGGTGATACCTTGGGTAATAACAATAAATAATGCAAAGATACTGAGATTCCTTTAAATATATTAAATCATCTCAGGAGAGGCTAGCAAAGATTTTAAAGCAGTAATGTTCCTTATGAAATGCAAGATCAATTGAAAACAATGTTTCTCTATGGGCATTTGCCAGCCATCTTACAAGGAATGAGGAAGAGGAATTCCTTCTCCTACTCCCAAACAAAAAGCTGATGCAATAGGTAAGGGAGAAAAACAACTAAAAGACAAATACTGATATAACGCAGTGTGGAGCCGGAGGAACACAGCAGGCCAGGCAGCGTCAGAGGAGCAG
>JAHRHZ010000013.1:26076016-26157411 GCA_024137785.1 Ginglymostoma cirratum
AGGGTCCAGACCCGAAACATCAGCTTTCCTGCTCCTCTGATGCTGCCTGGCCTGCTGTGTTCCTCCAGCTCCACACTGTGTTATCTCTGACTCCAGCATCAGCAGTTCTTGTTATCTCTGAAAAGACATATACTGTCTCCTGCACTCACAAGACCTTGAAGGATAGCAAGAATCAATTGTTGGACAGCAGCTGTATACAATGAGCACTGAACACAAACAGATATTCAAGAAGCTTATTTCTGCTACCGCTGTGACTCTTTCATAGAATCGCAACATAGAACATTATCACACAGAAGAGAACACAGTCCCTCGAGTCTATTTTGGCTCTTTGGTAGATCATTCCAGTCATCCTACTCCTTTGTTCCCCCAAAACCCTGTAATTGTTTTCCATTCATGAATGTATCTACCTTTCTCTAAAATTTTACAATTCAATCTGCTTCCACTATCCATTCAGAATGCTCACGCCTTGAACATTTTCTCCCTCATCATGCCAGTTGTTTTATTTTGCCCATCATCTTAAATTCATAACATTTGGCTATTGACATTTACAGAAAAGACAATTACAGGGAATTTTACAGCACAGAAACAGGCCATTCCACTCAACTAGCCCATTGCTAGTCCCTACGCTCCACACAAGCTGCTTCCCACCACTCCACTTGGGGTCACAGGGTCTATGGATATGTTTGCGAGGAATGCAATCAAATTAATCTCCCACCTGATCATATTGTTACAGCAGTGGGAAGTAACTAATTTCACAACGAATGGCTAATATTGCACACCTTGGTTACTGCATTTCTGATCAGGCAAGATGTAGTGTAACCAAATAGCTACTCAAATATATCAGCGTTTTCCTGGTGTGATGGTGATGGAGTTGGATACAGATTTAGCTATTGCTGACAGCCCTGTCACTGAGATCCTCAGGTTCTTACCACAGACTTTCGTATTTATATGATGCATCATATACTGATATTTTATATCAATATATAATGTTTTATTATATATTTATATATTGAATTTTACTATCTTGTTTCATTGCTATTTTGATATTGTTGGTGTCTAAGGTGATGTTAATTTTCAGGTTTTAAAATAGTTAAAGTGCTGATCTAGTCCAGTTCCTTATCTAACTTACACTCAAAATGCATCAATGCTATTCACTTCAAATACTCCTTATGGTACAGTAATCCTTGGATGAGCTCCTTGTTGGATTTATTCTTGGCTATTCTATTTTCATAGTCTCCTAGTTCTGACAAATTGCAGGTGTTTTTTTCTCTCTGCTACCACCCCATTAAAGCCTTCCATAACTCTAGACCTTTGTTAAGTTGTTGTTCTAAAGCGAAAAGCCCTACCCTGTTCACTATAATTACAATCTTGTTTTTGCAACCATCTTTTCAGATCTTTAATTTTTTCGCACCATCTCACGTGCTTCCATATTATTATGATGGTTTCGTATTCAAACATTTCAAAGGACTTGAGCTTGAAGGATTGTGGACATCCCTTGAAAGCTTTTTAAAGAGGTCAATGAAAGGACAGTGGAACAAGTTTTAACAAGGCATTTCTTGAAAATTGCATGTTTCCAAATAATTGTCGGTCGTGGTTACTTGAGCCTATTTCCAGAAAGCTTCTGACAGTTTTTGCTACTGGATTTTATAATGGTTCTATTTGTCCAGTGTTTTGCAAGTTTGAAGACAGTTTTGGTTTTCACTTGGCAAACCTGCTGAAAGGAAGGAGCTGCTCAGCTCATGTATCCGCTTTCTGAAGCACTTTGTAGTGAATCCAATGTGAAAGCTGATTGTCCACTTGAAGAGTGTCTCAAAGGCTTCTCAGTTCTGCATTTTCTGAGCAAAAGGTGTCTGCTAAGATCCCTGAGGCATCTGCTAATTTTGGTGATACCCATCTACATGTGCCAGAATGCCAGACCAGCTCCGTTGCCAACAGGGCCCTCAACCAGGTATGACCCATCTCCCTCACCCCTTCTCTTCCCTCCCGCAACAGCAATATCCTCACATACCTTCCCACCAGCATCCACATCCAGAAGATCATCAGACGCCATTTCCGCCACCTCCAGCAAGATGCCACCACCAGACACATATTCCCCTCCCCTCTCTTGTCCGCCTTCCGTCAGGACCATTCCCTCCAGGACACCCTGGTCCATACTTCCATCACCCCCAACACCTCCCCACAGCCCAAGGCAACTTTCCCTGTAACCAGCAAAGGTGCACCACCTGCCTATTCACCTCCTCCCTCCCCAGTATCCGAGGGCCCAAACATACCTTTCAGGTGAAGCAACACTTCATCTGCACTTCCCAGAATCTAGTCTACTGCATTCACTGCTCACAATGTGGTCTCCTCTACACTGGGGAAATGAAGCGTGGACTTGGCAACCGCTTCCCAGAACATCTACGTTCTGCTCGCAAAAAAGACCCTGAACTACCTGTTGCCTGCCACTTTAATGCACCACCTTATTCCCTGACCAACATCTCTGTCTCTGGCTTGCCGTAGTGTTCCAGCAAAGCTCAATGCAAGCTGGAGAAACAACACCTCACTTTCCGCTTGGGGACCCTACAGCCCTCTGGGCTCAATACTGAGTTCAATAATTTTAGGGCCTAAACTCTCCCATGTCCCAGCCCCCTACCCCACACACCAGACCTTGTTATCACATAGCCTGCCATTACCCACCCCCTGTTGTCAGTCACTAACAGTCCCCATTAACAACTATTCACCCTCTCAGCCTGATCGTTAGCAACTCCTTTGTCTGTCCAACTGTCTTTCTCTCTCTTTGGGCTCTGTCCTATCATTTACTCCCTACCCCACCCACCTCCCTATTTTCTGCATATAAACTGATGTTTTCCCAGCCATCATCAGTTCTGAGGAAGGGTCATTGGACCCGAAACATTAACTCTGTTTTCTCCTTCACAGATGCTGCCAGACCTGTTGAGCTTTTCCAGCAACTTTGTTTTTGTGCCAGTTATGAGGGAATATTTCTCTGTCAGAGTGTTGGTTGTAATTGAATGCTTCACTGTCAGCTGAATACTATTAAGTGAGTTCTATACTGTTGGAGAGGATGAACTGAGAGGTTTCAATGGAGGGCACAATTAAGGGAGTGTCACTGTTAGATTTACCATAATCCAGATGAGACATTAAGGTCCTACTGATGGAATGTTTCTTCTTATCTACCCTGTCAAAACAGTTCATGATCTGATACAGCTCTATCAAATTTTCTCTTTATCTTCTCTCCTTTAAGGAGAATTACACCAGCTTTTCCAATCTGTCTACATAACTGATATCTAGCATCCCTGGTACCATTCTGTTAAATTTGTCCTGCACTGTCTTTAAGGATTTGACATCCTTCCTAAAGTATACAGCTGAAAAGAATACTCCAGCTGAGGCTGCTAAGTATTATAGCATGCTATTTGAGTGATGCCAATTCTGAAAAGGGCATTAAATAAGGAAATTACTTCACATTTTATGGTATTCAGTGCGTCCCTATAGCTATGAAAATGGAGACTTGAATTTATGTAGAGCCATTAATGAGTTCAGAATGTCACATAATGTTTTACACTTATGAGGCAAAATCACTGTCGTAATGCAGAAAATGTGACAATCTAATTGGATAGACCATGATCCTACAAACAGCAGTCTGATAATGATCAAATAATGCTTCAGTGAGACTGGCAGATAAATATCAGACAGGACACCAGGGAAAACTCTCCTGTCATTCTTTGAAATAGTGTCAGGGTATTCTTTCTTGGAATGAAGAATTGTGGGGTCTTTCCTTGACAAATTTCCTTGGATCTTATGTTAGTCCACTCTGTACATCACTAAATTATTCTTCCATTTTGAGACATACTGGCTTATAACACCGAATGCAAAGAACACCAGAAACATCATGGACAGTTTGCCATCAATAGGGTAATGATGTTTGACCATCAGAATGATTCAGGCTCTTATAATTTCATGTGGAAAAATGGCAAATTGACTCTGTGCTACTGACACAGAATCAACGTCCAAGATGAATATTAACCTGACATTTCAGCTGTGAAGTGGTTTGCTAGGAATACAGGCAGGACATTCAATCCCTCAAAACCTATCCCTCTTTTCACATAATTCATGGTTGATCAATGTCTCAATTCCATTCACTCATGTTTTCTCCATAAATTATGATACTCTGACTTACAATAGTCATTCTTTCAATAGCTGAGCGGTAACTTTAAGATTATGGCACCCTGTTCTCAATATTAGGCAATCTGATGAAATTATTTCTGTGTACTTACTCCATTGAATCATTTAATTATTTTTAAAAACATTGATTAGATCATCCCACAAACCCTTCTACATAAGAGAGTAAAATGCAAATTTATCCAATCTCATAAGTTAACCCTCTAAACACTGGTATCATTCTGGTGATTCTGCACAGTAGACTTTGCAAGGTCAATTTTGTGTTTTTTTTTAATTTCAGGAAATTTGTTCCCAAAACTGAACATAATACCCTAAAATAGCCTATTAATAATGTTCTGTGCATTGGAAGCTGCAGCTCCTTATTTTTGTATTCTCAGTTTACGTTCAAGAGTTACATTCCATCAACCATTTTCATTACTTTTTATATCTCTGAACTGGGTTTCATTGATTGATGCACATGGAGACCTAAGTCCTTTGCTTCTGCAAACTCTTCGTCGACATCTAATAAGAAAATATTTACATTTGTCTTTGTTCGAAAGTTGATAATATAATGTATTTCCACATCGAATGCCATCTGCCACAGTTGTGCAGACTCACATAATCTGTTTATATCCCATCATAATCTTCTGTTCCCATCTACACAACTTACTGTTCTTCCCAATTCAGTGTTAATGGCATACTTGGATATATAACTGTGTGTTCCTTCAACCAAGCCATCAATACATGTGTTGGAAAACTTAGGCCCAAGGATGAATTGCTGAGAACATCATCTTGCATATTCTTCCTCATTCTGCTAATTAGAGTTCAGTACTTTTACTTTCACTCTGTTGCCTCCACTCAGATTAAAACCTAATAATGTGAGATCATCTCTATCCTTGTGTTTTCATTTTGGTGAAAACTTATCAGATGCCTTCTGATAGACCACCTAAACACCTCCTATTCAGCAGTTGAATGACTTCCAAATTTCAAAGAAATTAATCAAACATCATCTGCCTTCAGAAATATACACTGAAGCTCATAGATCAGTTGGCAGTTGCCTATGAGTTCTGACATCTATCTCTAAGGATAAATCAGCAAGACTGCTGACAAATAGCAAGCTGCCTCTACCGCAACACTAAATTAAAATCAGCTATAAGATCTCAGTGAGTGTGAGACATGTTTGGCTTAGATTATAACATGCTTTTCCTTTAAGGACCTGATGGGTTCATAGCAATATTTTAAACCAATATACCATACTACATTATACTTAGCACTGCGGCACATGGAAGTTACTTACCGTGAACAGCACTTTGATAGGATCCAATAAATGATGGGAAATGGATATTGAGCCAAACATCTCTGCTCAGTAACTCCAAACAACGGTTGAATTCAAACTGTTTTTCAGGCTGTAGTTTTTTTAAAAAATAACATGATTAGAACAGGTTAATATAGGTTTACTTTACAATCCAGTGGTGTGACAGATTAGGAGTTTATCTGGACTTGCGATTATGACGTTGCTGGCCGATGTCCCATATGAGCTAAACATTACCCAGAAGGGTAAATAAAACAAAAGCACAAGCATTTACTGCAAGGGAATTACTGCAAAAGTTATTCTCAGTTGAAGGAAATTCTAACAGATACTCTCTATAGCCATTATAACAATCCAAAACTGATCACACTGCACTTTTCTCTGTCCATAACCTTATATTGTCCTCTACTTTAAATATTTATCCTGTTGCTCCTTAAAAGACGTAATGCGTTGTATCAACCTTTGCTCTGCTCACAGCTCCAATAATGATGTAAACAAATCTGCCTTCTTGTTTCTCTCCTTTATTGGTCATTGTAACTTGATAAAGATCCAAGCAGATGAAACAGACTTCTATCTATTTACTCCGTTTCAACTCATAACAATCTTATAGTTTTTTAAAAAATCTAGTCTAAACCTTTCTTGCTTCAAGGGAAATAGTCCAAGTGTCTTAGCTCTCTCATCATAACTACGTTTTTCCATATTTGTGCCTGTACAGAAAAACAGGGTTTTACTGGTGTTCTTGCTTATTGTATGATCACTGAGCTGGCATAGTGATAGTTCTAGAAGCCCCATAAAAAAACCCAAGCCATATAAACCTAATAAAGGGACAGGTTTCCAGAAACCATAATCAGAAAGACTCATTAGTCACTAAGCAGCTCAGTCGGTGTGAGAGAGACTTGAATTGAAGAATGATTTATTGTCACATGTAGTTACAGTGCATAATAAAGTAATATTACAGTGAAAAGCTTCAACTGTTGCCACAATCAGGCGCCATTTGAATTGTTTAAGAATAAAAAGATACAGCTGAAAGAGTCCATCATCATTCTACTGCCTCTGCCATGAGTCCTGAGCCAGTTCACCAACTGTTGTGATTATAATGAGGCCAGCCAGATGGTCCTCAGAGAATATGAGTCCCTTGATTGGACCAGATTAACAGAGCCAATCACGGAGCCCTGGCTGACAGATAAGAACATGAGAGGTGGCTCTGAGGGAGCTGGATGACTCTCCAACTGTAAATAAAAGGTGACTTGGTGAAGGAGTACTGGCCTCTGCGGAGTTATTTAAGTGGCGACATGAAAGGGATTAACGATATAATCACGCAAAAGCACCTGCTAGCTGAAACCCAAATGGACTTCAAACAGACACCATAACTGACTTTATCTTTGGAAAATGCAGCAAGTGGGGCGTATGAGTTTCAGGGTATTCCTATGGAAGTGGATGCCTTCACCAGTCTGATTGAGCTTGGGGAACACAACTTGAGTGAAATCAATTCCAAAACCTCACTCAGGACATATCCTGAACAAAGGGATTCTAGGTCAGCCCATGGCAAAACCCCTAAACAAAGCCTTAGCCAAATGGTTAAAATTTTCTTCAGGATCTGAGACAGCAAGACATTGCAGTTGCTGCCGGCATGCAGACTCGAGACAACAAAAGAGTCCCACTAGACCTAAATTAAGCAAGTGAACTCATAGGCCAGTGTCCAGGAGAGTGTACACCCTGGAAAGCCCAGCAAAATTTGGCTTTGAACAGTTGAATTGCTTAGCAATCAAAAGAAATATCTTGTTAAATGGTCACCTGGTTCTAATAAATTGAATTGAATTGAATTAGCCTTTATTGTCACATGCACTCGAATAAGTGAAGTGAAACGTTTGTAATGTCGCTGCTTTGGCATCATCTTAGTTACAGGGAACTTGGTACAGAATACTTAAGCATGTTTTATTTGTTTGAAATAATCATAAAAAGAAGTTCAGCATATGAACAAAGAGTAAAGACGTTTTCTTTTTAAAAAGTACATGAATTTTAGCCTTTTCACCAACTCCACACCAGCACCGAGCCTTCAGACCATCAGGGCTGACTTTCTAGATCACGCTGGGCTTTAAATCTTCCCATCCCCAAGTGTCTCACCCCCAATCCTGGACTCACCACCCCCAAACTGGCCTCCGCTGCAGGACTCACCCATGCCACACTGGCCTCCACTCCAGGACTCAACGGCCCCACACTGACCCCCCCCTCCAGGACTCACCGTCCCCACACTGGCCTCCACTCCAGGACTCACCCAGCCCACTCTGGCCCCCACTCCAGGACTCACTGCCCCCACACGTACCCCACTCCAGGACTCACCACCCCCAAACTGACCACTACTCCAGGACTCACTGCCCCCACACGTACCCCACTCCAGGACTCACCACCCCCAAACTGACCACTACTCCAGGACTCACCGCCCCCACACTGACCCCCACTCCAGAACTCACCATCCCCACACTGGCCTTCACTCCAGGACTCACCGCCCCAACACTGGCCTCCCTCCAGTACTCACCGTCCCCACACTGGCCTCCCTCCAGGACACACCACCCCCACACTGGCCTCCACTCAAGGACTCACCGTCCACACACTGGCCTCCACTCCAGGACTCACCGCTCCCAAACTGGCCTCTGATTCAGGACTCATCGTCCCCACACTGACCCCCATGCCAGGACTCACTGCCCCCACACTGACCCCCACTCCAGGACTCACTACTCCCCATGCTCGTTTCTGCTCTGGGACTCACCGCCTCCACGCCAGCCTGGCCTGGGACCTGTCTCTGGGACTGCCTCCAGAATTCGCTGTTGCCGCACTGGTCTGGCCTGGGACTCACCTGGACTCACCGCCCCCACACGGACCTGGCCTGGGACTCACCTGGACTCACTGCCCCACTCTGGGCCTGGCCAGGGACTCACCTGGACTCACTGCCCCCACACAGACCTGGCCTGAGACTCACCTGGACTTGCCATCTCACTGTGGGCCTGGCCTGGGACTCACCTCCAGGACTCACCAGAGACAACCTTCGCTCTCCTCCATTCACGTCCAGCTAAGTTTAATTTAGAAGTTTGAAACAAAGGGAGGAAGCAAGAAAAACAACAGATGGAGAAGGAGAGCTCCAGCTGGAGCGTCTTACTCTGCTGCCATCTTGGTGGGTTTGTGGAGGTTGATGCCGGTGCAGCCATTTTCGTGATCACAAAACCAGTCTTTGATAAAATTTGGTCTTGAATTCAACCCTTAAGATTACACAAAACCTCGACTGGACTGAGAACCTATACCGGGGAACCGTTACAGGTTAAGGGTACAACTTTGGTTCTGGTCTCATATGAGAAGCAGCTGATTCAGTTACCACTGATTGTAGCAAAAGGCTCGGCCCCAACCTTGATGCGGTGAATTAGTTGAGAAACCTTCACCTCAATTGGCTCACATTTTTCAATTCGGAAATGGCTGCCTGAGTGAATTAAATAATTAAATAAAGTAATTATATACCCTGAGGTTTTTCAGGAATGTCTAGGGACTATCAAAGGAGGCAAGATTACCTTGCATGTTCAGTAGGAAACAATTCCATGGTTCTGCAAGGCCAGCCCAGTGGCATTTGCCATACGGGCAAATGTAGAGGCAGAAATCAGAAGGTTGCAAAGCGAAGGAATCATCAAACCAGTGCAGTTTGCAGAATGGGCAGCAACAGTTGTACCGATTGTAAAGCCTGTTGGATCGGTTCATCTTTGTGGGGATTTTAAACAAATGGTAAACCACTTTTCACAGCTGGATAAATACCCAATCTCTCACATAGAGCATTTATACACAAAGCTGGGAAGATCAGATTTAACTTCGTGCGAGGTCTTCTCCCTATTAGCAACTCTGTTGGAGTTATCCCTCTAGTTGCCTGAGAGGTGGTCCCATAATCAAATAGGAACCAGGACAGTTTGGAATTTAGTGAAGCTATAGGCTGTTTCTTTCAGCCTGCCTTCAAAGTTTGGACTGCTCTTTCTGCCAGACCATCGGATGATGAATGGCATGGAGTTGTCCTGATATATCGAATACCATTTGACTTTAGGAAATACTCAATTTCCATGCTGGTAAACAATGGTCCATTATCTGTGACTATGTCTTCCGGGAGTTCATGTATTGCAAACGATGTGGGCAGTTTTTCTACCATTATCCTCGTGTTTGACGCACAAACTAGATGCACATCCAGCCACTTTGAGTGGGCATCCTCAATGATTAAGAACATTGAGCTCATGAAAGGACCTACATAGTCAACGTGTAACCAAGTCCAGGGTCTACCCAGCCATTCCCACAAATGTGGAGTAGTTGCTGACGGTAACTTTCGTATTCTTGGCATTCTGGGCACTGCTCCACCATCATGGCCATGTCCATATCCAATCCTGGCCACGAGACACAACTCTCGCCAACGCCTTCAAGGTGGGCATGGTTGCAGAAGTGTCATCGGTTTAGCAGCAAAGACTCGAGGCATCAGGGTGGAGGAGCCTGGATCCAGGCCCATGGCTGAGCTCGAAGCAGGAGCTGTTCCAAAGATCATGGCTTTATTGAGATAAGACTACAAGATGAACTTTATCTTTTTATTTTTCTGGCTTTTATATACTGTGTTTTGGTTTATTTTCTGTGTTTTAGCATGGTGTCGGAGAGTGGCGACACTAAACAACACTTTTCATGGTATTTTGTAACAAAACACACACGACAATAAATAAATCAAACTGAATAGAGGAAGGTTGGTTTGTGGAGACAGGACTCATAGGCTTACAAAGCAAAAGGAAATGGAAGTGCTGCAGACCAACTATGAGGAAATGAACCAGACTGAGACAGGAAGGGACAGAGTGTACAAACAGATAAATAAAAAACAGGAAACAGTGTCAAAAGGGGTCAAAAATTGTTAAAAGGCAAAATTAACAGCTTTTTACTTAAATGCACGTAATATGTGGAATGAAATAAATAAATTAATAGCACAAATAGAGGTTAATGGTATGATCTTAAAGTTATGATGGAGATGTGGTGACAAGAAAATATAAGCTGTGAACTAAATCTTCAGGGGTATGTGACTTTGTGAAAAGGTAGACAGGATGGAAAGAGCAATAGCTAGCTTTGTTATTACCAAATGGAATAGGTATGAAAGCAAAAAATGATCTTCGATCAAAAGAAGTAGAAGCCATACGGGTGGAGGTAAGAAATAACAAGGGGAAAAATACACTAGTGGGAGTAGTCAATAGTCTCCCTAGTAAAAGCTTTAGGGCAGAGAATTAATCAGCAGATAATGAGAACATGTAAAAAAGTCAGTACATTAAAGATGGCTTTAATCTTACGGCAGATTGGGAAAATTAAATTGACAAAGGTAGCCTCAAGGAAGAATTCATAGAGTGTCTTTGGGACAGTTCAGGGTGAGCATTTAGAAATACATAATCAAATAAAGTCGAGTCAACATAACTTCACAACAAGCAAATCATGCCTGGAAAAACCTATTACAATTCTTTGTAGGGGTAATAAGCAAGGTTGATAAAAGGGAAACTGGTGTTGGAATATTTTTGTATTTCCAAAAGGTGTTCGACGAGGTATCATACATAAGGCAGCTTAATAAGTCGGTGCTAGTGGTAGGATATTAGGATGAATAGAAGATGGACTTAGTAATATAAGACAGATTTGAGACATTGGGGGAATTTTCAGTACAGTAACCTGTAACTAGTTGAGTGCCACAGGAATCAGTGTTGGGCCCACAATTAATGACAATTTATATTGATGACTTTAATGAAGGAATGCTAATGCTAAGCTTGTGGATGGAACAAAAACAGGTGGGAAAGCAAGTGCTGAGGATGACAAAAAAAAGTCTGAAGATGAAAATAGACAAGTTACATGATTGAGCAAAAACTTGGTACATGGAATATAACTTGTGAAAATGTCAGGGTATACATTTTAGCAGGAAGAATGGAATAGCTGAGTATTAGTTAAGTGAAGAGAGACTTAAAAAGCTGCAGTACGGAGGGATTTTGTGTCTTCAGTCACAAATTACAAAAAGACTGGTATATATGCTTAGATAACACGTTATGGAGCTGGATGAACACAGCAGGCCAAGCAGCATCAAAGGAGCAGGAAAGCTGATGTTTCTTTCAGGTTTTGGGGAAGACAAATGGACTGCTGTCTGTATTTTAAAACAAATGGAATATAACAATGTGGAGGTCTTACAATAATTATACAAGGCACTAGTGACACCACACCTGTAAAACTGCGAATAGTTTCGCTCTCATTATCCAAAAAAAGGTATCCATTTCTGAAGAAGGGTCTAGGCCCGAAATGTCAGCCTTCCTGCTCCTCTGATGCTGCTTGGCCTGCTGTGTTCATCCAGCTCTACACCTTGTTATCTCAGATTCTCCAGCATCTGCAGTTCCTACTATCTCTGAAAGATATACTGTCTTTGGTGGTAGTCCAGAGGAGTTTCACCAGGTTGATTTCAGATATGGAGGGACTGTCTTATGAGGAAAGGCTGAGCAGGTTGGGCTCGTTTTCATTGGAATTTAGAAGAATATAAGGCAACCATATGGAAATATATAACATTTTAAGGGACTTGACAGGGTAGATGTGGAGAGGTTGTTTCTCCTTGTAGGGCAACCTAGGACCAGAGGACATAATCTCAGAGTAAAGGGTTGGCCATTTAGGAGACAAAGAGGTTTTCTTTTCTCTCCAAGGATAATCAATTTATAGAATTCTTTACCACAGAAGGCTGTCAAGGCCATGTGTTTAACTATATTCAAGGTTGTGATAGGCAGATTTTTAATCAATAAGGGAATCAAGGGTTGTGGGATAATGGCAGGAAAGTAATGGTGAAGGTTTTCATATCAGCCATGAACTGATTGAAGGGTAGAGCAGGTGCAATGGTCCGAATGGACCACTTTTGCACCTATGCCTTCTGGTCTTTCCCTCTTATTGGATATACTGCAAAAATTTGACTTTTCATGAATTTTGGATCCTGCTTTATTGTCAGCAGATGAATTCAGATTTTCACAGCTTATGATATGCAATCGAATGATCAAAATTGTAATATAACATGGTTTAGAAAGAAGTACAAGAAGATTTTCTGCGAAACATCACTATCAATATATGTGGAAATTGACGACACTGGGTAGATTATTTACCCTCATAGTTCTGCAGATAGATTTAAGGGCATACATCACAAGCCACAGCTAGAGATGAGAGGTTCTTTGGAGAAGAATAGTTGCAAGGTTGGTTTTGACATTTCCCTGTGGCATCTGGGAAGGGAAGAAAAGGCTGATCATACATAACTGAAGTTTATTTTTCTGAGGAAAAAGTATATTAATTGGGAAGATTGGCCTCTTCTGTAATATTGCAGGGATGCATTTGTTAGCTGAAGATTTTGAAGTAATTATTAGCCATCTCTTAGATAAGTCAAGCTTGACATAAGAATTTACAATATGTATTGGATGAAGGAGTGAAAGGGTGGATTAGCAAGTTCGCGGACAATACGAAGGTGGGTCACGTTGTGGACAGTGCGGAGAGCTGTTCTAGGTTACAAAGGGACATTAATAGGATGCAGAGCTGGGTTGAGAAGTGGCAGATGGAGTTTAACCATGAAAAGTGTGAGGTGATTCATTTTGGAAGGACAAACTTGAAAGCAGAATACAGGGCTAACGGAAAGATTCTTGGCAGCGTGGTGGAGCAGAGGGATCTTGGGGTTCATGTTCACAGTTCCCTGAAAGCTGCCACCCAGGTGGATAGAGTTGTTAAGAAGGCGTATGGTGTGTTAGCTTTCATTAATAGAGAGATCGAGTTCAAGAGCTGTGAAGTTATGCTCCAGATACACAAAAGCCTGGTTCAGCCACATCTGGAGTATTGTGTCCAGTTCTGGTTGTCTCATTACAGGAAAGATGTGGAGGCATTGGATAAAGTGCAGAGGAGATTTACCAGGATGTTGCCTGGAATGGAGGGAAGGTCTTACGAGGAAAGGTTGAGAGAGCTAGGGCTTTTCTCTTTAGAATGACGAAGGATGAGAGGTGACTTGATAGAGGTGTACAAAACGATCAGAGGTATAGATAGAGTGGACAGCCAGAGACTTTTTCCTAGGGTGGAGGTAGCTATTATGAGGGGGCATACTTTTAAAGTGAGTGGAGGTAGATACAGGGGAGACGTCAGAGGTAGGTTCTTTACTCAGAGAGCGGTTGGGGCGTGGAATGTGTTGCCAGAGAGGGTAGTGGAGTTGGCCTCATTAGGGGCATTTAAGGGGCTATTAGATAGGCATATGGATGATAGTATAAGGTAGAGGTGGAGGTTAGATAGACCTTAGGATTAGGGTAAAAGTTTGGCACAACATCGTGGGCCGAAGGGCCTGTACTGTGCTGTACTGTTCTATGTTCTATGTATTGGTTTCTCCCAGGTAAGTAAACTTAAAAGAAATGCTTAGCTGTTGTCTAGCCAGGGAACGTCAGCTCTGTTGTGCTTTTGGATGATGTTAGCAATGGACTGCATGTAAATGAGAAATAGAAGGAATAGGATTACTTGAGATAATTGAAAACTGATTTCAATGTCTTTAGTTGAATACTGTCTGATAGACCATGACTCCAGGGCAAGCAACACCATGATTTTAAAATTCTTGTTGGTATTTCCAAGTCTATCAATGGCCTTGCTCCTCCAGATCTCTGTAATTTTCCAGCTCACTAACCTCTGAGATATCTGCACACATCTAATTCTGAGCTCTTAAGCAACTCCAATTTTCAGTACCATGCTTTCACCTACTACAGGAAAGAAACAGGCAGCCTCAGCAATCCCTTGTGTTAAATGGGAAGAAGTAAGGTAGAGCTATAATTTTCATTGTACATCGTGCTACACAGGCTTTTCCCATTTAAAATAAAAGTGAGAAACTTTGGCTCTATGGGACCATATGATGAAAATAAGAGAGCTGGAACTCTTATACAGAGAGATGTTTTGTTCAAGCTAACAAAATTGAAGCAGGTGTAGTCGTCCCTGCATTCCTGACTATTAATGGCAGGTGAGGTGGGGGGCTGGTGGAGCTTTGATCTTCCTGAGAAGTCTGCTACTGCCAGAGAATCTGGGTTCCGAAACTTATGAAGAAATGGTGGGACTCCTACAGAACCTTTTCTCACCAACTGGTAGTTGCTGAAAGGTTCTGATTCCACAATGCAACCAGCATGATGGGGAAGCTATCTCCCAGTTCACAGCAGTTTTAAAGACGTTAGCAGAATTACTGCAGACACCAACTGATACAACCCCTTATTGAAATGCAAGCTAGTAAGAATGCAGTTGGACGCCAAAACAATGGTTTCATTGAAAGATGAAAGTGTACCGGAAGCAGCTGAGTCATATTGCACTGCAACCTTCAAAAATTATACAAAGAACATATGCAGGTGAAGTGGTGCCTTTAAGGGGTTGTGTCAATGTGAATGTTCAGTTATAGAGTCAGTCTGAAGGGCAACATAGTGATTCAGTGGTTAGCACTGTTACCTCACAGTGCCAGGGACCCAGGTTTGATTCCACCCTTTAGCAACTGTCAGTGTGGAGTTTACACATTGTCTGCGTGGGTTGCTGCAGGTGCTGTGGTTTCCTCCCAAATTTCAAAGATATACCGGTTAGGTGGTTTGGCCATGCTAAAATTCCCTGTAGTGTCCAGGGGTGTGTAAATTAGTTGGATTAGCTATGGGAAATGTAGGGTTACATGGAAAGTGTAGGGGGATGGGTCTGGATGGGATGCTCTTTGGATGGGTGGTGTGGACTTGTTGAGCTGAATGATTGGTTTCCGCACTTGTAGGGATTCTATTATTTGTCCTTCCATGCACTTTATCGAAGGAAATTTTTCAGCTTTATTGGGAAGAATATGGTCAGAGAAAATCATACTCAACTGGAGCAAAGTGAATCACTTGTCAGTTTCTGAGACTGGTCTATCAAAAATTCTTTAAACAAAAGCACCTAAAAATGTAAACCAACTGCAATTATTATTGAGTTTGTTAAATCACTATAGCAGGTTTGTTCCAAATCATGTAATCATTGTCAAGCAGTTACACAGTTTATTATGTCAAAACAAAAATCAGAAATGAGAAGGTCAATGCAAAAGTGCCTTTATGCAAGCCAAAGAGGCTTTATTAAAGTCAATTTTGACCCAAAGTTATCGTTGCAACCAGTATGGACTGGGAGCAGTTATTTGTCCAGTTGTGAACAGAAGCCAACTTTTTTTTTGCATCAAGATCATTAAACAAAGCAGAAATAGTAGACAAAAATGCTGTAAGAGTCATTTTTGGCATCAGATGGTTTCACCAATATCTGTACTGCTGGGAATTTACATTACTATAGATCATTGACCACAGTACTTGTGCCTCATACAAGGATACTTTCTCCAGCGTGAGTCATATGCAAAGGTATGTATTATTTCTGTCAGCTCAGACCTATACAGTTAAGTATCAGCAATCTAACTTACATGGATTACTTTTGCCAAATGCATTGACTACAAACAGTTCCTATGTCGAAAATTTTCTACTTCAAACAAGTAGAGAACACTCCGGTAACAGCAGGACAAGAAGTACACTAGAAATTAACCACTACTTTATTAAAAATGATGTACATGGTACTTCATGGCAAGATCATAGGAATAACCTCAGGACTGAAGTCGTACATCACATGAAAGCTGGAATTATCTGTACAAGCAGGATGTTTCATATAGGAACTAAGGATCATCATTCCGTCACAGCGAAGGAAACGTGTTAAATCAACTACAAAAAGGTCACTGTGGCATTGTCAGAATGAAGGAGAAGCCAGAAGCTATTTTTGACAGCTAAGTTTGACTCCAAAATTGAGAATAAGGAGGGAGTATGTATAGCTGGTGCAAGAGCTCACAACCTACCTCCATTAGTCTGTTATATCCATGGGAATGGCCAGAAAGGCAGTGAGAAAGAATGCATATTGACTACACCAGACCTTTTGCAGGGCGAATGATTTTCATAGTGGTTGATGCACATACTAAATAACCTGAAGTTGCCATCATGAAGGTGACAAGTTCAGAAAAAGAACTATGGAAAGGTTGGGGGAGATCTTTATTAACTTTGGTTACCCAGAACAACTTATTAGTGATAACGGTCCACAGTCTATATCACAAGAATTTATGAACTATCTGAAGCAGAATAGAATTCAACATATTTGAACAGCTCCCTATTAGCCAGCCACAAATGGTTTGGCCTAAAGGTTTGTTCAGAAAATGAAACATTCCTTTAAGGTAACTCAGGAACAAGGATCACTATCCAAATGACTGAGCTAATTTTTGTTAACATATTGGAACGCAGCTCATTCAATGATGCAATGTCCTCCAGCATTTCTCATGGTAAAGTTTGGGTTGCTGAAACCACCCATTTGAGTTGCTGAAACCACCCATGAAAAAAGACGTTGTTGACAGGAAATAAACAGAATCAGGATTTCCAACAGGACAAACAGGCCGAACACCATAGTTTCCAAAGAATTAATGTTGGCGTAGGATTATCCCGCTGTGAAAGTGGGTACCAGCCATCATTGTAGCATAGACTGGACTGGTCTCCTGTGCCATACAGATGAGAGATGATGTAGTATAGAGAAGACAGGCAGATTAACTCTTGGCAATGAGAACAAATATGCCAGGGGCAACATTAACTGAAGATCCACAGGTAACTGTGCCAAGGAGAGACCTGGATAATACTGACATCAGACAGGTGATGTTCCTTGCACACTTAAAAAAAAGGTTAAAGCCAATGAGATGCCAAAGGTGCACCAAAAACTTTGCAGGAAACAATGTCCTCCATAAAGTCTTATCTACTGACTTGTACATAAGGCTGTAAATATTGTGAAAGTTTTCGTTGCAAGAACCTCTGATAGAAAGGGACGGGCTGTTATGTATTTGTGTAGATGTGGCAGACTGCCACTTTAAGAGTCCAACCATGTAATGTCATGATTATATATCATCGGCCATTTTGGTCTCAAACAGTTCTCCCTAAGTTTGCTGACTGTTGAATGAACACCTCCTTGATAAAGCTTTTGCTGTTGAATGCTTTGGTCTCCTTTCCTTTTTGGAACTTAACAGTCTTCAATTTTGCAGACTATACAGACAGTTGTGGGTGTGTTTAAATTATGCAGAAAAAGGAAACTCAGCAAATGTATCTAACAGTGGTTGGTGAGCCAAACACTATCCAAGTTTGCACAAATTAAGTATTGCACAAATTAAAATCTGTTGAGTGGAAGGAATTTTGGCATTATTGCTCATAGCGACAATTGAATGACTAATGCCAAGAAGTCATAATCAAAACAGACTGGTTATTAGCATGCAAATCGAGAATAATTCAAGATAAAACCAAATAAATCACCATGTACTTGGACAAGAAATTGATTAGACTGTATTTGAAATATTGCATCAGAAAGTTGGACCAGAATGATTACATAATAAACTTCAGTTATTCAGAAATGCTAGAATGCTGGGTATATTCCCTGTAGAAATGTGCAGACATAAGGGATTTATGTTATTATGAGGGGTTAATTGTGGTCCGCTTAAGAAACAACTCCAATAATGTAGGTTGGAAAAAGCCGAAGGATGGACTGACGTAAGATATTTAGCTTTTAGCAGGGGATTGTCAAACTGTGAAACTGGCTCATGTGATGAGTGCAACATTTCTGCACGCCCTCGTGAGAGATCAACAAGTTTCTCACTGGTAAGAATAAAACCTAGGGAAAGAACCAAGTTTATATTGTGGACATTTACTGATTGGGTCTGAATGATGGACAGATATTGTGTTAATGGGTGGAGGGGAATATAACTATGATGCTCCAGGCATTGCAGTTCTGAGGAGCAGGCTCAATGAACCAAATGGTCTTTCCCCATTTATCACTTTGAATGTTTGGATGTGACCAGAAGTTAAATTAGCAGAGAAAAAGTTGATTTCTGAAGGTAATTTTATTTGGTCTTCCTTTGATATTTTAAGATATTGGTGACTGATCTTGAATACCTTTGTCAAGAAACTTGTTTTTTTTTGATGGATTCAAATTGCACCAAAGAATTTAGATCATCAGCCGCTAAAGCAATTTTCTCTGTTAAAATGAAACAGCCAAAGATAAATATTCAGAGGATGTTATTCGACTAAGATATCAAACTGCCAACAAGATACACAGACATGCCTTAATTAAAATCCTTCTTTCCTGAATACTAGATTGGATTTTGTCAGCCCTCTGAGAATGGGCAGGGAGGTGGGAGAGGTCCGTAATATGGTACAGGAAGGTGGTAGTGTGGTGCCAATATCTGACTGATGCCTGCCTTACTGGTTTTGGCAATCACAGACCTCATATACCCTGACTGAGTGGGTATCTTGGTCCCACAGTGTTATGACCTTCCAGGTACAACTTCAGCAATGGCCACCACTTGTGGTGGCACTACTGTGACTGCTGACTAGGGGGCCACAACTCCTGGAGGGCAGTACCTGTATGACCATAAGAAATAGGAATCAGCGTTTGGCCACTTGAGCCTGCTCCATCATTAAATAGGATCGTGGCTGATCTGATATTCCTCACAACCACTTTCCTGCCTTTTCACCGTAACCCTACTGATCAAGAATCCATCTATTTCAGCCTTAACTAGACACAGGGACTCTGTCCCCACCCCTCCCCCCCTGCACAGCTCTCTGTGGCAAGGAGTTCCAAAGACTGACATTCCTTTGAGAGAAGAAATTACTCCTCATCTCTGTGCTAAATTGGCAGCCCTTTATTCTGAGTTTATGCCCTCTGGAGTTAGACTTTCCCCTGAGGAGAAACATCCTTTCAGCATTTAACCTGCTAAGACTCTTAAGATTCCTATCTGTTTAAACAAACATATTTAATTCTTCTAAGTTCCAATGAGTAGAGTCCCAACCTGTTTAACCATTATTCATAAGACAATCCCTCCATACTGGGGATCATTCTAGTGAACCTTCTCTGAACTGCCTCCAGTGAAATGATGTCTTTCCCGAATTAAAGGGAGCAAAACTGCTCGTAGTACTCCAGCACCTTGTACAGTAAGACTTCCCTACTGTTATACTTCAACCCCCTTGAAATAAGGGCTAACTTTCCATTGGCACTTTCTTTTAATGAATCGGAGCACCTGACAGCTTCATTGCAGCAACTAATCGGTTGCTGTTAAAATATGGACAGAGGCCTGGGAGAGTGTCATCAAGAAATGCATTTAACAGGAAGACAAAGTGAAAAACAGAAATCAATGTTATTAATAAGGAAAGTAAAATCATCTGCCTTTCAAAAAACATAATGAGATGTTCAACATTTTGAG
The DNA here is from genome assembly GCA_024137785.1 of Ginglymostoma cirratum. Taxonomy (NCBI): domain Eukaryota; kingdom Metazoa; phylum Chordata; class Chondrichthyes; order Orectolobiformes; family Ginglymostomatidae; genus Ginglymostoma; species Ginglymostoma cirratum. Next base: position 26,095,798 of record JAHRHZ010000013.1, read on the forward strand.
ATGTTCAACTGTGCCATTCATCTTTTGAAGTAGAGGTAGGAACATATTGAGAATGAATGGCACAGAAGGTAACCATTCAACCTATTGTGCTTGCAGCAGTGAAAGGAGAGCTATTCAGCTCTTTCCCACTTCACAACTCTTGGTTCATAGCCTTGTAGGGTTACATTATTTCAAATGGATAGCAAATGTAATGAGTGTTTCTACGTCTGCCACCCTTTCAGATGATGAGTTCCAGACTCGTCTCGTAAAAAATTTCAGTCAATTCCAATTCCTCTATAAATTAATTTAAATCCAGACACATTGCTTATTGAAATTAAAAAAAGCAGAAGATGCTGGGGAAACTCAGCAAGTCTGACAGAATTTGATAAGAAAGAGAATCAGAGTTAATGTTTTGAGTTGGATCTGAATATCCATGCTATTGATGTGCACTTTGACAATTGTGGCTACTTGTTTGGGAATGGGTTCTGTTCAGATAAGGGCCATTCAGAAGCAGGAGAGTAAATTACTATAGGAAAAAGTGTCCTTACTATTGCCCTTACCTTAAGGATAAATCATACTTCAGGGATGAAAGCTATGGCAAAATATCTTCCTTATAGAACCAATCAATATATTAAACAAAACTCTTTAATTTTTAATTCTTTAAGACAATTTTGTTAATTTGATAGAGTATTATTTTATTACCAGTTGTAAATGTCATTCTTTAGTTCCTTGGAATCTTAAAATATTTTTGGAAAAGTGTCATTTTCATTGAGCCTCACAGTTGGTTTCTCTCCTTGAGGTCTTACAAATTTCCCCCTGCCTTCATTCCAAACATACCTCATTAATTATATGTTACGTCCCTATGGTGCCCTTGTTGTCCAGTGTGAGCCCAATGTCAAAAACCAACTATTTTACAGTCAGAGTCATTCAGCATGGAAACAGACCCATCAGTCCAACTCATCTGCACCAACCAGACATCCCAACCTGACCTAGTCCCATTTGCCAGCAATTGGCCCATATCCCTCTAAACCCCTCCTATTCATATACCCATACGGGTGCTGTTTAAATGTTACAATTGTACCTGCCTCCACCACTTCCTTTGGCAGCTCATTCCATACACATACTACCTTCTGCCTGCTAAAGTTACCCCTCAGGTCCTTTTTAAATCTTTCCCCTCTCACGTTAAACCAATGCCCTTTAGTTTTGGACTCCCCTACCCTAGGAAAAAGATCTCAGCTGTTCACCCTATCTACGCCCCTCATGATTTTATAAACATCTATAAGGACACCCCTCAGCCTTTGCACCAGGGAAAATGCCCATCCTATTTAGCCTCTCCCTATAACTCAAACTCTCCAGTCTCAGCAACATCTTTTGAAATCTTTTCTGCACTACCTCAAGTTTACAAACATTCTTCCTATAGAAGGATGACCAGAACTATGACAGTATTCTAAAAGTGGCCCAACCAATGTCCTGTACAATTCCTGTCAAAGAGTGATCAATGCACCCAGCTCACATCTATTGGAATCGGATGTCAATTAAGTCCTGCCTGACTTGGTCAGCCTCAGTCAGGATGTTGTGTGCGGAGCTATAGTCACAGTGAATAGCCCTTGTCTCCCTGTAATCATCTCCCAGTAAGGCATATGGATCCTCAAATGTAGCAGGAACACAAGAGTTCTCAAGAATAAAGGCATTGTGCCAGCTCCCAGGGTACTGTGTGCAAACTTCTAAGGAGTGGAACTGATGCTGTCAGATCTCTTGCAGATTGATGGAATGGAAGCTTTCTCAATTGTGGAACTCAGCTGCATTATGATACAGCTCTCTCACTGCGACATATGTACTATTGCATCCTGCACCAGACAGGGGAATGACAGCTATGCTGCCAAATTCTACTGCCCAGGCTGCAGCACTGGCCTTGTCATGGGGAAACAAGATCAAGTAGTGTGGTCTGTCACAAATGGCATTGATCTCAGAATTGATGCATTGTAGGTGGACAGCTGGTGCATCTGTTCCTCCTCTGCACCTTCATTACATCACAGCAACAGTGACAGTCACACCTGCTGTGGTTGGATCCATCAGTCACACTTCCAATGATTCTGTGTGGGGAGCCGGAGAAACAGAACAATAGGAACAGATGGCATTTGTGTCATGTACAAATGATGGTTTAGCCTACTCCTTCATGTAATGGGACATGGGACATTCAAACAAGGAGTGCTATGGAATGACTCATCATGGCACTTTGACGTTGGATCTCTTCCAATGAATTCACCACCAATGGCAGAGAGACAGCAAGAGATGGTCAGTACTGTACCCTTGTCTCCCAGCCCCACATCACCCATGGGCTGTCTCATTTCTTATAGAGAATTTTGCATAACCCTTGTAGTTGAGGTTGAGAGGACATCAATTCTGTATTCCTGTTAACTCCAGGCAGTTTTAGATTAAATGTGTGCTTTGTGGCCTGCAGGTGCCTCATTTAAGGTCACCTTTGATTACTTCTGCATAACAAAGATGTTTATCTTTGCCTTGCAAGTCAATAAGCAACATAGCTTGTGATTAGCACTGGCACTGTACACGCTTGTACACTGCATGCCGTTCACATGCATAGTCATATGATTTCAAATGTTTTAAACCTGACTCTTCAAGTACTTAATTGGTACTAATTGAAGGTCCTTCCATTGCTTAGAAGTAAAGCCTGGTTTTGATTAGCAAATAGTTGGGCATAGTTGCAGCTATTTTCCATTTGTAGTTTGCATTTAGCACTCAACAAATCGTGGAAGACAATGCAGGTCGTGCTGAACACCATGAGTACCAGGATTGGCCTGGTCATCACCTTCCTCCCCAACACCCACTTCCCACTGAATTTCCATGTCCCTCTCTACCTAACAATCTCTGGTCAGCCCATCTCTGTTGAACACTACCCTGAAATATGTATAGAATTCTTGTCCTTACGCATTGAAGCCTTTCACTACAATTTGGTCACGCAGCACAATTCCCACAATGAGGGCATGTTGGTGGTGGCCATGTATTACCACACCCCACCTCCCCCACCACAACTTCCCATGCAATAGTGGCTCCTTCGCTTATATATCTAAGTTATCCTCTTCATTGTCCTTGCACCCTCTGCATCCAAGATTGCTGTTTCCAATCCCCAGCACTGAATTGCCCCCACCTCCCGCCACGACCACGGTCCCCGATACTCACCCATGACATTCATTCCACTGGCCCTCAGAGCTGAATGTGCTCTGGTCCACTCCCTGAGTGACGTGGACAAACAGCCCCAATAGATAATTGACCAGACCTTGTATCTCTTCAACTGGTAGTCAACTAATCTCCTGATTGGCACTGGCGCTGTAGGACTGAATATGCTGTACTCCCTGGACTGTAGTGAGTTAGACCTCCTGACCCAGACCACCCTAAGCAGACAGACTGACCATGTTCAAGCCCCTTGACTAAATATGGATGCTGATCTTGACCGACTGCATCAGGGCACCTCTGACTGGCAGCAGTCCCCCTGACTTCACTGAGCAGTCTGTGTGATTTTGAGACCTGGCTGTTTCTTTGATTCATCTGCAGTCTGCCTGTCGCTTAAACTGCTGGGGCATGCTAGAGGTGTAACTTCGAAGTAGCTATGAGTGACACATGCTCCCCCTTGACTGATGACTGCTGACAAGCTGCCTGGCTGCATGCCTACATTAAACATTATGGTAAGAACAGAAGTATTCCTGGCCTTTAAAGTATGGCTGATGGGGCAAAGCGCGAAAAAGCAAGGCAGACTTGTGAGCATGCAGGTAGGTGCTAGGGGAGTGAGCAGTAAGAGACGAGGCGAGCAATCCTGAGATGCAGCTTTGTCTAATCCATGAGCTAGGTGTCTGTCCCTGTGTGCAAAGTATCCATGCAGCAACATTGCAATGGTAGTCGCAGGAGACCCCTAAAGTGCAATGCAGTTGTGCACAGATATACTGTAAGCGGATCAGAGATGTGGCTTGATGGTAATGGAGAGGCTGCAATGTGTCAGATACTGGAATCCATGGACATTGGGTGCTTGCAACCAGAGAATGCCCTGAGACATCAGGGCCGGGTGTCTAAGGTGGCTATCCAGAGGGACAAATTGTGAGTTGGCATTGTCCAATGCCCGTTCTGGCTTGCATGCCAGGAATCCTTGGTGTCTAGTTTCTATCCAGTGGGTGGGAGAAAAAGAGAGTGTATATTAATGTGGTGAGATTAAGTAAAAATAAATGTGATATTGAGTGATAATCTCTGTTAAAAGGCCCCTCACTCTGCCCTTTATGTCTGGAACTTAGTTGGAAAACGTGGCTTGTTGCTCCCAACACCGAGTAAAGCCTCACTGAACTTCTCATACAATTCTTCCAAATTTTTTGCCATCTTACTTCCTCAAGGAATACTTTCTTATAGGGAGCTTTACTCAACAGCATGATATCTCAGAATTTCTGAATATTTGCTACTGCAACGACCAGACCCTGAGCAAGATTCCTGAAGTTATTTCAACTCCAGATGGGATATCTTAAATTGTCAACTTCCTGGGTGAGGAGGGATGAATTGGCTCCCCTTCACACACTTCCTCAATTAGTCTCAACAAGATTAATTTACAAAGGATCCTCTCCCTTGTGGATACATTTCTTCCTGACACCATATGTTTATGTATTAAAAGCAGCCAATTCAAGCAGGTTTTCTTAAGTCAACAAAAGAGGAAGTTAATTAGTTACTAAATGCAAAAATAAATAATAACTCAACCTGCGTACACACAGATTAGATATAGGACGTGAGCTAAAAACAGATAAAAAATTAAATGATCAATCTCTATAGGTTATTTGTGATGTTGTGGTTAGTTATAATAATCTACCACAGTAGTCTTGAACACAGGTTTTTGATAATTTATTCAACCATGCACAGGGAGAATGTTTTTGAGGGCTAAGGTGAATAACTTTGAGGAACACAAGAAAAGGCAGTATCTATACACAGTTTTTATGTCACATGGGTATTTCATTATGCAAATTTCAATCTTGCTTCATAAAAGCATAAAAGGCAGATGTTCGTTCTAGGTCATAGGTTAATGTTTTTAATGCCTTGTCATTCATCCAATCAAGTAACAATTAATTTTATCCAAGACTTTTTTCACATTGACTATCAATATCTGGAACCTCCTGCCTGCCTCTCAAACTCTCTCCAAGGCCTACCGAGAAGGTTTTGATAGCACTAATTGTTATTTTAAAGTTCTTGCTGAAATTATCCCCTAGGATGCATGAGGCTCATCTATTATGAGGTTCATTAATTGAAGTGTGCTCCCTAGTTTTCCCTGTTTAACCCTTGCAGCCTAATTCAATCTAACAGGGAAGAGTAGGTAGTGGAAAATTGATAGCTGAGCTGTCGATTTCACAATGCTTGGCTTTGCAGGTTAGTTGAACTCTTTCCATCCTGGTTCCTTTCAATGATGATTAGCTGGCAGCACTCAAAGGGGAAGAGTTCTCCTTTTGTCCTGTTTCCTTTTGACTGGATTTCTGGCCGGTTTGCTTTGAGCATTCAGAGCAACAGTTCTAGGGCGACCATTGCCTGGCTCTTCAACTGTGACCTTCATAGATCACTAGTGCTCACACCCAGGCTAACGTGCATAAGTACCTCAGCCTACTGTCAAACATGAGCACCTCAGCCCACTAGCACACTTTCTTCCACTAGCATACCCCGACTAGGGTTGAACTAGTTGTTAACTGATTCTTCTCTGTTCTTGAAAGGAGAAGACACAAAACATATCTATCATCAAGACTGCTGTCTTTTCTTCCATAACGTTCACAGTCTGAGTAATTCCCAGAAGATTATAATTTGGTTTCTCTTGCATTTCTCTCTTTTAGGTCTATCCCTATGAAGCTTCCTTGTCAAGTGTGATATCATGGGATCTCACTCTCCAGACAGCCAGTGAATTTATATCCACGGCCACCTATTGGCTGGATGTCCTTCTTTAACAAAAACATGTGGTAATTAGAAGTACACTATAGCTGTAGGAATGTTTTGTTTCCTCCATCATCTTGACTGCCAGCCAATGATTTTATGACCATAATGATTGAGAAATTGTTGGTGATATGTGTTCAAAGTTTTAATGTATGTTGCTGATGAATGATATTTTCCATTCAAACATCTAATAATACTACCACTATAATCTTTTCAGAATTTCAAGAATTATCCTTTTTAATCAAATGATTGTTGCTGTCCTTTTTATTGCCTCTTTGGCCTAGATGTAGTTTGCAAATGAGCTCAATTATCCTGTACTAGAATTTTCAATGCTGCTTTTGCTTTTTTTAAAGTTGCAATGACCTAGAATTCCAGCCTGTGAACCATTGATACATTTCAATTTACCACACCTTACTTAAAGATTATGTCACATGATTTGTATCAAATTCTTGAATTAAGCTTGATATAGAAACAAGATATATATAAATATAATCTATATAAGTAAAATATATGTCTTGAGACCACAACTATTCACATTATACATTAAAGATTTGCAAGAAGGAACTGAGGGAGTTGTTGCTAAGTCTGCAGATGACACAAAGATAGTTGCAGGGACAGATAGAGTTGAGGACATGGAGATGTTGCAGAAGGACTTGGACAGACTAGAAGAGGCGACATAGAAGTGGTAGATGGAATACAATGTGGGAAAATGTGAGGTTATGCACTTTGTTAAGAAAAGCAGCATAAGCTGATTTCTCAATGGAGAAGGTTTCAAAGATCTGAAGAACAAAGGGACTTGGAAGTCTTAGCTCAGGATTCTCCTAGGGCTAGCATTCAGATTCAGTTGGCAGTTAGGAAGTGCAAAGTAAGCATTCATTTCAAGGGCGCTAGAATACAAGAGCAGAGATGTAGTGCTGAGGCTGTATAAGCCTCTGGCCAGACTGCACTTGGAATACTATGAGCAGCTTTGGGCCCTTTGTCTAAGGAAGGATGGGCTGATGTTGGAGGGTATCTAGATGAGGTTTACAAGGATCCGAAAGTTGGAGGACTTGTCGAATGAGGAGCAGTTGAGGGCTTTGAGTCTGTACTGGATGTTGTTTAGAAGGATGACGAGGGATCTGATTGAAACTTACAGAATACTGGCAGGTCTAGATAGAGTGGATGTGGAGAAGATGTTTTATCTAGTAGGAGAGATTAGGAACTAAGGGCACAGTCTCAGTAAAGGGACAACCCTTTAGAACTGAAATGAGGAGAATTTCTTCAGCCAGAGGGTGGTGAATCTGTAGAACTCTGCTGTAGAAGGCTGTGGAGGCAAGTCATTGCATGTGTTTAGGACAGACAGAGGTTCTTGATTAGTAGGTGGATCAGGGGTTATGGGAAGAAGGCAGGCGAATGGTGTTGAGAAACATATCAGCCATGACCGAATGGTGGAGTAGACTCGATGGGCTGAATGACCTAATTCTGCTCCTATACCTTATGATTTTATAACTGAAGATATGTTATAAGCAACTGTCCAACATGAGTAAAGTCAAAATAATAAAGACCAAAATTTACCTAACAATCAAGAATTCTCACTGTTGAGTAGAAAGGTATATTTTGACCCCAATCTTACTCCAAAGGCCGAAGAGGTCAAACAGCTGAAACTAAGGAGATCCTTTGAACAGGAATGCCCTAAATTACGAAAAAGGTTAAAGTTGAATACTGATAATAACAATGCACTCAAGCAACACACTAATTCGTCATGTCTCAACATAAAGAGGAAGATTCTGCATCCCTTAATGAAGCATGTTAAAAAGAAACCTTTTGAAATGATAAAAATGGATTTAATGGACTATAATCTGTCCATTCCAACCATCACTGCAGCTGATATGTCAACTAAAGCTTGGGAGCTGTGTTCTTCCAGGAGCAATCAGTTCATTGTCGCAATGTAGTCCATTCTGTGCCACGTGAATTATCAGACAGAGAAACATGATGTGATATAATTGGGAAGGAGCCTTTCATGGTTAGATTGGCTTTCTAGAGATTGTCAGATCATATGCCTGGTTTGAAATTTGTCAAACATGAATCACAAACCTTGTCTCTCAATTAGATGAGAAAAAATATCAAGGATACCTCTATGCATACAAGGATTTTGACTGTCTCAGGTGGTTCACCTGTGGTACAGTATAAATCCATGAAAAAGTGCAGACAACAGCAGATTCACTGTCTGGAACAATGATCAACAACCAGTCAAAATTCAGTCAATCAGTCCATCCAGCACAGCGAGTAAGAAAACCTTCCAGTACAGCTGATTGCAATTGCAGCAAAATAAAACAAAAACCTAATCACATCAGAAAAATATAATATCAGGAATAATATTGCTAGAAAGAATTAAATTCAGGTGTTCCAAAGAAAACATGAAATTGGACATTCTGGAGAAAACAATTCTTGCGATAAAGGACATTAAATCATCATAGCATAGCCTCTGGACTGACCAGTAAGTCAGAACCTGAACAAATAAATGTAGTTTTATACACAATGGCAGTAAAGATAATGTTATGGCACATGAAGAGTAAAATAAACTACAGACACATTCTTGAAGAGGTATTTAACGCCTTTGACAATTACGTATATCAACTTCCAGAACCAGGATAATTCTTGAAAGAACAACATTTAACAGAAGACTTCAAAATCCATCCATCTAGCAATAAATGATCTCACATTTTTTTTTACAGGACTAGTGCAAAGATGTGACTTTGTCTCAATCACAATTTATAAAAGACTAAATTGTTATAGACATTGCTAAAGAATTTTTCTCAGATTTATTACTGCCCAAAGCAGACCTAACTCTAGAGAAATCCATTCAGAAGGAACTCACATCAATCCTAAGGTGAGAAGTCAAACTTGGCAGAGGAAATTTTTAGAAATACAAAAGGCACAAATGATCTGCCAATGCAATGGGTAGAACAGACATCAAATACCAATATCCTTGCCAATGCTGTGGAGCAAAGAAGTCTCACAATGTCAGGCAGTGCCCAGATTTTATAACCAATTGCCTTCATTGTAAAACAAATGTGAAAATGTGTCAAAGCAGGTCACAGGCTCAGAGAATCGGGGGAAAAAAAGAACTATCCACACAAGGAAGAAAATGAAGTAGATGAATCTGCAATAGAAGACAAATCCAAAGTTTTCTTTGTGGAAACTTGTAAACAGTTCAGCAAGCTGATGTTTACTTCTTTTGGATGAAGTGTCACAATATTATTGGATATAAAGCTGTGATTGACAAAACACTGTTTACAGCCACCAGATGTTCACTTACATCCAGGGGGCCCTGCACTTACCATTAAAGGCATACAAAAAACAACATTCCAAAATATTGGGGCACTGAATTCTTGAAAACCTATTTATACTTCACAACCAGGAATTCTCATTCCTGATCAGAAAGGCATGTTTTGACCTTCGCTTCATGCAAAAGCTGAAACTGATTAAACAACAGAAGATCCCAGGATAGCGGGTCAAGATGCAGCCAGTCAATGAACAGCTGGTGAAAGATCTTATAGAGCTTCATTAGCTCATAGTGGAACCTAAAAAAAAGGAGCATTTTCCGGGTTTAGTTATGTTAGAATAAGAAATTCACTGCACATTATTGAGTTGGAAAGCTCTGACGGAAATGTTTTCCATTGCTTATAAAACTGAAGAAAATTGAAATTCCAAGTGTGAACAAACTTAGGGAAGAAATGCAAGCAAAAATGTAACAACTGAAAAGAATGCCTGACTCAACAATTGATGCATCTGCAGCTGAGTCAGATTGCAACAGAGTACAGTGATTAAATAGTTATAACAAATCTAGGTGATGCATTTAGATAAGGAAGTGACTAGGAAGAGATATAGTCAAATATCTGACCTCCATACCTTCCAAACATGTACCCACACCAACTGTAACAGATATCAAACCAAGCAAAAAAATTCAGTTAACACAATTGACAAAGTGAACAAGATGCTTTCACCAAACTAATCAAAATGCTGCAGTGAGAAATCTACCTGCTTTAGCACAAAACGACAGGAGGATTAAGAACAAAAGTCAACTGACACAAATTGAAGATGTAGTGCATTCAGCTCCATCGAAGACACCACTAAGAAGTGACATGCAAGCTGTAAAAATTCAAGAAGCTGCCAAGAATGAAGTGCCTTCTCTAGCAGGGACACATTCACTGAAAGTAATACAAGAGGTTAAAGGTAATTGGTTCAGAAATGAACTTCAGTTTCTGACTGTCAGGAAAACAGTCCAAGACCACTTTCTACGTACTAGCTAAAAACATTCTCCTGAATTCATTTTATAACTTCTGTGCAGACTCTACACCTTTTTAAGACTGAATTTATCACAATTATTATCAGATTCATTGAAATTTTCTACAATTACTGCATTATTGTTTTAGCATTATACCTACATATTCAATCTTCTACCTTCTGATGACTGTTTGAGTGTTTATATGTGTAATGATTGGGACCAGGTAGACCTCGTGACTATAAGGATCTTGATTGAGGTTGTTAACCTGGGCCAATCATCAAAGCCTTGGCAGATCAAAAGAATCTCCTCAGTTGAGGACTGACTCCGAGCTGGCTGGTCACAACCAGTGTGCTGTGGACTAGTAACATAAAGGGTGACTTAGTGATGGGACCCGGCCTCTGCGTGGTTATTTCAGGCATGATATGAATAAATGCAGCGTAAAGTTCATTCTTTTTCTGGAATAGTGCGTGTGTGCTTTCAATTTAGGCAGCCCACAAGTAAACAATGGGTGACTTGGTAACGGGACCTGGCCTTTGTGCAGTTATTTCACAACCTCTCCATATCTACCCTGTCACGCCTGTAAAGAAAGGGAAAAAAAGAAAACAATGCAAAAAAACAGGAAATCTCCTCAGTTGAAGACTAACTCAGAGCTGGCTGGCCACAGCCAGTGTACCGTGGACCACTAAAATAAAAGGTGACTTGGTGACAGGACACGGACTGTGTGCTGTTGCTTCAGCGAGTAGGCCTTGGACCAGGCCTCTAAGCATGGATCGAACAGTCGTGTGTGGACGAGGCTTTATGTGTAGACCGACAGCTTTGTGTGTGGGCTGAAAGCTCAGTGCATAGTCCGAAAGCTCAACGTGTACGTCGACAGCTCAACACATAGGCTAAAAGCTCTATGTGTAGGCCAAAAGCTCAGATTGTAGGCCAAAAGCTCAGCATGAAGGCTGAAAGCTCTGTGTGTGATGTTATGTGAATTCAGCTTCAAATGTCAGACTGCACTTGAATGCATTTCAATGCATTTTTACTTTTGGAGAAAAACAAACTGAAACAAGCCATTTTTTTGAAAGGGTGCAATAACTTGAATTGTCAAATGCACAAGGTTTGATTTTCTCTGTATAACTTGAATTATATTTGATGGATTGTACGCTATTTACTCTTTGATCTTATTTTGTAAATGTGAATACTGAGATTCACTGAATTATAATGTTGTATGACGCTTAAATATATAAAACTAGGAGATTAGAACCTCCTTGATCGAGGACCGACTCTGAGCTGGCTGGCCGCAGCCAGTGTACAGTGCACTAGTAAATAAAGGGTGTCTTGGTGCCAGGACCTGGCCTCTGTGTAGTTATTTCAGTGGGGACGAGAGTGGGATATTTAGCAAACAGTAAACCGCTTCTCGCAGCTGGATAAATACCTGATCCCTTGCATAGAGGACTTGTATGCAACGTGGGCAGGGGTGTGGGCTTTCCTTTATAAAGCTGGACATGAATCACGCCCACCTGCAATTGCGGCTGGATGACGAGTCCCAGCAGTATGCTAAAATTAATACCTATAAGGGTTTATATCAATATACAAGGCTGCCATTTGGGGTACCATCAGCCTGTGCCCTTTTCCAGTGGACCATGGAGAACAACTTACAAGGGCTGCCCCAGGTTGCCATTTGTCTGGATGATGTACTATGAACAGGGAAGACCTATGGAGAACTTGGACACTGCTTAAACATTTCTCCCAGGCGGGTGTACACCTTAGAAGGGAAAAATGCATGTTCCAGGTACTCCAAGTGACCTACTTGGGTTACAGAGTTGACAAAACCGGGTTACACTCATTGGAAGAGAAAATGAAGGCGATCAAAGGAACCCCAACTCTGACATCTGTATCAGAGCTTAGGACTTTCCTTGGATTAGTAAATTATTATGGAAAATTCATGCATAAGCTGGTCTCCAAATTGGCACTCTTATACCTGCAATTGAAAAAAAGGTCATTGGAAATGGTCGCAAGGCCAAGAAGTAGTCTTTAGGGAAGTGAAAAAGCAGCTATCATCAACTAAATTGTTCACCCACTACAATCCGAAGTGAGAGGTAGTGCTGACGTGCGATGCCTGCCCGTATGGTATTGGGGTAGTGTTGGCTCACTGGTGACCCAACGGAGTGGAATGCCAGATAGCATATGCTTCCCAGATTTTGGCTGATGCCAAATGCAAGTATGCCCAGATAGAGAAAGAAGGTTTAGAGGGTGGCTTTGATGTGAGGAAGTTCTACCAGTACCTTTATGGATGGGAATTTGTCATAGAACAGATCATAAACCCCTGCTAGGGTTACTGAGGATGACAAGGTGGTGTAGCCCATAACTTCCAGTCGAATTCAGTGTTGGGCCCTTATTCTCAGCACGTACAAATATGCATTAGAACACCATTCACCATTGGGCCAACGATGGCAAGTGACATTCGCACCACACAAATGTCAGGCTATAACCATCACCAACAAGGTACAATCTAACCACCGCCCCTTGACCTTCAATGGTGTTACCATCACGGAACCCCCCTCTATCAACATCTTAGGGGTTATCATTGACCAGAAACTCAACTGGGGTCACCACATAAATACAATGACTACAAGAGCAGATCAGATGCTAGGAATACTGCGGCAAGTAACTCATCTCCTGACTCCTCAAAGCCTGTCCACCATCTACAAGGCACAAATGAGGACTGTGATGGGATACTCCCCACTTGCCTGGATGAGTGCCGCCCCAACAACACACAAGAAGCTTGACACCATCCATGACAAAGCAGCCCGCTTAATTAGCATTACATCCACAATCATCCACGCCCTCCAGCACCAATGCTCAGTAGCAGCAGTGTGTACGATCTTCAAGATGCACTGCAGAAATTCACCAAAGATCCTCAGACAGCACCTTCCAAACCCACGACCACTCCCACCTTGAAGGACAAGGTCAGCAGATATATGGGAGCACCATCACCTCCAAGTTCCCCTCCAAGTCACTCACCATCCTCACTTGGAAATATATCATCGTTCCTTCACTGTTGCTGGGTCATAATCCTGGAATTCCCTCCCTAATGGCATTGTGGGTAAACCCACAGCAGGAGGACTGCAGCGGTTCAAGAAGGCAGCTCACCATTACCTTCTTAAAGGCAACTAGGGAGGGGCAAGAAATGCTGGCCAGCCAGCAACACCCACATCCCACAAATGAATAGACGGAAAAACGCCCAGGAAACCACATGGCTAATGTGGATGTCCTGCACCGCCTCCCACTGGCAGATGCTCCACTGGTGGTACCTCAGTTGGAAGAGTCCGTTTTGATTTTAAACTTTCTGGACACGCTTCCAGTCACAGCTGACAACATCTGACTGTGGACACAAAAAGATCCTGTTCTTGTGAAACTGAAACAACTGATGGTAAGGGGGGAAAACAGAAGGGCTGTGGCAACCAGAATTGAAACCTTTTTGGGCTCGGAGAGACCAGAACACTGTAGATGATGGCACATTACTGTGGGGAGCAAGGGTGAATGTCCCGTGTAAAGGTTGCTTTCAGATAATGGCCAAACTCCACCAACGTCATCCAAGGGTTTCCAAGGTGAAGTTGCTGGCAAGAAGCTATGTGTGGAGGCCAGGATTGGATGCTGACATAGCTGCATTAATAGGGCAGTGCCTGGAATGCCAACAAGGACAAAAATTGCCACCAGCAGCACCCCAACATTGTTGAGAATGGCTGGGTAAACCCTGGACTTGGTTGCATACTGACTGTGCTGGTCCTTTCATGGGCTCAATGTTTCTGGTCTTTGTGGACGCCCATTCAAAGTGGCTGGAAACGCATAAAGTCTGTTCTGCAAGCTCAGAAATGATGATTGAGAATCTGCAAGCATCACTCGTGATATATGGATTCCCGGAAGTACTGATCACAGACAATGGGACATCACTTACTAGCAGAGAATTCGAATGTATCCTAAAGTCCAATGGCATTTGGCACAGAAGGGCAGCTCCATACCATGCATTGTCCAATGGTCTAGCAGAAAGAGCGGTCCAAATGTTGATGGCAGGCTTAAAGAAGCAGCCTACAGCATCACTCTAGATCAAGCAGTCCCAGTTCTTGTTCAATTATAGGATCACCCCACATGCAACAACAGGGATAGCTCCAGCAGAGTTGTTGATGGGGAGAAGACTCCGCACTAGGTTAAACCTGATATTTCCAAATGTGGGGGTGAGGGTGAAATGGCAGCAGGAATGCCAATGCCAGCCAAATGCCTCCTTTAAGTGAGAGAGACAATTTGATTTAGGAGATGATGTTTGGTGCTGGAACCATGGAAACGGCCCTTTATGGGTATGAGGCGAGGTTGATGCAAGGTCAGGTCCCATGACTTACAAAGTTCAGGCAGGTGATACTGCCCTGAACAAATACGTGGATCACCTGAAAGCTGTTCCCTCACAAACAGGTCAGGAGCAGAACGTACCTGGGCTCTCAGAACAGCCAGAAGGCCTGTCAGAAACTGTAGGTTCTCCTCGTCCATCTAGTGTTGAAAAAACCTCAGAGTCTGAAATGGATGCAGCCTAAATACCATTGCTGCTGGAAGAAGAGGAGGAAACTCTCCTGAGATATTCCGGATGCAAGAAACTGGCCACGATCCGGTACATGCCGCCTGTGTCCAAGTCCGAGACAGATGAACTGGACCTGGGGTGAAAATGTCAGAAGGGAAGCTGCAAGTGAAAGACCATGTCTACTCCTCGTACTTAGTAGGGGAGAAATGTAGTGATTGGAACCAGGTGGACATTGTTGACTACGAGGTTCTTGTGTGGGGTTGTTAACCTGGACCATGAGAAAAGCCTTGGCTGACTAAAATAACTAGGAGATTAGAATGCCTTCAGTTGAGAACTGAGCTGGCTGGCCACAGCCAGTGTACTGTGCACTAGTAAATAAAAGGTGACTTGGCGATGGGATCCGCCCTCTGTGCGGTTATTTCAATATGTAATATGAATATGTATAATTAGGAGCAAGAATAGGCCATTCAAACTTTCTAACCCACTTTGCCTATCAATAAGATTGTGATTCAACTGTGGTCTCAACTCCATATTCCCACGACCCCCAACAAACTTTCACATCTTTGTTAGTCAAGAATCTATCCACTCCTGTCTTAAAGCTGTGCAATGACAATGATTTCACTCCTCTTTAGGGAAGGGAAGACTCAGGGGTCACTGAAAGAAACAAAATCCTCCTCTTCTCAGTCTTCTGCCAAGTTTTGCTCATTCACTTCACTAATCCATACCATTTTGCAGGCTCCTTATGTCCACTTAACAACTTACTTGCCTATCTATCTTTTCATTATTAGCAAATTTAATAATCATATTTGATCCCTTCAGCTAAATTATTGATGTAAACTGTAAATAATTAAGACTCCAAAACCGATCACGATGGCACTTTGCTTGTCTCATCTTGTCAACCCAAAAATGACCCATCTCCACCTATCCTGTTACTTGTTACCAAACTAATTCTCTATACATGCTAATATTTTATATTGTGTACTATAAGCCCTTATTTTGTGGAGTGACATTTCATATGCCACCCTGTCAAGTACCTTCTGGAAACCTAAATAGAGCAAATCAATAGGTTCCCCATTATCCATGTGACTCAAAGAACTCCAATAAATCAGCCAAACTTCAGTTCTATTTCATAAAACCATGTTGACTCTTGTGGATCACTTTGAGATTTTCTAAGTGTCTCATATAAACTCCTACTCTATACTCTAGTGTTTTCCCAATGACAGTTGTTAAGCTCATTAGCCTTTAATATACTCTCGGCAATGTGATTATGTGACTTTTTCTGCGTCTCTCAGTTCAAAGGACATGGCCTAATTTGAAAATCTTTCTGGTAAATTATTCCTCATCACAATTGTGACGGTTTCTTTAATGAACTTGCAATGCACGCCCCTCCCCAACATACCCATGCGTTTTGCTGGCTCTATCCTATTTCAAAACCCTGTTTCAATAATAGTGAAACATCATATTCGCAAGAATTTACTTGTGCCTTCCACTCCTCTGTCTTTTTATTTGAAGTATATACCTGTACCATTGGTGTCAAATGATTTATGGCGTTTAACTCTTATTTCGAGTTAATTTAGAACAGGAGCATTTCCCTGATAGCCTCTGTCCGGTAATTCAAGACAATTAATCTCACAAACACTTGGTTTTGGGTCTGTATGATTAATGTAACAATTGCACTGGGGAAGATGCTACCCCAAAATATTCCCTTCCTCCAAACGGCTGATTGATTTTAATAAGCTTTAGCTATGTTATCTATGCCCCAGATATTTTAAACATGTAAAATTTCTCTCTTCAAAATATATACTTCACCACCCAAGGAGTAAAATAGAATGGCTTTCTTTCATTGATAATAGAAAAAGCTTAAGTAAGACAATTTATTAATTTTGCAATTTTATTAATAGAAATTAGTGAGTAATGTACTTTGGGGTGAATCTTACTATATTTTGGTAAGGAGTCATTTTCTTTAAGTTTCATAATGCGTTCCTCTCTGCAAATCAGGCACACTTTCTCAAGACATTCACCCAAATATGGCTCTTAATTATTCACCATTTCCCTGTGGCACCCCTCTCATTTGATGTTGGCTTGATTCTTCCACTCACCATAGCTGGAAGTACTCGCCACTGCCAGGATATCCGACGATCTGTCACCATCTTTAAAAGGCTATGGTCCAATCGGTCAGGGCATTCAGTCTCCAGTTGCACAGTCCATGATATTTGCCACAGACATGGTGGAGAAGGGGAATTTGGTGCACATTTTTGGGATAGAGACCCAGAGATCCTGGTGGATGGGATAGTGCAGAGGAGGGATATCTTCTTCCCACGGGACCAACAGAGGAAGCCATGATGCCAGACCCTGCCATATGTGTAATATATGTGTTGATCCACATTTGCCACTCCAGTCATTATGGTCTAAGCCATCTGGTTGGATCCCCAGCAGGGTAGCAGGAAAGGCTACCTCACACTCTCTGCTACTACACCTACTTCCCACCAGGCCTCATGCTCTACCACTCTCACTTTCACATGCAACATCTTCCATCACTCACTCTTACCCACCCAACTCCTCCACCTCACTAATCCTGCTAATGGCCCCAACACGGCCTACTCACCCACTTGGGACACCTCCATTTCTCCGGCTGCATTAGCACCAAAACTGTGCCACCCACTTTCATCTCATTCACTCCCTCCTTTTCTCTCATTCCAAGAGGAGACAGCCCACAATAGGCTGGAAAAAGCCAAGGCAGGTGGTATGTATATGTTGCTTCCACTTCCATGTGACACTGCATAATTTTGTATTATTCCTTAACTATTTGGCAAATCATCCTTTATGAAGTTCTGCGTCATTATCTTGTCAACTGGTTTGTGATTCTTTTTACACTGTGGTATAATGAAGATTTCTTTTATCTGTCCCTTATTCTTTTCTCTTGAAAAAAGTGATCTGTTAAAAGCTTATTACTAAAAGGCTGCGTCTTTTCTGTGTTTAGTTTACCAATTTATTTTTGTCATGAGTGTGGCTTAATCCTGGTGTCTAATGGTGTTCATGTGATAAATCTAGTTGAATGCCATCTCTTATTAGCTGGATGTTCTTATGATCGCAGTATTTGTCCTATAGATACCATCCTTTCTTCGTGCTTGGATATGATGGTGCCATGTCTTTTTCCAGACATATCTTCGAGATTAAATTACTGTTTACATCTTCAGAGATAGTGAGAACTGCCGATGTTCGAATCAGAGATAACACAGTGTGGATCTGGAGGAGGACAACAGGCCAGGCAGCATCAGAGGAGCAGGAAAGTTGATATTTTGGGTCGGAACTGGGTCCCAACCCGAAACATCAACTTTCCTGCTCCTCCGATGCTGCCTGGCCCACTGTTTACACTTTTGTGTTTTGTCTGTGGTGAGAACTAGTCTATTAACTTAATTAATATGTGCAATGTCTCCATGTTCCCTTCCTTGGTTAACTCATTTTTGTCCAACAATCCTTATCTTTGAATATTTTTAATACCTATGTATGCCTTACCTAATTATTTGTACTTCTTCTTATATGAAAGCAATATTTCCAACCAGATATTTTTTGTAACTAAACAGTCGCACTTTTTTTAAAATTTCCCATCCTTCGTTTCCTCTGACTTTCACATTTCCTTGCAAAGGTTCTGCCATCTATTTTAATTTGAGTTGTCTTTATCCTTCACGTTATCATTTCTGATATAATTTTCTTAAATTTCTTCTGCGTTTGTTTGCTGCGCTTTCTGTGTGTGGATATTGCACTCTATTTATATTTCAGGCCTCTGCTGTAGCATTTTGTGCTCTGTTTTTGAGAACCATGTAGCTTCTTGTTGCAGGGCTTCAATTAATGCAGAATCAAAATTTAATAGCAGCATGGTGGCTCAGTGGTTAGCACTGCTGCCTCACAGCGCCAGGGGCCTGGGTTTGATTCCAGCCTTGGGCAACTGTGTGGAGTTTACATAGTTTCCCGTGTCTGTGTGGGTTTGCTCCAGTTTCCTCCCACAAAGATGTGTAGGTTAAGTGGATTGACCGCGCTAATTTTCCCATAGTGTCCAAGGTTGTGCAGGCTCGGTAGGGCATTATGCAGATGGGGCAGGATTCTCTTCAGAGGGTTAGTGTAGACTTGATGGGCTGACTGGCCAATATCTGCACTATAGGGATTCTGTTATTCTATTCTCAGTGGGACATTTGAAAACAAATAGCCTCTTTTTTGATGTACTTGTAGACAGGAAGAGAAGAACATTTTATTAGGCAGTGTGGTGGCATGCCTGAGTCACGCAGCCAATTCCTACCCCTTGCTAGGATTCTGTCAGGTGCGGGAAGGCCTATGGTCAGACTTCCCACCCTACTACTGACGAGACCCTTAAGTGAGTAATTAAAGACCACAGTATGAATGTGACATTTGATAAATGAAATTATGGGACAAACAGCATCCTGGCATCAGCCAGCATGGGAATCAAGTACTGAACAGTCCTGTAAAATCCAGGATGCTTTGTCACCGGCCTGGTTGGAGGAGCTTATCATTCCAATGCACTCAATGCCTGATCAAGGGATGCGACATCAGAACAAGGCTTGGCCTTGCTGCTGAATCGGTATTCCTCTCCTCCCCCCTCCCCCCACTATCTCCCTGCAAAACCTCCCCTCCAACATGACTTACCAGTGGCAATCCTTGGGCTCTGGTTAGTGTTGTTCCAGGAGCAGACATGGTGCCCCCAGTGTTGCAGTGGTTCCAAAATGTTGGCAGCCTCTAATTGACCAACAATTCTTGGTTTTTTGGGAATTATGGCCCTGGGATTCCTGATCTTGGGAAAGGTCACCAGTAGCCATTTGACACTTAATACTAGTGCAACTCCCTGGAGAGGGCAAGATGATGAATTCATAAAATATAGGCCATTCAGCCCATTGAGCCTAATCTAGCATTCAATGGGATCATGGCTGATTTGATAATCCTCAACTTCATTTTTCTGCCCTTTCCCAATAACCCTTGATTCTGTTACTACTTAAAGATCTGTCTCTCTCAGCCTTGAGTATACTTAATGATGCAGCCTCAACAGCCCTCTGTGGTAAAGAATTAGACAGTTTTACTATCCTGTGGAAGAAAAAAATCCTTCTCATCTCTGTTTTAAATGGGTTCCCACTTAGTCTGAGATTATACCCTCTGGTCCTATATCCTCTCAAGGGGAAACAATCTCTCTGTATCTTTCCTCTGAGTACAGGCCCAACCTACTCATCCACTCCTTATAAGCCTAGTAAACCTTCTTTGGATGCACCCAATGCCATTATATCTTTCTTTTTTTAGGGGGACTAAATCTGTTTACTGTATTCTAGGTGTGATCTGACTTGTCCCTTCAACAGTTTTATCACTGACCATAGATGCTAGCCTTCTGCAGTTAATGCACAAGGATTACCAAATTCATCTGTGCTGCAGCCTTCTGCAGTCATTCCTGATTTAAATAATATTCAGCCCTTCTGTTCTTCCTGTCATGGTGGATAATCTTACACTTTCCCACATTGTATCCCATTTGCCAAGTGACCTTTAGTGAATCCTATCATCAGGCAAGTCTTTGATCAGTGAAACATGGCCAAGTGAGAGGCTGCTTTTCAAAGCCCTTCTTCTCTCATTGTTTGATGTGTGATAATCAACAGGTTGAAATGCATTTTATCTCTCTAGTACTTCACCCTTCTTCAATTACACTTCCCTGGTACTAGTCTTCATCACGGCATTGCAGCAGCCCTGCAACTCTACCTTGCATATCTGATGAGGACCAATTTGAGGCACAATTCCACCGCCAACAACAACAGTAGCAGCACCAGCTGCTTTCACTAGTCACATGACCCTTCCGCAAAGCAGAAGGGATAGATCGACTCTGAGATCCAGCTAGAAGGAGATGACACCATCAGCACAGGGTCGAGACATTGTTACACTTTCCACAAATGCTGTTAGACCTCACAAATTTCTCCAACAGTTTATGTACCTCAGATCTTCAGCATCTGTGGTACATTTTTTGAAATCAAAACAGTTCCAAAAGTTCTCAGCAGGTCAGGCAGCATCAGAGGAGTAGGAACATCAACTTTCCTGCTCCTCTGATGCTGCCTGGCCTGCTGTGTTCCTCCAGCTCCACACTGTGTTAACTCTGGCTCCAGCATCTGCAGTTCCTGGTATCTTCCAAAAATTCTGAAATGGTGTCCCAGTGCATGAGTGATTAGGAACAGACCATCTTAACTGCTCAATGCCAGGTATTTACTGACTAGTTCTCAAGGCGTTTATTAAAACAGCTAGAGATTCAGGCTTGCTTACACCAAGTAAGATCATTTATATGAAATTTATGCTAGTTGAATGTGTTGCAGAATGTCTTGGGGGCTTTTACAGAGTCTTTTTAATTAATGTGTTACAAACCCAATTTTTTCTCATGCTAAGATTATCCTTCATACACACAATGACAAAGGGACACGGTCATCATAAAAAAATTATAAGTGGGAAATTGAGTGCTTGGAGATAGTTCAGGAATTTTGTGATGAATTTCAGTCAATGTTGAAAGCACAACGCAGCTGAAAATCTCATACCTCACATAATTTGAAACTTTAATCCACACACATCTTTAATTTAGTGCAATTGTTTGCAAGAATTGTTTATTAGATAATGAAGAGCATCGATGCAACGGTGCAATCGAGAAATCCATAGCTTGGCTATGGCTATGAGTTTGACTTTCTTATTATCCCAAAATAAACAGAAACTGGGAGCATGGCCAAGTTTTCACTTGTACTGTTGACTGCAGCAACCATTTAAGTGTTTGAAATGTGGTTTCAGGTTTGATGGATTGGTGCCATTGCAGGTGAAGCTAATGGATTATATGAATCAATGCTGGTTCACTTAGCCCCTAATACAGTGTATATTGATTAGGAGATACTTCAGAGATAAATGCCCTGTAACAAAATGTACTGATCATTAACAGTTTGTGTTTGGTAACTAATTTCTCCATACATTGTGAGTTATGAACATCTTAACATGTGAAAAAAAATTTTTTAACATCGTTGGAATGTAAGCATCGGTGAAACACACACCCATTTCCTGCTTTCCTGAGAAGGTGCTGGTGGGGCAGCTGACTGGCTTGTTATAAGGAAGATAAATATTTGCCTTGTGACAGGAGCTACATATACAGGTCAGACCAGCTAAAACAGGTTTTCTTCCTGAAAGGGCATTAGTGAACTGCTTGGAATTTTAAACTTTGAGGCTATTTTTATTGAATCCATTTATCATAGAACTGAATTCAAATCCTCAATTTTCTAAGATGAGTGCATTCGTTTAAGACCCTCGATTTCTGATCGAGTAACTACTACAACCCCAAATACATAAATGTGAAATTATGTCTCTGAATGATGTTTGTCTACCTTTATTAGGAAAAGGGCAAAACACAGACCAGGGATGCAGAGCCTCAATGCCTATCTGGTATGTTGTTCCAACACTCGTCTAGCCCTCCACCCCTGACATTGTCTACCGCTCCTGTGGCAACGTGGGTGTCTAATGGAAATCTCCAGCGAGCTTCTTTTTGATTGTTTTAAAATGGCAATTAACAAGTTTGATTGGCTAATCTAATGTGCACATTGCCTCAAATTCCAAACCCACCTCCAGGAAAATAGCCCAGAGACACGATGAAATTGGGAAACCAGCATTCAGACCGATGTGCTTCTACTCCAAGGGTCTAAAAGCTAGGCTCTAGACGGTGGAGCATTTGCTGTTACTTTAGTTCACTAGCCCAGTGGCCAAAGTTTGTAAATATACTCTGCCTGCAATAAACTAATTCACCAGGACTTTAGGGATCAATGAGATTAGTAAAGGTCTCTGTTGATTGGAACCAGGTGGATCCATTGACCATGACATCTTTGATTAGGGTTGTTAACCTGGCCCAACCTGGGAGCCCTGGCTGACTGATATAAACAGGGAATTCAGAATGTCCTCACTTCAGGGACTGACTCTGAGCTGGCTGGCCACAGCCAGTGCACTGTGCACATGTAAATAAATGGTGGCTTGGTGATGTGATACAGACCTCTGTGCAGTTATTTCAAGGTCCAAATGCTGATTTATTATAAAATAGCATGTTAAATTTTGTTTCAGAATTTAATTTAGAGTATAAACACGTTGGGAAACCACGAAGATATATGACATTTTCATAATCATATGATATTGGTCTCTTGTTGAATCTGGCTTATATAGTACCAGTAGAATACAAATTCTGCAGTGCATTTTATTATAGAGGATTCATACGTGTCACTCCTTGAGCTTGGCAGTTCTTTATTGGTCTATTATTTCTGTTATTATAAATTAATTAATAATAGTACCTAAGAAGAAATGTGAAGGATTACCTAAATGGAGTGCCTTTTTTTGTGTGAATGTCAGAATTTAATGATATAGATTCGCTAGGTGAAAATGGTACCATATAATGCAACAATGATCTGTGAAATAAATGATAAATTGGCAAAAAGAGTGTAACCAAATGTTAATTTAATAAAGTGCTGTTTTCCAAAGTTGTCTGATTGTGATTGTGATGTGCAGGATTTGATACCAGGCTACCTGTTGAGTATTTCTTAAGAATCAGTGATGGCATCAACGACATTTACAGGTGATATTAAATTCTGCAATAGTGTCAGGACCTTTAGAAAAAGCTTACATGTGTACCACAACTAGATTTCTGTGTTCTATCTTCTTGCCACCTGGATATCCAAGTTCCTTGGGTTAGTGTCATTGCTAAAAGGGCACAAGAAGTCAAAGCTTTTTGTCTTGTCATCAGGATGGTGATGCAAGAAACAGACTTAAGAAAAGGAACACTGTTTTGTAGAGCATGAGAAGAGCGTCCTGATTGGTGGGCCATCACTGTCAGGGAGATGGAGTCAGAATAGCTAATTGCCAGTTTTCACTCTCAGAACAGACAGGTAGATTCCGATTGGTCAGGAAGTTGCTATGGCAATGCAGCAAACATTGGCAGGATCCATGATCTGTTTGTTCTCAGGAAAATGTTGTTGTGTTTGCACAAATTCCTGTTTGCCTACATAAAGCAGAGTCATGTGTAATAACATATGCATACAGCTTGTAGTAAATGCAAATACATCACACTGTGAGATGGATTGATGATTTTAAATTAGTTTCATTTATGATTCTTAGCTCCATCTGGTTTTTTTTTTAATAATCTGGATGATTTCAAATAGCAAAATCACATTTAATGGTGGACATACTTTTCTGAGGCTAGTGAGCCTGATCACTATCAGCTGAATGCTGTGAAAGGTCAATACGATGTGTTATTTGATACGGTCTACAATTCATTGCATCATATTGTATACATACCTGGCTTTACACCAGCTCTGAAGCTCCTGTGTCACATTACTCATCTGTGTAGTTGACAAAACATCTTTTTGACTTGACTGCAGCATCCTGTTAGTGTGGAAAACCATTGTCCTCCTTACTATATAATAACAGAGTGAGACAAATATTTTCACCTGTTGTTCAGGTTTTTGAGACTCCGTCCCCTTCCAGAGCAATCTGAAGGTGGACTAGGCACTGCTCTGGGTTAAAATTGATTCGGCCCCTTAACAGGATTTCAGGATATACAGTGACTGATGTTTTGATTAGTGTATCCACTGTTCCACAGCATAGTCTGATTTGCTCTATTCAGTGCCAAATCTACATGCAGGGTGGATGGCTTGAACCCTATTCATGATGTTGCCAATAAGATTAATCTTGTAATGTGTGGAACTGTAGGAATCCCAACAGACATTGTGACAAGTGAATGGCGTCTTTCAGAACATTGTAACCGAGAATCCACTGGCAGACCTTACAGCTGATACTTTGAGGAAAAAAGGATTGTTTGATTGCTTCATTTCAATGGTAAATTTGAGTGAAGGATGGAGTTTTGTAAACTGTGACAAGAAATTCTTTGATACAGCTGCAGATTCAAATATCACAAATGTCATCTGCGTATCGGAGAATGCAAGGACATTTAGTGGTTATTGCGTCAAAGATGCACTTCTCAAATCAACCAACAAAGATATTAGCAAGCATGGGGCTGGATGAACACAGCAGGTCAAGCAAGCTGGATTAAAAAAAATCCATGAAAATGCCATCTATTTTGGATGTACTGCATATTATTGAAACCAGATCTAGATGGCCATAATAAAGTGACATATTGCTAATGTCAATGGCTTCTTTGAGTGAGATATGTGTAAATAAGTGAACAAAACCTATGATATTAGATGTGATCTTGCTAATAGAAATTATTTATTGAATAATTTGGACTGTGCTAAGAGGTACACTGGAAATAAATCCAAATCATTAGTTGGGTTTTAGTGTAACAAATTTGACTGTGTTAGAAGCTGCATATATGGATACAGAGGACACTGTTTTATATAGGCAAAAGGAATTTGTATGTACATTTCATGTTTTCATTAAAAAAAATCATGGAGCGTGCCAATCTCAGCTCTACCCATTGTGAAATCTTGACCAATCAGAATCTGCCTGCCTGTCTGAGAATTAAAATTGACAGTGAACCGTTCTTACTGCATCTCCACACCAGTATTGACTCAACCAATCAGCACCCTCTTTCCATGCTGTATAAATTGCGGCAACATTTTCCATGTCTGCTTCTTGCATCATAATCCTGATGAGTGCACAACAAAAAGGTTTGTCTTCCTGTATCCTTTTGACAATGCTTAGGTTTTGTATGACCAAGCATTTATTCATGTTGTGGTTCATAAGCAATGCTACATCTTTTGCTATTTTCCTGTTTTATAAGGTATACCAGGTTTGCTTGCTGAGTGAACGTGTGATGGTTACCTTTACAAGTCTATGCCTTTTCATTTTCTTGTCATCATAACCCGGAAGCTGGTTCTAAAGAGTTATTTCAGTGAGAAACTCTGTTTCAACCAGCTTACCAGAAATAAACAACTCCTCTACCTTTATTATATAGGCAGAAAGTATTTCAACACAGTTGACAACAAGAAATAAAAACGTATCCCCTCGGATTTACTGTATTAAATATTCACAAACTGCATGATAAATTATTAATTATTAGTGAAGTGTAATTTTAATATTATGTCTTATACACTATCTTTTTTCTAGTTTTCTGATGCTGTTTCCTATGTTTGTTTAGTTGTTTGTTAACTATCATAAGATGTAATTGGAATGTTTTACCCTGCTGTTTTTTTTCTCCTTAATACACTGCTAACTCATTTAAAGTGATTGAATATTCAGTATCCAATTGGTAAACGACTCATCATTTCAAGCAGCTAAAAGGTGCACTTAGAATCATAGAGTTATACAACACAGAAACAAATCATTTGTCCAACTCATCCATGCTGACCATAATCCCAAAATAAACTAGTCTCATCTACCTGCACTAGGCCCATATACCTCCAAACATTTCTTATTCATATACTCATCCAAATATCTTTTAAACATTGTAGTTGTACTCACATCCATCACTTCCTCTGGAAGTTTATTCCACACATGAACCATTCTCTGTGTTAAAAAGTTGCCCTTCGTGTCCTTTTTAAATCTTTCTCCTCTCACCTTAAAAATGTGCACTCAGTATTGAAATCCCCCACCATAGGGAATAAACACCTGCCGTTCACCTTATCTATACCCCTCAAGACTGTAAAAACCTCAATAAGGTCACCCCTCAACCTTCTATGCTCCAGGGAAAAAAGTTCCAGCCTATCCACCCTCTCCCCATAACTCAAACCTTCTATTCCTAGCAACATCCTGATAAATCTTTTCTGAACCCTCTCCAGCTTGATAATATCTGTCTAATAACAGGACACTGTAATCCAGAAGAGGCCTCATCAACGTCCTGTACAACATCAACATGACTTCTTACCTCCTAAAGTCAAAGGTCTGAGCAATGAAGGCAAGCGTGCTAAACGACTTCTTATCCACCCTGCCTACATCTAATGCAAACTTCAAACAATCATTTTACTGAACCCATTGTTCTCTCTGTCCTACAACACTAACCAAGGCCCCACTTTTAATTGTATAAATCCTTCACTTCTTTGTTTTACTAAAATGCAACACCTGGCATGCATCCAAATTAATCTCCATCTGCCACTCAGCGCATTGACCCAATCAATCAAGATCTCTTTGTAACCTTAGATAACCTTTTTCACTGTCCACTCTACCCCCAACTTTGGTGTTATCCACAAACTTACTAACTATGCCTTTTATATTCTTATCTAAATCATTTATATAAATGACAAACAAAAGCAGATCCAGCACCAATCTCCATCGAAGGTTAGTGGTAATGGGTCTCCAGTCCGAAAAACAACAACCACCACCACCACTCTGTCTCCTA
The DNA here is from genome assembly GCA_024137785.1 of Ginglymostoma cirratum. Lineage (NCBI taxonomy): Eukaryota > Metazoa > Chordata > Chondrichthyes > Orectolobiformes > Ginglymostomatidae > Ginglymostoma > Ginglymostoma cirratum. Next base: position 26,122,894 of record JAHRHZ010000013.1, read on the forward strand.
TTGTTAAGCAAATTTTGTATCCAATTGGCAAGCTCACCCTGAATCTCATATGACCTAACTTTACAAATTAATCTGCCATGCAGAACCTTGTCAAAGCCTTAATTAAAGTCCAAGTAACCATCATCTACTGCTGCTCCCTCATCAATCTTCTTGGTTACTTCCTCACAAACTCAACCAAGTTTGTGAGACATGGTCTGCCTTACACAAAACCATGCTAACTATCCCTAACCACTCCTTGACCCTCTAAATGCATATAAGTCCTACCTTCCAGAATCACCTCCAACAACTAATCCACCACCGAAGTCAGACTTATGAGTCTCTAGTTCCTAGGCTTCTCCTTACATCCATTTTAAACAAAGGCACAACATTAGCAACTCTCCAGTCATCCGGCACCTCACCTGCAGTTATAGATGACACAAATACGTCTGAAAGGGGCCTCGCATTTTCCTCCCTACCTTCCGACAATGTCCTGGGATATACTAGATCAGGTCCCAGAGATTTATCCACCTTTATATTTTCTAAGATCTCTAGTATTTCCTCTTCCATAATGCGAACTGTTTTCAAAGCGTCAACATTTATTTCCCTGCATTCCCTAGCCTCCATTTCTTTCTCCACAGTAAAAACTGACACTAAATTTGGGACGAGATAGCAAATATGATCGGAAGCGAACATTATCACTGGAATATTATGAATGCTCCGGGTTAGAAATGGATTTGTATTATTGAAAGACCCACTATACAGAGGTTCACTGCACTTATAATTATGAGCTGATATTGTTCTTGAAACATTCAAACCTGAGGAGCATTTTTTTTCTAATTTTTATGTCTTGTTTAGTTCTGTATTAACACAAGCAAAATAACACTTGCTGTGCAGTAGAATTTCCCGGGTATCATATACATACACCAATTGTGTAATAACATTTTGCCATCCTTCCAAGTCCTTTTATAAGTCTCCATCTCTGCTACATAAGATTTGAAGCTTAAGAGTATCACTGGCAGTGCAGCCACTTTTCTGGCTTTAAACAGGTCCCTAAACCTCCAAAATAATGGATTGTAAGCATGCAATCTTTACAAGCCAAAGGTGTATTTCTCAACAAATACGTTCAGAGACTATGAGAATAGATGTTAATCCCTTTGCAGTCAGGTGAGTGTGTGAGTTGAATCATTGTTATTTACAGAGACAGAAAGCTAAATGTACTTACCCTCCTTATGGTTGGTGCACTTTGATGGTTCCAGGGGAGTTATGAATGTTTTGTGGGACAAACTCACTTTTTATTGAATGTCCATTTTAGAGCCCAATATTATTTAAAACTATGTGGGGCATAGCTGAACTGACTGGCTCAGCTGGCGTAACTTTCTATCATTTGTAAAGGATATTTCACAGGAGGGTAATTGAAATTTTGTAGGATAACTTAAAGTCTTGTGAGGATTCTGTTAGCAAACTCTCTCAGATGGACCACATTTGGACAGTACTGATAATGTCCTTTAAGGCATCTCATTTTCTCACTTTGACTGACATTAATTCTCACACTGGGCCAATGTATCATGGGTCCTCACCACTGCTTATCATATTGTACGCGCTAGGTTTACTCTTGGCTACTATAAGTTTTTTTTTTAATTACTAGCCTCTCTTGGGTTCAAGTCTATAAGATCTGCTTTGACCAGTGGAGGAAAACCATTAAAGAGTCTAACAAAAAGGCTCTTGTCTTAAACAAGATTACTTTATTGTATGATACCAATAGATGGAAGTTACTTTGGTCTGTTAGACATTATTACTAAGGCCTATGAGAAGACTTAGTTTTCAGGGCTATCTCTTCAAGATCCAATGCTTTTCTTTCCTGTTTTCCACTCCTCGCCAGTCCTTATAACCTCATCATATTAGGTGGAGTTTTAAGGCACTCCTTAGCATTAGTCCTTTTAGAACCAAACACTACACAACAGGAGACATCATCTGATGACAGAGGAAAATAGCAACATTACCTATGGACCAGTATTTACTAACAGGATAAGTTGCAGACTGTGTCATCTAAATAAAATTCCTAATTAACACACTTCAGCTACTTCATTCTTCTTCATATGCACTGAGATCTAGGATTATGAATGCTCTTCCTCAGTAGGTAGTGGGGGCTGATCTTTAGATTTGTCCTGGGCTGAGATAAACTGATCTCTGTTGACAAGGGAGTTGAGGGTTATGTCGTGAAGAAACGAAGTGGAGCTGAGGCCACAACCAGATCAGCTATGATCTTAATGAATGGTGGAGTGGGGTCAAAGGGACAAATGGCCTTTTCCTACTCCTAAGTCCAACGTTCCTATGTCTTTAACTCTGTGATCTCCCACTTCATTTGTGGTTCTTGTGGCTGAACCTGCCCATGATGAATTAGTCTTTCCAACCATAAGCAAGGGTATACCTTACGAAGTTACCACATCACAACAAAGTTGATTTGTTGCATGTTCACCACTTTGTAGTGACAGGATGCCATGAATGATGCTGTACTAGGAAAATTAATTTCCAAGAGACGTGCAGCATATAGCTGAAATGCATTGGCATACAAATTTGTACCACAGTGCATGTAAGAAGTATACTTTTGCTGATTCATTCCTTGTATTGTATTGGAATTCCTAAATTAGGATTACCACGGTGCTGTTTCATTTCCTCTGCTGCCTCCCTCAGGTAGTCACATGCATAAGTCTCATTTCTTTCTTTGCAAGGTTTCTATGTACACATATTTTTTAAAAAATTCACAAGTACCCTAATAAGCATATTTAATACACATTTCATGTGATGACCTTTTTGTTACCAAGTTGCTTTTCTCTTGGTTTGTTGATACACATGAAATATTTTTATGCTGCCAGCAAAAGAGGTAGCATTTTAGCATTGTAGATCATGGTCCGACTCTATCCAATATAATTTTTTAAATCAATTGATTAACACATTAAATATAATGTTGGGAACAAATATCCACTCACATTCTAGATATTGCGGCAGCTGAATTGACAACAAATTACAAAATTAATTCACACTGTAAATTAGAACACTACTTTGTATCCTCAGAAGAATATTTTAAGAAAATATTTCATCGTGAAATGACTTTTTAAATGAAACTTGAATGCAGCTGTTAAACTATATTTTGTAAGATTCTAAAATAGCAAAGCTAATTTGTATTCAGATTTTCATGAGAACAGTACTTCACCTATAAGCACAATTTTAGCAAGTTTAGCATGACAGTTGAATGCCAGAAATCTGCTCCTTTGCTTATTTTTTCTTGAATAATTAAACCTTATCAACATTGATCTAATGAAATCTTGTCTTTTGGTTGACCATTTTTCACCACTCGTCCTTTTTGCATTAATAGGGCACTAATTTGACAAGGTCCCAGATGGTAGACTGCTCCAGGAGATTAAGCCACATGGGATCCATGGTGAGGTGGCAAATTGGATACAAAATTGGCTTGGCCATAAAAGACAGAGGGTAGCTGTGGAGGTGTGTTGTTCTGACAGGCGGTCTGTGACCAGTGGTGTTCTGCAAGGATCTGTGCTGGGACATCTGGTTGTGTGTGGATTGCAGACAACATGCAAATTGGTGGAGTTGTGGATAGTGAGAAACATTATCTTAGGATATAGTGGGATATAGACCAGTTGGAAAATTGGGTGGAGAGATGGTAGATGGAGTTTAATCTGCTCAGGTGTGAGGCAATGCATTTTGGAAGGTCAAATGCAAGAAAAAATTATACAGTATATGGCAGGATCTTCAGGGGCAATGATATACAAAAGGATCTTGGGGTTCAAGTCCACAGCACCCTGAAAATGGCACACAAGTGGATAAGGTGGTAAAGAAAGTGTATGGCATGCTTGCCTTCATTGGTTGAGGCATTGAGTATAAAAATAAGAAAGTCATATTGCAACTTTTTGAGACTTTAGTTAGGCTACCGTTGGAGTATTGTGTGCAATTCTGGTTGCCAGACTATAGGAAGGATGTGGAGGCTTTAGCTAGGGTACAGAAAAGATTTACCAGGATGTTAAATGGAAAGAAATGTGGATGCTAGAAATCTGAAACAAAAACAGAAATTGTTGAAAAATCTCAGCAGGCGTAGCTGTTCTGGAGAAATCAGAATTAACATTTCGGGGTCCAGAAACCCTTCTTCAGAACAGGTTTTCCAGCAATTTCTGTCTATGTTTTACCAGGATATGGCCAGAATTGGAGTTTAATAGCTATAAAGAGAGGTTGAACAAACTAGGATTATTTTCACTAGAGCGTTGGAGGGTGAAGGATGAACTGATAGAAGTGTATACAATGGAGAGATATGGTTGGTTGAAGTCTTTTTCCCAAGATGGAAATGCCAAATACTAGAGGGAATAGGTTTAAGGTGAGAAGGTGACAAGTTTAAAGGAAATGTGCAAGGAAAGTTTTTTTTTACACAGAAGGTTGTAGGTGCCTGGAATGCACTGCCTGGGAAGGTGGTAGAAGCAGATACAATAACAGCATTTAAGACACATTTAGACAGTTACGTGAACAGACAGGGAATAGAGGGATATGGGCAATACAGGTGGGATTAATTTAGAATGGCATATGATCAGCACAGACTTGGTGGTTCAAAGGGCCTGTTCTTGTGCTAGACTGTTCTATGTTCTGTGTAATTAGTCAGGGTGGAAATAGTGTAAGCTGCTCCTCTACAGCTGAGAGGAAAGCCCAGACCTTGAATTCAGACTCAGAATGATCAGGATAATGAAGTGACATAAACAGAATGAAAAGGAAACCTGGGACAAGTATTTGGAAGAAGTCTTTACTTAGAAATAATACAAGAGTGCAGTAATAATGATGATACATTGAGGAGCCATGTTTGTAAATTAATTACTTGCATTTATATAGTGCTTTTCACAATAACCAATGTGTCAAAATGCTTTACAGCCAATTAAGTGTTGGCACAATTATAATGTAGGAATTCCAGGGGCTTTGTATTATTTTATCGGTGCTGTAGTGTCTTGATCTCTTTATGGCTGGTGGTTCATCCAGATCAGAGTTCACTTCTCACTTGGAGATCTTTGCAATGGGCATCTGCTAACCCATTGGCTAGATATTAAACAGGTTCTTAAAGCATTCTAAGCATTGGTGCAAGATGAGCTCTTGACCAAAGGGTTGTGTCATCTAAATATTTTAGCAATGCTGCTACTGATAAAAAGGTTGCATACAGGTCTCAAGGTTTTATAGAAGGTTCTCATATCTTGCATATCTACATACGTTTGTATCCTCTGAATGAGCTTTGTCCACCGATTATCATTATTCCTATGATGTAGCTGGGTCAAATCCTTAGAACTCCCTCCCTAATGGCATTGTGGGCAAACAATTCCAATGGCCCAGCTGGCAGTCTCATCCAGGAATGGCGGTCTCAGCCTGGCATGGCCGTCTTCTTCAGCAGAGGCTTCCAGCCAATATTCCAGTAGCCTGGCATGGTGGTCGTGTCCCAAAACAGTGGTCTCATCCTGGAATAGCAGTGTCATCCCAGCTGCATCTTCTGGCTATTCCATCATTCCTTAATCAGCTTTCCCCGAGCCCAGGACTGGTTAACTGAAACTGGGTAGAGCTTAGTCTTAATTTTACTTCCTTTTTATTATTATTTATGACTTCTGTTATTAATGTAGGTGCTGTGCTGGGTAGACTTATGAAACCTTTCACTGCATTTTCCATGTAAAAATATGTGACAACAAATTTCTATTCTGTTCTATTCAAGAAGATGGCTCACCATCACCTTCTCACTGTGTCTCTTCAAACTTCTGTTGCGTTTGTAATGTCTAGGCTATTTATCATTATCGTGGACAGATCTGAACTTGCTAATCAAAACCGTGCACAGGTCTGGGCTGCTCCTCACACTCTGGATACACTCACCTTTCCTCCCCTGTGTGTGCTGCAGCTATTGACTACAAGCTCAGAACTTCCACAAATATTTATAATTTTCTCAAGTGTCAGATTCTCATTTTTCTTTCCTGAGCACACTTATGATAAGTTCTCTTATACCTAAAAAATTCTATCTTTGAGATTATCTTTTAGGTACCTAAATTCCCTTGATTCTGTGAGTTGCTTTAATTCAGTCACATATCTACCAATACGTTTTTTCTTACTTTGATATTGTTCATATGCTACATTAATTTAGGTTTAAAGCACACCTTCAAGGAATCTGTTCTTCAGAGATATATAGGATAAAATACACTTTGCGACAGTGTGTCCCCAGCAGTGGGTAAAGCAGAGACACTTAAGTTTGATAACTAATTTGCACACGCAAAATTGTTGGTTCAGTTTCATATCATATTTCATTTCAACCAGAACCATGTCAGTCAAATCTGCAGCCATTGTCTTACCCAATACTTTCAGATATGGCTTATTTCCTGTGTCCTTTAGAAGCTTTCAACAGCACTGAATAATCCAGTGTTCCTCTTTTTACAAGCTGTTGATCCGATAGAGGTTTTCAGCATTCAGTCTCAGTGCCACTTACACTTACTCAGTGCCATTTTACTTGCTTCTGCAGGTAATATTCTCAGCATTTTCCATCAACTGCACGAAGGCCTGATTTTGCAAAATTTTTATTCCTGATTAAGCATATCATGTGAGTTATTGCTGTAACTGCCTCCAGAAGAGGAAGGTTTCTTAATCCTTGAAAACTAAACATTAATAATTTAAAATAATTAGTTTAGAATAATATTATAAATTTACTTGACAATTTTGGAAACACATAGACATAATATTTAAACATGTTATTGAGTTTCTGATGTCTCAACAAAATATCCTACAGCATAATTTCCATTTATGTCATTTCTCTTGGCTTTCTGTGGATCTTCTACTGAAGTTATGCAGGGAGTGTGAGATAATATCAGCTTAAAATAAATAGCTTTGATATTTAGGAAAGATCAGTAACTGTTACAAAATGTATTTTTGCCTGTTAGAGTTTCACCTCCTATCACCTATTGCTAGAAATAGCACATAATGGGTTATCACACAGAATCACACACGGTATTTTTTAACAGAATAACAATCAGCTCAAAGTTCAGACAGTCTGACTGCATGGCCTTCATAAAGCATGATATAACAGAGACAACTGAAATAAAAGAGAGACAAAAAGGTATTGTTGATATGGTTAGAGCCATTACTTTCTCTCACAATATTTAAAACTGACAAAATTTGACTCTCAACACTGATGGATAACTGGTGATCTAATGTAACTCTGAGATATGGAGTAGTTGGCTGGGATTTTCCAATAGCCAGGTAATTAATTTTCTAGCATAGATAGGAGCTGTGGTAGAGGGCCCTACAGAATCATGGCAGATTCCATTTGGATTGCCTGCAAAACTTAAGGTAGCAATTGGCAATTCCCTTATGCCTGGAACCTTACAGGAACATCCATTTAAGTTGGAGAATTCAGTGGGTTTCACTGCAGTTAATAGTCACCCAAGAAAAGGTAGACAATTAATAATCTAGGGCTGAATTTTCCCAGCCCCTGAACTATGTGGGCAATGCAAAGTCAATTCACGAAATATGGCGACATTGGAATAATGAGATTCCCAATTTTGAGGTAAAGAAGTCCAAATTTTGAACTAAGGTTTAACTAGCAAGATGAGAATGTTTATATTGATTAATACTCCACTAGTACCTAATCTCACCTCATTTATGTGCAGTTTCCTATTCTACCATGCATTAGAAAGAAAGTAGATTGTGACATTTCCAGATTTGTAGCTCCAGCTTGCTGCTTGTTCCTTCAAGTCTCCATCCTGGACAGCAGCCCCCACACATCTCAGGTCACACTCTGTGGGCGGTGGCAACTTGCATCCCTCATGCTTTGGTTTTGGCATTGGCTACGTAATACCCTTATCACATCACATATCTTCAACTCACTTAAAATACAGTTCTCCACTTCAGAACCGCATTTTAAGTGCACTGGCATCTTTCATTGTAATACTGCTGCTAGGCCACTTTGTGTACAGAGACATGCGACCAGGTAATGCACTGGAGCAGTGTTTACTTCAGGGATCTTTGCTTGCTCTCTCAGTGATCACTCACTTTGCACCTACTTGGATGCTTGCTGCATCTCTTCCATACTTTGCCTTGCCTTTTTATACTTTTCGCACTCACTTGGAACTTGTAGGCTCACTGTCCTACTGTCTTGCCTTTTGGCACAGACACAAATCCAGGCAACTTGTCATGGTTGTCAGCATAGATCAGTCAAGGAGGTGGCCATGTTGCTCTGCCCGTGTCAAACTAATTTCATATGCCAGCAGTTTACGCAGCAACCACAGTGTACATGTGCCTCAAACAAATGGCCACATTTCAGAGTCTAAGGGGCATACTCCACAGCCAAGTCTACAGGAACTGCCTTCATTCAGGTGCTGCCAGCACATGATGCTAATGACATTTTCTGATCTCAGTCAGGGGCTTGGACACTGTCAGTTGGCTGCTTGAAGCTTCAGGGCCAGAGAGTCTGTATCTCTACAGTTCAGGGAGTGGGCCATTGTCAGTTCCGCAGGTTCAGTGCAATTAGTCCGAGGATTAATATTAAGTCACATGGGGAGCTGCACAGAGACCTGTCTGGCTGTCTTCCCATAATGGTCAGTGTAGTGGGTCAAGTTAGGGATCTATTGACTGAAAGTCAAAGAGGTTACTGCAGCAGTTATTGTGATGGGGACACTGGGGATAATGGGGATTGGACGCAGCCTGTTGGGGTGCAGAGGGGGTAATATTGTGAAAAGGGCAACTCAACAGGTAAAGGTGGGGAAGATAGACCATGGGAAGGCAAAGGAGTATCATGGGAAGTGGCTCATTGATAGTTCCCACCATGCTGGCTTTGAAGGCATGGAGGGGCCAGTGTAGGGCTATGTTTGGTATGGCTGAACTGTACGCCTGGGGTACACTTGGTAAAGTGAGAAGATGAGGGGTTAAAAAAACAGATTAACTAGGAATGTGGGGAAGATCAAAGCCAACAGAGTTGACAGGGAGGGCAAGGCAGCGAAGAACGCGATGGTTTGGAGTAGTCACCAGGCTGCGAGCCTGATTCTGTGATTCATCTGTAAAGTACCACCTGTGTGGCATTCCATCCTCATCCAAATCAAAAATGTGCAATAAAGATGAAAATGTCCTCATTATTTCTGCCTTACACCTCAATAACTAAACCCATGAGGTCCTCCCCTGTCTGGACAGAATAATTGCCACTTCTTGGTAAATCTGGACCATTGTTTCAAGTCAATATGACTTTAAAGGGTTTAAAATCATACTTTTTGTGTTAGCTGCCATGGAAGTGGCAATCTATGGTCACTGTTTCAGTTTGCAGCCAATTGTCATAATGATCTATGTTTAAGTTTCGTGTCAATCTTCAGGGCTATTTGGTGAACTAGTAAAAAGCAGTTAAAAGTGAAAATGAGGGTGTATATTGCTTCATGTATGGATTAGTGTAATGTATCATTCATGTTTTCATTTTATCTTGTGTAGATAAAGCTATTTGTTTCCAATCCTGAAGTTAGTTCTCTCTTGACAAGAAAATACTGCATATGTATGTGATGCATTTTTGCCCTGATCTATGGAGTAAATATCATTCTGTGATGATTGCTTCGGGTCATACTGTAGTTTACTGGGATATGAGGCTGAAAGAGACACACTCCAAATCAGGACGTGAGCTCCAACTACCTGACTGGCTGGTGACAATGACAGAATGTCTAAAATCTAAAAATATGCAACCTGCTTCCAAACTCCCTCCATCTCCAACACCAGCTACAAAATGTTCTGTTACCTGACAATGTTGAGAAGTTTTGCTCGATTCATGACCATCAATCTGTGTTGCTGATACCAGTCGAAACTACTAGCAGCATGTGGGAGCCATACTCTCACAAAAATTCCTCAGTGAATAGTAGATTCACTGAGTAATATTACATATTACTTAGCTTGTTACCTTACATCTGAGATGCAATACAATTCATCTCCCGCTCCCCTCCCAAAATTGCCTTTTTAGTTGTCCGCTGCTGGTTTTTAAAGGTTCACCAATCCTTTGGCTTCCCACTAATCTTCACAACATTGTATGCTTTTACTTGTGCTTTTATGCTGTCCCTGACTTGCCTTACCACCCATGGTTGCCTTGTACTCGTTTTGGCATGTTTCTTCTTTCTTAGGATGAAGTTCTGCTGTGCCTCCTGAATTATCCCCATAAACTCCTAACATTGCTGCTCCACTGTCTTCCCTGATTAGACCCCCTTCCAATCAACTCTGACCAGCTCCTCTCTCATGTCTTTGAAGTTACCTTTATTCAATCGTAAAACTGTTATGTCTGATTCCAACTTCTCCCTGACAAACAGCAGGGTGAATTCTATTATATTATTGTCACTATCTCCAAGGGCTTTCATCACCTTGGGCTCCCTAATCAAGTCTGCCTCATTACACATCACCAAATCCAGAATTGTCTGTTCCCTAGTGGGATCTACTGCAGGCTGCTCCAAAAACCCATCTTGTAGACATTCCATGAATTTCTTTTCGTGGAATTTGCTACCAACCTGATTTTCCCAGTCCACCTGCCTATTGATTATTGTAATAGTGCCTTTATTACATGTCTTTTAGATCTCCAGATTTCTTTCCTTCTCCACTTCTTGACGACTGCTAGGAGGCCTGTACACAGCTCCCATGAGGGTCTTTATTCCTCTGTGGTTCCTCAACTCTACCCATAGATATTCTATATCTTCTGACTCCATATTACTTCTCGTGATCAGTTTAATTTAATTTCCTACTAACAAGGCAACTCTGCCTATCTGCATGTCATTTCAATAGGATGCATATCCTTGGATATTTAGTTCCCAGCCCTGACACCCTTGCCGCCATGTCTCTGTGATTGCACCCATCAATTTCAATCTGTGCTCCAGCTCATACACCTTTTTTCATATACTGCATGTATTTAGGTACAACACCTTCACTCCTGTGTTGACTGATCCCCCTTTTCATAGTAGACCGCTTATCTGCTGTGCCTGAAGTTAGATTCTTGACCTTTTCTATACTCTCTGTCCTCTTACTTGTTCTGAAACTTTAATAACTTCTGCTAAGCCCTGTCCAAATCCTTTTAACTTTTTCAACAAATTTCCCTGGATCTGAACCCATCCTCTTACAATTTAGATTAAAGTCCTAGCCACAGCCCTAGTTATGCGATTCGCCGTGACTCTGGTCCCAGCATGATTCAAAACTGATCCCTATAGAATGTCACCAGACACAGGTTTCCAGTCACAAAAATATCCCTTGACATCACACGCTGATATCTGGTCCTCGGCCAATCCTGGATCCAATTAGGTAACTTTCTTTGGATCCCATGGGCTCTTATCTTCGCTGTCAGTTTCCGTGCAAGACCTTATCAAAGCCTTGTTATTGTCCAAGTATGTGAAATGCATTGTCTTATTCCTTTGCAAAGGATGCTCACTGCCATTCATTTTTGCAGCTCGGCATATTTAGATTTCTTCATTGTGTCAGAGAACTTAATTCCTGAAATAAATCATTACCTTCTCTTGGTATTATAATGAAATAAACTCACTTGTGGTCCTTCCATTCTTGCTTGTATTCTTTTGGACAGCCTCATCGTTTTGTGAGGTTCAGTCATAGACATTAAAGCTGACTGAACTGTTTTGTTCTGTTTTTAAAACAGAGAATTTGACTGCATACGAGGCTACCACTACCTCCTGGTGGTTGGGATGTCAAGAGTATCAGACGATTGGGTTTTGAAGACTCCTCTGTGGTTGGACGAAAGTTGGATAATACCTCAAACATGTGAAATTAACCATCTCTTCTCATGTCCCTGTGGTGAAAAATTGTTGTAAACCAATGTCATTAATGTCAAGTGGTATCTTAATTCTCTATGTACTGCAAACATTCTTTGACGCCTATTAAATCTTGTTCTTTTTGAGCAATATTATGTTGTTCACTGGAATTTGGTGACTGTGCTGGCTGGATTCTTTAATGTAGTCTAGAATTTTAAGATCAAAGCATTCTTTCCAAGTCAGAAATGAGAAGTGTTGATTTTTGACGATGATTGATTTTTTTGTAACATCGGTTTCTGTATTTTGAGAGTACTTACAGCATTCCTTTGATTCTGAATGGTGTTCCACCTGCACCATGCTGATCTCTATGAGAGGGTTTTAATTGCATTCATCTTCATGAAGGGATTGCTTCAGACAAAACAGCATACTCGTTTTGGTGACAAGTTGGAATTAATTTGAATGGCTGTTAAACTGCATGCTGTGTGTTATATCTGGATCAGTTGTGTCATCTGTTATTGCTAGGAGAGATTGATTCACAACTTCCAAAGGTGGCATATCCTTATGTAATGATATGCATTCTAATGAAGGTATTTCTTGGTAACTTGTGTTTTCTTCCAAAATAATTGCTGAAATCTCTTTCTCTAAGTAAGCATTATTAGTTCTGCGACTCAACGGTTGTTTCTGAATTTTATACAATCTCTGGAAATTTTCTATTTTTCTTTCAAAGTTGTACTGACATCGTAAATCTGACTGTTTGCACCTTTTTAAACTCCATGTCAGGAAGTGGTGTGTTAGTGTTTTTGAAAATTGAAGCCTGATGAATTTCTTGAGCTGGATTGACTTTCTGTTCCCATCATTCTTTTGTGCTGTTTTTGGATTGCAGAATCCACCGCTCCCTGGGTGGCTGTTTGCATGTAAGATCCTCTTTAGACTGTATCTGAAAGAAATCTCTCAGAAATTCCAAATACAATTCTGTCTCAAATTAATCCTGCTTGTAGTCACCATAATTATAAGTCTGACGATTTTAAGGATCCTTGATAAGGTTGTCAACAATTTCTCCTGTAAGCTGAATCTTTCCCTTTAATCTTGCTCTTTCCACTATGCAATTGATCATTAATGTGACGTAATTGTCAAATGGTCTTACGATATTCTTAAAGGTATCTATCCCTTCTGTCTTTTTAAAACATGATCTGCTATCAGGTCATTAGTTCACTTGTTCTTCTTTTTTTTTCCCATAATTCTTAAGTAATTTTGAAATACATGAATTGTTTTTTCTATTTAATTCAGTTCAATTTCCTGTCTGAAGTATTTGTGATTTTAAATTCGCTTTGAAGTATAATTCATAATCTTTCAGACTTCTCGAGACTCAGGCAGTGCTAGAAGACTGGAATTTGCAAACATTACTGCCTTGTTCAAGAAAGAATGTGAGGATGTCCAAAAGTTACAGACCAGTCAATTTTAATAGTGGGCAAGTTTCTAGCAGGAATTACTTGGGACAGATGAACTTTGATGCACAAAAACAAAGTTGGAGGTCTGGCAGCATCAGTTAAAAGTAAATCAGAGTTAACGTTTCGGGTCCAGTGACCCTCCCTCAGATCGGGACCCAAAGCGTTTTTTTTCTTCACAGATGCTGCCAGACCTGCTGAGCTTTTCCAGCAACTTCTGTTTTTGTTCCTGATTTACAGCATCCGCAGTTCTTTTGGTTTTTATGAACTTTGATGCAACTGGCTTCTCCTCAGCTACGAATAAAGATAGTTGTAATACTTTTTTTTAACTGATTAATGAGATATGGGCATCGTAGGCTTGCCAGTATTTATTGCTCATCCTTAATTGCCCTTCAGAATGTGGTGGTGGTGATAAGCTGTCTTTTTGAACCAGGCCACATGCTGTATATTGACCCATAATGTCCTTCGGGAGGAAATTCCAGGATTTTCACCCAGTGACAGTGAAGGAGCAGTAATATATTTCCAAGTCAAGACAGTAAGTGGCTTGGAGGGGAAATTGCAGGTGGTGGTGTTGCCATGTATCTGCTGCCCTTGTCCTTCTAGATAGATGTTGTTATGGGTTTGGAAGGTATTGATTAGGGATCCTTTGTGAATTTCTGCCGTACATCTTGTAGATAGCACACACTGCTGCCACTGAATGTTAATGGTGGAGGGAGTGGGTGCTTGTGGTTATGATGCCAATCAAGGGAGCTGCTTTGTCTTGGATGATGTCAAACTTTTTGAGTGTTGTTGGGGCTGCATTCATTCAGACAAGTGGGGAGCATTCTATCACACTCCTGACTAGTGCCTTGTAGATGGTGGTCACCCTTTGGGGAGTCAGGAAGTGAGTTACCTGTTGCAGTATTCCTTGCCTCTGAACTCCTTTTGTAGCCACTGTAGTTATCAGGTAAGTCCAGTTGAGCTTCTGGTTAATGGTAACCCTCAGGATATTTATAGTGGTGGAATCAGTGATGGTAACATCATTAAATGTCATGAGTGGTAGTTAGATTGTTTCTTAATGGAGATGGTCAATGTCTGGCATTTGTGTGGTGTGAATATTGCTCAACACTTGTCAGCCCAAGCCTGGTTATTGTCCATATCTTGTTGCATGTGAACATGGACTTTGGAGTCCATTGTGAAGGATGAGATTTCTGAATACTTGGAAGTACATGGTAAAATAGGACAAAGTTAGCATGGTTTCATCAAGGGGAGATCATGCCTGACAAATCTGTTACAATTCTTTGAGGAGATAATGAGCAGGGTAGACATAGGAGAGCCAATCGATGTTATCTACTCAGACTTCCTGAAGGCCTTTGACAAGGTGCCACACAGGATGCTGCTGAGTAAGATCAGAGCCCATGGTGTTAGAGGCAAGGTGATAGCATGGAAAGAAGATTGGTTCTCTGGAAGAAAGCAGAGAATGGGGATAAAAGGGTCCTCCTCAGATGGTAGCTGGTGACTAGTGGTGTTCCACAAGGGTCAGTGTTGGGACAACAACTTTTCACTTTATACATGATCTAGATGAAGAAACTGAAGGCATTCTGGCTACGTTTGCAGATGGAGGGACAGGTAGTATGGAGGAAACTGGGAGTCTGCAGAAGGATGTAGACAGGTTAGACAGGTTAGGCAGATGGAATACAATGTGGGAAAGCGCGAGGTCAGAAACTTTGGTAAGAAGGATAGAGGCATAGAATATTTTCCAACTAGGAAGAAAATTCAGAAATCTGAAGTGCAAAGGAATTTGGGACTCCTAGTCCAGGATTCTCTTAAGATTAACTTGCAGGTTGAGTCAATAGTTAGGAACACAAATACAATGTTGGCATTTATTTCAAGAGGAGTAGAATATAAAAGCAGGAATGTACCTCTGAGGCTTTTTAAGGCTCTAGTCAGACCACATTTGGAATATTGAGTAATGTTGGGCCCCATATCCCAGGAAGGATGTACTGGTCCTGGAGTGGGCCCAGAGGAGGTTCATTTGAATGATCCCAGGAATGAAAGGCTTAACATATGAGGAAAGTTTGAGGATTCTGGTTCTACACTTGATGGAATTTAGAAGGTTGAGGGGAAATCTAGTTGAAACTTATAGAATACTGAAAGGCCTGAATAGAGTGGACATTGGGATGATGTTTCTATTAGCAGGAGAATGTCAGAAGTCAGATGACAGCAGGTTATAGCCCAACAGGTTTATTTGAAATCACAAGCTTTCCTAGTGTTGCCCCTTCATCAGGTGAAGTGAGAGAGAAGCACACAGACACAGAAATTATGGGCAGAGAGATCATTGGGCAGAGAGATCAAAAGATCATACAAAGTTGAGTGTCAATAGGCAGAATAATAGGTCTCTGCAGGTGATCAAGAGTGTCAGACAGTGTGAGTAAATTGTCAACAGCTGAACAACAAGCGAAGGGATGACCTATAATCCAACTAAATGAGGCAGAGAAATAATTACAAAAAGTTAAAAATAAGGTGGTGCTGGAGACAAACCAAATTACGAGAATAACATGATAGGTATAAGAGTCGCACGGCAATGGTCTAACCAGAGTAATAAGTAATCCAAAACAGTACAAACTAATTAAGGTGGAGGGATCATAAGAACTTTTCAAAGTGATGATGTCAAAACAGGATAATAAGGAAGGTTTTACAGATACAGAACAGTGGTGCAGTCACACAGCACGACATGAACCCAAGATCATGACTGAGACCATCTTCATAGGTATGGAACTTAGCTATCAGTGTCTGCTCAGCAATTCTGTGTTGCTGTGTATCTCAAAGGTCGCCTTGGAGGATGCTTACCTGAAGATCGGAGGCTGAATGTCCTTGACCATTGAAGTGCTCCCTGGGTGGGAGGGAACATCCCTGTCTGGTGAATGTTGTGCGGTATCCATTCATCCGTTGTCATAGTGTCTGCATAGTTTCACCCATATACCATGCAGGAGAGAGTCAGACCCGAGGGCTCAGCCTTAGAGTAAAGGGAGGGCCCTTTAGAATGGAGATGAGGAGAAACTTCTTCAGCCAGAGAGTGGTGGATCTGTGGACTTCATTGCCACAGGAGGCTGTGGTGGCCATATCATTGAGTATATCTAAGACAGAGATAGATAGGTCCTTCATAATTAAGGGAATCAAAGGTTATGGGGAAAAGGCAGAAGAATGGGGTTGAGAAACTTATCAGCCACGACTGAATGGCAGAGCAGACTTGATGGGCCAAATAGCCTAATTTCTGCTCCTATGTCTTACGGTCTTATGGACTGCTTCAATATCTGAGTCACGATTTATGCTGAATATAGTGGCGCCATCAACAAACAAACTCACTTCTGACTTAATACTGGAGGGAATGTCATTGATGAAGTAGCAGTGGATGGTTGGTCCTGGAACACTAGCCTGAGGAACTTCTGGATTGATGTCCTGGAGCTGAGATGACTGACTTCCAACAACCACGACCATCTTCCTTTGTGCCAGGTATGACTCCAATCAACAGAGAGTTTGCTCCCTGATACTCATTGATTCCAGTTTTGCTGGGGCTCCTTGAAACTACATACAGCCAAATGTGTTGATATCAAGGGCTGTTACTCTCATCTAAATTCTCATACTCACATCTCACATCTCAAAATTTGTCATCCATTCACTGTTAATGGGGATAACTGAGCTTCTCTCTTCAGTGATGGATAGCTATATTTCCCTTCCCTGCCAAAAACAGGTGATGTGTTCAAACATTTTTCCTATAAACTGCATGCACTTCACTTTGCAGGTATTATACATCATCTCAGGTCTATACTGGAGGCAAAACATCCAGCTGAAGTTTGGCCCCAGGCAGTCTATTGTGTGGCTTAATCCCCAGTATCCTAGTAACAATTATGATACTTTAATTCTGCAATAGCCTGATACGCCAGTTGAAATTAGACCACTAAAACGACAAAAGGATAGCTACTGGGTGACAGCAGCTCTCTGCTGATGACTTCCATGTGCAACATATGCAAATGTGCACAAGGTGCAAACAACGTAGCCACTGTTGCCTGTGAAATTTTCTATGCAGACATTTTGACCAGTTTATTACTCATAAAAGGCATTTATCCAGGTGTTCTTATTGTGAGACAAATAAAGGACTACAGTTCAAACTTACTTTTCTTAAAACACTCTCAAATTAAAGAAACAACTCTTACACAACTACCTGAAAAACACATATACTACCCACACAGGTGAACTTGATCGGGCTGCTGGATTCAATCCACTGAGCTCCATTGGCAGATGCTCTCAGGGTTTTCTTGGTATGGAGGTAGGTCTCGCACAGAGTCTTCACTGGCTGAGTCTTAACCGTGGGAATGGCTGCAAGTTTGGCTTGCTGTTCCCATCATTCTTTGTGCTGTTTTTGGATTTCAGAATCTACTGTTATCGGGTGGCTCTTTGCATATGAGATTCTCTTTAGACTGCATTATATCTGGAAGAAGTCTCTCAGAAGGTCCAATTCTATCTCAAGTTAATCTTGCTTGTAGTCACCATAATTATAAGTCTGATAATTTTAAGGATCCTTGATAAAGTTGTCAACAGGTTCCCCTGCAATCTTTCCCTTTACTCTTGGTCTTTCCATTATGCAATTGATCATTTATGTAATTTGTCAAATGCTCTTACAATATTGTTAAAAATATCTATCTCTTCTCTTACATTCTGTCATCTTAAAACATGATCTGCTATCAGGCCTACAGACCTTCTTATAATCCTTTCTGATCCCTTCTGGAATGTTCTCTGGCTTCAACCAATGGGCTTATGGGACAGGTGTCAAAGTACCCAATGAGGTTAAATCAAGTCATCCGACAAAAGCACATCACCTGTTGAAGAGATAGTAGGAACTGCAGATGCTGGAGAATCTGAGATAACAAGGTGGAGAGCTGGATGAACACAGCAGGCTAAGCAGCATCAGAAATGAAGAAGGGTCTAGGCCCAAAACGTCAGCCTTCCTGCTCCTCTGATGCTGCTTGGCCTGCTGTGTTCATCCAGCTGTACACCTGTTGAAGATATGATTACTGCATCGTGTCAAGATGTCTGGCCGAAACTGGGGAATACAAAAAATGTCCCTCCTTATTGTTCTGAGTATTTTTTACTGAGTTTTGAGTCATAATAATCATAGTAACTCTCCCATTGTTAAGGTCAATCACCTCTGTTCAATATGCTACACAAATATGACTGATTCTTGCTAGCTTTTAATCTGTGATAACCTTCGCATTTTTGCATTTTATTACCTTACTTGCAGAAACTGTTAAGCAATTTTATATTCAGTCTAGTTGCTTAGGCTGTTTACTACATGACCACACGGTATTGCCAAATAACATATCATAGAGCAGACAGCTGCCATGTTGAAGCAACATCTTTTTCTGATTGGACAGTTTTGGAGGAGTCCAGTTCTACTTTGCAGAGTGAAGGTCATGATTTTGGTGGTTTGCTACTGCTACATAACTTAGCCATCTAATGCTCCTATGCAGTGCTACCCCAATAATTGCAGCATAGCTGGTAGAATCCTGCTAAATTTGGAGTGGAGAAAACTTAGATGACTTTGGAAGGTGATCTTGAGCAGCTTTTGTATCCAGAAAGTGCATTTGCGAGCTGGAACACCTCAGCTTGAACGGCAACAGTCTGGGCTGGCTGACTGGCATCAGAGAGGGCACTGGTAGATTGGCTGGAGTGCAAGATCAAATGCTATCTCTTGTGCAAGAGAAGCTGTTTCATACTACACAAAGCCATCACTAATCCCTGAAGAGATAGGGAATGATGCCTCAGTAATCCAAGCCATCAACAGGATGGCTTCAACCAAGCCATCAACAGGAGTTTAAAATGCTGGATTGCTGTAACACTTTGCAAACCCCCGTGCACACTGGCATCTACAGGCATAATTACAGTAGTCTGAGCTTCATAATGATATTCAGATGTTAAGTGCTGATGCTGGCACAGAAGCTGCAGCTTAGGACATCGGATGTCATATCTTGTTTGTGTCCACAAATGTGCAAACAGATTTGGTCAGCAATTTTGTGTTGGAAAAGATGGGCTGCAGTTCTGTATAATGCCCTGTGCCAAGTTGGCACCAGAGTTCTCTGCATTCCTTGATTTTGGTTGCAGGCTGTCAGGCTAACAAGTCCAAAACCAACATCATTCTTCCTGAACAGTGCCTTCAAAGTTCTCAGCTATGTAGTGTGCAGCTGAGCCCACATGTAATCTTGTCTGATGGCCTATACGAAAGCGAAATACTGTGAATGCTGGATTTTCCTCCTGGCTGGCCAGTGCAGTCTAAAAACAAAGGGTGAGAAGAATAACAAGACCTCTGTTGAAGAAATAGGGGTGGCATGGTGGCACAGTGGCTAGCACTGCTGCCTCACAGCACCAGCGACCTGGGTTCGATTCCAGCCTCAGGTGACTGTCTGTGTGGAGTTTGCACGTTCTCCCTGTGTCTGTGCGGGTTTCCACCAGGCGCTCCGGTTTCCTCCCACAGTCCAAAGATGTGCAGGCTAGGCGGATTGGCCATGCTAAATTGCCCATAGTGTTCAGGGATGTGTAGATTAGGTGGGTTTGGGGAATGGGTCTGGGTGGGATGCTCTGAGTGTCAGTGTGGACTTGTTGGGCCTAAGGGCCTGTTTCCACACTGTAGGGATTCTATGAAACACCATCACTTGAAAAGACACCGTGCTCAAGTGGTGGTATTATATGACCTTTAGAAAAGACTGTAGTTATGGCATGTGCACATAGAATAATCCCTACAGGGTGGAAGCAGGCCATTCAGCCTCGGGATCCAGACCAACTCTTTGAAGAGCATCTCACCCAGATCCACCTCCCTACTGTAACCTGCATTTCCTATTGCTAATCCACCTAGCCTGCACATCCCTGGCCACAATGGGCAATTTAACATAGGCAATCCA
This sequence comes from Ginglymostoma cirratum, assembly GCA_024137785.1. Taxonomy (NCBI): domain Eukaryota; kingdom Metazoa; phylum Chordata; class Chondrichthyes; order Orectolobiformes; family Ginglymostomatidae; genus Ginglymostoma; species Ginglymostoma cirratum. Next base: position 26,143,030 of record JAHRHZ010000013.1, read on the forward strand.
TCGAATCTGCACATTGTTGGGCTGTGGGAGGAAACTGGAGCACCCAGAGGAAACCCACGCAGACATGACGAGGATATGCAAACTCCATACTGATAGTTGCCTGAGGATGAAATCAAACCCAGGTCCCTGGCACTGTAAGGCAGTACTACTATCCACTGAGCCCCCAAGCTTCCCTCACATAGTGAGCCACTGAATACAAATGGGCTACACATGAACCTTTAATTTCTTGATTCATACTCTGCAACTACTGATGCTTTAACTGTTAATGGCCAATAAAATACTCCCACCTATGTTTTCAGCCAGTTGACGCTTCTTTATTCAACCCAAAATGATAGTACACCCTGATTTTCCAAATAAAGTTCTTTCTCTCAGAGTATTTTTTTAAAAATTCAATCTTTCACTTTCAGGACTACATAAAACTCTGTCAATTTTCTAAAAGTCAAGTACACTGGAATGTAAGTTTCTCATCTTGGCCATTGTGCAACTATGTCTTGCTAGCACTGCTGCCTCACAGCGCCAGGGATTTGGGTTTGATTCCAGCCTCGGGTGACTGTCTGTGTGGAGTTTGCATGTTCTCCCTGTGTCTGCGTGGGTTTCCTCCAGGTGCTCCGGTTTCAGGGTTACAGTAGGGAGGTGGATCTGGGTGAGATGCTCTTCAAAGGGTTGGTCTGGACCCCTAGGCTGAATGGCCTGCTTCCACCCTGTAGGGATTATTCTACGTGCACATGCCATTACTACAGTCTTTTCTAAAGGTCATATAATACCACCACTTGAGCACGGTGTCTTTTCAAGTGATGGTGTTTCATAGAATCATAGGATCCCTACAGTGTGGAAACAGGCCCTGAGGCCCAACTATGTCTTGACTAGTTACTATGATGTGGAGATGCCGGTGTTGGGCTGGGGTGGACAAGGTCAGAAGTCAGACTAGTTACTTTATACATAGTATTAATTTGCTTCTTTTTTATGTGAATGTTTCACATGTTTAACTGTAGTTATTGTATTTTACAATATTTTACTTTTACTTTTGTTAGGATGTGTACACCTTCCTGATCCCTGTGGTCTATTTTTCAGCACTTCAGTTTTATTTAACATGTTTCTTACTGATTTTGAAGTGATCTTTTCCTGCACCTATTTTTTTTAACAGAATAGTTATAGTATTACAAAGCTTATACAATATATTTACGGAACAGATTTCAATATATAAACATTGATGTGGAAAACACATGAAATGCTGTTCAACTTGTTAATGGCTGCACTGAAAATGCTCAAGTTTTGTTTTTTTTAGTTTAAAAAACTCCTCTTGGGGGCAATGTTGAAAATGCCACATGGGGGTGGTGTTGCACAAGAATGGCTGTGATTAGCATTGAAATCCACAAATAATGTTAAATTCCATTTAGATTTTCAAAAGTAACCAACGAAAGGAAAAATATCATCAAAAAGACATTGTGATTGAAATACCAATCCCAAAGTTTGAATATCTAAAATTTTGTATTTTTTTTAACTTTGAAATTGTCAGATTTCTATTTCATAAAGTCACACCAGCAATGTCTGCATTCAGAATGGTGGAATTGCGTGAGGTTATTTCACTGCAACCAAATAGTCTCAATGCTTCCAATAGAGTCTGTGCCACGCAAATGTCAGACAATGACCATCTCCAACAAAAGAGACAAAACCATTGCTACTTGACATTCAACAGCAGTGCCATCTGTGATTCTCCAACGGTGAAACATATTGGCGGTTAACATTGGCCAGAACTGAACAGGATCAACCATACAAATACTGATGAGAACTCTGCAGCAAAAAAAAACTTTCTGTCTACCCAAAGTCTGACCAGCGCGTCAGGAAATGCTCTATTTGCCTGGCTACACAATGTCCATGACAGAACAGTCTGGTGCAGCAGTGTGTACCAGCTACAAGAGGCACTGCAGCAATTTGTTAACTCTTCCTTAACTTCCAGACCCACAATAACTTGGTAATTAGCTGTAGTCCACGTTAGCTATAGGCAGCTCTCTCCATTGGAGAGACAATTGGTCAGATATATCTTGAGGGGTACACGTCTACAAGCATGGGGTAAGGCAATGAAACAGGCCTTCAAGAACTCCCACAATTGGTACAAGGATTGTACCTACACCATTGTTGACATTGATCAAAAAAAAAGCTGATGAAACCATCTAGATCCCTGAACTCACTCCACTGGCTGGAAGAAAAGTGGGGGCATGTGAAGGAGGGCAAAACATGCGATTTCTCGTCCAAGGCACACATCTGATTTGGAACTGTATCGTTTTGCCTTCACTGTGCCGGGATGAATACTTAGAGCGCCTTTCCTAACAGCACTGTGGATCTACCTACACCACATGAACTGGAGTGATTCAAGGGGGCAGCTTCTCCAGGGCAATTAGGGATGGCCGTCCAGTACACATCCCTTGAACAAATAAGAAGAACTCCCGAGCGAGACAGTTGTTTTATGATATACATCTCAAGAGGTGTGGTAGTTGATCTACTGCCTCTTACCTGCAGTAGCCAACAAACCACGGAGAGGGATCCACTTCACCAGATCCAATCCGAAACGAGTGGCGAACTTTTACAGCCCTGGATCAAACCATCTGCCCGCTATCTCCGACTGAATGGAATAAATACTGAAGTGACATTGCACAAAGCGGCTTGTCAGGGATTGCATTGCATGAGAGAATCTTTCACCTTGCTGCTATTTTTTTCTGTGCATTAGTTGTTTAATGAGGTCGATCTGTGTGTGGATCTTTCTTTGTAACCTCGTCCAGAAATGTGGTGGAGTGTACAACAATTACTTTATAGTACTTAGCCTTAGGCCAGGGTGAAACTGTCCTCCGATTTGGAATTGCGGGCTCTCTGCCTAAAGTCACCTGAACGGCAGTATAAAGATGGACTGCGATAAAGCTTTTCTGTAATGGAACGTCCCCCAAAGCGGGTCACTATTAACAAACCAGATGCATATGGCAACCTAGGAACGGAAGATGCTGAACTGGAAGAACAGAAAGCAGCATTGCACCTTCACATGAAAATTAATAGAATTCAAGAGAGGCCTTTTTTTAAAAAAAAATTCCTAACTGGACCTCATTTAAAGCTAAAAATACTAGAAATCTTGATTGTTGTTATCGTCTGTGATATATTTATCAAATGGAAACACCCCAAGTCAAAAATATGTTTTATTATGATTTCGGAGGTTTCCGTGTGTATTTTCTGTCGCTTCATTGCTTGACTTGATTTCTCACAAGGTCATGACTAGATAGCAGGCTGTCTTCCTCTTCGAAACCAAAAATCCACAGAATGTTCAGCTGAGTGTTAATCATTGCCAGTCGATTTCTCGGTTTCCCGACCGTTTTGTAGTTTGATCAGTTTGGGGCAAGTGCCGACACACGGGACAGAAACCCTCAGCATTGCCTGCAGTTTCAAACGGGTTCCCTCTTCATGTTGTAGGTCCCATTACAACGGAGGGAAATCTGTTTCACAGTGGAGTGAAATCTGATGCCCAATCTATGCAAGGGTGGTTTGACTGGATGGGGCACTAGTGTGGGCATAATTTCGCCACACAATAGATAAATAGCTATTGTAATAAAAGAACTGCCCACGATTATGTTTGTGCACGAACTATATCTGTACAAATGTAGACTATTAAATGTGGTTAAATTTGCTCCATTTCCTTTTTGGGCATTAATGTTGTCTATTACTAAGACAAGCAAGCAGTTTCACTCCGTCCAATTGTATCCATTCCGCTGCCTGAATGTGCTATATACATACTTTGTGTTTTCTAGACTCCTCACATTATTGGACTGCTATTTTTAGAAAGCTCAAGCCGTGTGTTGCCACTAGTGCGGGCTCTGATCACATCTCGGTGGCAGGCTGGATTTTCAAAACATTAACTGTCTCTCTTCCTCATCCTGCTTCCGAGGAACATGGCGGGTTCGACCTGATCGCAGCTTCTCGCCCAACTTCGCAATCCTTGCCAGAAGCGTTCTAATCTCTGCCGAAAGGTCAGTCGTGGCTCCTAATATCCACCCAATCCTGTCATGATAGCGGGATCCGCACGTTAGGAGATCGCCTTCGATCGCCAGGTGGGAGTGGTGAAAGGCAAAATAATTCCAACACTGTTACAAAGTGAGAATATAAATTGTGACACTTCCCAACAAGGAGGTTTACCAACCTGGCAAGAAGCGTTCACTGACAGATAATGCGCGTACCCAGGTATTTCTGCAGCTTCTGCACTGACCATCGCGGTGGCGGGCAGGAGATATAGATTGAGCGCCTTCATTCAAACCTAAAGCGATGTTCTTGTTTGAATTAAAGGGTAGTTGAGTCTGCAGTGATGCTGGAGGAATATTCATCAACCCTGTTCCCCGGGTTCTCGTTTTCAGTCCTCAGTGTGCGGGGAGTTGCTATGGTGTTTATTTCATACAGGTGGGCATTTCATTCATCCCCCTGTAGCTGGAAGTTGGCTTCATGCTTTATGAGCGGTGTTGTGACAAATAAATAAAGAGTTCATTTGATGCATTCAAATTTTTGTTGGTCACTTGCATGTAACTGGCTCTATACATTCTCACAGATCGTTCAAACGACAGACACGTGATGTGATTAACAGACCAACGGCGAAATATATCACTTTAAAACATAAATGGCAGATCGTGTGTTTCCCATACACACGCATGAAACTTAATTTATAACAGAATAAATGTTAGAGTGAGCGCACGCTAGCTGATATGTACCTGGCTCTGTGGATTTTAAGAATTCTAACGCCCTGCATTTTCTAAGCCTTATCATTGGAAACATTAGATTCGGAATAATGTGTTGATTCTTTCAATGCTGTAATTGTTTGTACAAATAGGATGGTTTGCGGCTTCAGCATTCTATATGGAGGGGATGTGGGAGGTTGTGATTATTGGGTTTGGAAGATTTTTGTCACGGTCTAAAGGTATCTCATTGTGGATCATTTGATTCCTAAATTTAAAGGCACTTTCGCCAGAATCACCAACTTATTAGGAACCGAATTTAACTGAAATGCAAACAGTATTCAATAGGCTTCTACCTGCTGACAGTTGATTTATAGCATCAATTGAAAACAAAAATAGCATTTAATTCAAACTGGCGTGCGTCATACTTGAAAGAGAATCTATCAACACTTGCCCAGAATAAAATGTGTCTCTCCAACAGCAATGACTTGTTCTGAGAGTTAACTCAGTTTCTTTTTCTCTGGGATAATGAGAAAGGTATCTCAGGGAGCCAAAATGGAAGGGAGGACAATCTGCTTACTATCCTTGAAAGTAAATAACACTGGAGCTTACTGCACACCTTTAAAAAGCGCGAATGATAATATTCCATGTATAGCTCATACAGAGGAAGTATTTACATTGAAAAAGAGAGGCTTTTCCCTATTACAAAAGGAGTTTAATTGAAATGTCTGCCACTTAAAAAGGAAGCTTTGAAAAACTTTGTTGCAACTTATTTTGTGCAATTTGTTGGATAGGATGACAAAAAAAACTCACCTAATAATAGTATTCGTAAACCAGCTAATGAGCTAGTAAAGTGCTTTAAGAATGAAGATTTAATTTGTCGGATTGTTGAATATGTAACACTATTATGAAGTGGTACAGTAAGATTTTAAGAAAGCTATTCTATTACCTGTGACCTGAAAGTTTGTTTGAATCAAGTTTTTGAAGTCTTGATATCTGTCTTAATTGTACTAATGGAGTTGGGGAGGGGGAATGGGGTGTTAACCATCCTGAAGAAATGATCATTGAGATGTCTCGGCATATTGGCCCAAATACATTAAGGACCTGGTACAGGATGTGGAGGAATAAAGAATATTTTTAATTTAATTAATGAGCACTGAGGTAAGACAACTAGATTACTATGCAAAATTTTATATTTGGATGCATTTTTCAAAATGATTTCTACAGGAGAACCTACATTATGGAGTAAATTCAAATAAACATGCAAGTAATTGTCACATCTAACAAAGGCCACATAATAATCTTCTCCAATAAGGGAAATTTTAACCATCTCTCTATGAAGTTAAACAGCACTGCCATTGCCGAAACCCCTACCATCAATATCAATGGGTCACCATTGATCAGAAATGTAACTGGAGCAGCTATATAAATACATTCTACAAGACCACATCAGAGGCTGGGAGTATTTTAGTGATTAACTCCTCCCTTGACTCCAGAACCTCTCCAATATCTACAAGATATATGTCAGAAGATGTGCTGGAATACTCTCCACTTTTCTTGACGATTGCAGCTCTAAAAATATCTAAGAAGCTCAAAACCGTCAGGGACAAAACAAACTTTTTGATTGGCAGCTCAACCATCATGTTAAAAAATCATTTTCTCCACCACCAATGTGTAGGAGCAGCAGTGTGTACCACAAACTAGATACATTGGAGCAACTTAGCAAGTCTCCTTCAACCCAACTCCTTGCCACTCAGGTTGATAGGGTTGTTAAGAAGGCGTACGATGTGTTAGGTTTTATTGGTAGAGGGATTGAGTTTCGGAGCTGTGAGGTCATGTTGCGGCTGTACAAAACTCTGATGCGGCCGCACTTGGAGTATTGCGTACAGTTCTGGTCGCCGCATTATAGGAAGGATGTGGAAGCATTGGAAAGGGTGCAGAGGAGATTTACCAGGATGTTGCCTGGTATGGAGGGAAGGTCATACGAGGAAATGCTGAGGGACTTGAGGCTGTTTTCGTTAGAGAGAAGAAGGTTAAGAGGTGACTTAATAGAGACATACAAGATAATCAGAGGATTGGATAGGGTGGACAGTGAGAACCTTTTTCCTCGGATGGTGACGGCTAGCATAAGGGGGCATAGCTTTAAATTGAAGGGTGATAGATATAGGACAGATGTCAGAGGTAGATTCTTTACTCAGAGAGTAGTAAGGGCATGGAATGCCTTGCCTGCAGCAGTTGTAGACTCGCCAACTTTAAGGGCATTTAAGTTGACGTTGGATAAACATATGGATGATAATGGAATAGTGTAGGTTAGATGGGCTTCAGATTGGTTTCACAGGTCGGCGCAACATTGAGGGCTGAAGGGCCTGTACTGCGCTGTAATGTTCTATGTTCTATGTTCTATGTTCAACGGAACTTTCCAAGCCCATGAACTACAAAACCCAGAAGGACAAAGGTGCTGATGCATGGGGCCACTACCCCAGTTTTCTCCCCAAGTCCCACTCCATCAGACTTGAAACTATGTTGCTGTTCCTTCACTGTTTCTGGGCCAAAAGCTTGGAACTTTCTTCCTAATGGAGCTGTGGGTATTGCAACATCAGGTAATCTGCAGCAGTTGAAGAAGTTGGGTTCACCCCCACTTTCTCAAAGGCACTTTTGAATGGGCAGCAAATATCTTTTGTAAGGAATGAAAAAAAAGATAATAACCTGACAATATAACAGGCATTTGGTCCATCAAGCCTGTGCCTTTTTTTTGTTGCATTTGTCTCCTTCGGAAGGGCTCCTTTCCTGAGTGGGTCTGCTGTTAGAAGAGGGTTGGTATGGCCTTTCCTCCCACTGCCAGGATCTGGTTGTGACCCCAATTCCATCTCACGTTTTGGATGGGGTGTTGGTGATTCGGGGCAATTACTTTAGGAGAGTAGATTTATGTGCACTCGTGTAACAGCGATGTCCTTTTTCCTTCACAGAGTGAGAAGGGTCAAGTGCCACTCAAGCACTCAAAATGAACATGTGTCACCTCAGCATCAACCATTATCACACACTGATTCAGTAAGCAACAGCCAGATACAGAAGGGCTTAACCCTGTTGGACTCAGGAGTCTTCTCACTGAGGAATCACTGGGTAATCTTGCTTGATTTTGCCAACCCAGGTTTTATTTGCTTCCAGCTGGCTGGCTGCATTCCTAAAATGGGAGAGGGGAGACAGCTAGCTGGATTTGGGCGAGTCAAAATTATTAAGCATAGAGGTCTCTCATCTGCACCAAGTCAAGTTATTTGGTGAGGAGGGGGTGTAAGTTAGAGTCACTTTAAAAGGGAGAAGAGTAGGAAAACCGAGAGATGTGGAAGCACAGAACATCCATGTGGGAACTGTAAGAATCTTTCTGTTCCTGCAATCCCGAAAGGGGAAATATTTTGACTTATCTTAAGAGAGCTTCTTTTCATCCCTAACAGGTTAAAACCATGCCTATCATGCTCAGCAGACCATAAATACTAGCAGATTCGTATGGACGAAATATGATTCAAAAAAGCATACATAAAAGAGACTCTGGCTTACGTTAAGATGATGAAAAGCAGGAATGGAATGAAAAGCACATTTAACATGGCAAAATATCTCAAGGTACTTCACAAAAGAATTATTCCAGCAATTGCATAAATTTTCAGCACGAGACAAGTAGGAAGATATTTAGACCAGTGACCAAACACTTGGTTAAAGAGATAAGTTTGAAGGATTGTCTTAAAAGAGGAAAGACTTGAGAAGAAAACTGCAGAATACATTCTAAAACTTAGAGCTATGCTGCTGAAGGGATTGTTGACAATGGTGGAACAATTAAAATTATGATGTGCAAGAGGACTGAATTGAAAGAATGCACTGATTTTGCAGCTTTGTAGGATCAGATGAGGATATAGAAATAGGGAGACATGAGTCACTGAGGGATTTGAAAATAAGGATGAAAATGTTAAAATTATGGTATTGGCAGACCAGGGGCTCGTATAGGTCAGCTAGAACGTGGGACTTTAGGAAAATTAGAGTGTTCGTAGCAAATTTGGATGAGTTACGTTTATCAAGCATCCGTCTTCCACCTGCCACAAAACTGAGCTCACCCAAAAAGATGGCGGTGGAATAGGACTCCTGAGGCCGGGACACAGCTGCTCCATTTGCATTCCTTTTCGTTCTTATCGTTTTTTTATCCTCTTTTCTCGTTTTCTTTTCTTTTTACTTAGCCCTTGTGAAGAGCTTCGTTGTGGCGACAGCATTGGCAGCGACATATTTCTTTAATTTTCTGTCTTTATATTCTATGTTTCGGTTCCTTTTTCTGCGTTTTAAGATGGCGCCAGACAGTGGCAATACTGTACAATAATTTTCACTGTATTTAGTTACAAAATATATGTGCCAATAAATAAATCGCAGCAATAAATAAGTCAAAACTCTGTTACCCATAATTCAACTCACATCAAATCAATATCATCCATTTCTCCCACAATTGCTGGTATTTTGGTTTATGATCTGACATAATTTCAAATTCCTTCATATCTTTACCCAACTCAGTCCCTGGTATCATCTCAACTATATGACTGTAAAAGATTTTGACATCTGTCAAATTCTGGCTGTACTGGGGATGAGTGATCATAATATGATATAATTTCATGTATATTTAAAACCGAAGGTAGGGTACTCATTTAAGTGAAGTCTATTAAGTTGGTGTGAGTTGAATTAAGATGATTGGGAAATTATAGTAAAATGTGCAGTGTTATAAGTAGTGTTAAACATTCAATTAATTACTTCAGAATTCTCAATGAACATGTATCCTTTATGTATTAAGATCTGGAAAGGACAACTGATCCACCTGTAGCTAACTACAGATGTTGAAGCTAGTATGAAATTAATAAATTATAAAGAAGAATTGTAAATTATAGGAAACCTTATAAAAAAAGTTGGAAGTAGTATGGTGAGCCTGATGATTGAATGAGTTTTAGAAAACAGCAAAAGATGATCAGAAGATTGATAGCGAGAAAAAAAAATACACTATGAGAGTAAACTAGCAAGAAATGTAGAAGCAGATTATACAAGCTTCTAAAAGGGATGTAAAAAAGGAGAGGGCAACAAAAATAAACATCGATCCCTTTGAGACTGAGGCAGAAAAAAATTAAAACTGGGAATAAGAAAATGGCAGAGCCATGTGTTCCGGATGATATAGCAAACATGTTGGAAATCATGACAAATCGAGGATCTCTTGTCAGTGAGGAACTTAAATAGTTAATATTCATAAATACCCTCTAAGGTGGATCACCACCTTGAAGTGGTGGAGAGGTTTGTTAATTCCGATGGTCCCTTGAGTGATGCCAATGGAAGCTCTGGTAGGGTCACCTATGATAACAAGTGGGAGATTCCAGTCAAGGTGCAGCCCAAAAGGTCATAAATGAACAGAAGACTATATATGTCACTGTTTGCAAAAGCAGAAAAGTGCAGTTGCAGAGTGGTTCCAGTAATCTTCACTCATCTCGCCACTAAAATCTGATCATAAACTTATAAAAATTTGTGGATAATGACGGTATTATAAGGTCTCCACACGAAATGAAGGAATGCACCAGGATCCATTGGCTAAATGATGGAAAATTGGTAATACAGACAGGATGTGTACCCGCGAGTCCCTAGATAAGAATCTGCACGCAGGTTACAGATGTATGAAGATCATCAGACAACTGTGTTGGGACAGAGATATCTTTAGACAGCAACATCTGTGATTGAACAGTCCTCTTCCGGACTTCTACTCACCCACTATTGGGGTAGAGAAGGGGCTAAAAGTATGCTGTCCCACTCTTGTCTGTCTCAGAACCATACCCTGTAGGGAGTCCATCATTACGGTCAAAGAAATAATATGTTAAATTTTGTGATTTGGAGTATTAAAATATTCGTGGATAATCTCAAGTATGATCATGGAAACAAACACTGCAGATGTATCTCACGTCAAGGCTCCAAATCGAAATTGGCATCCTCAGTGAGACTTGCCTTCCTGGGCAGGAGGAGCTGAAGGAACACATGGGGGAAATACTTTCTACTGAACAGGAAGGGCTTATTGTGACCTTTGTGCTCACAGAGTTGGTTTTATCCTTCAGAATAGGATCTTGGATGCACTGTCAGAACTGTTCAATTACATGAATGAAAGGCTTTTCACCCATTAGCTACAGATCCGTCTTAAAAAATCTGCCAATGATTCAGCACTTATGCCCTAATCCTTAACTCTTTAAAGATGTTAAAGAAAAGTTCTATTCTGACATTGACAAAGTTCTCACTGCAATCACCAAAGAAATGAAGATAATCCTCCGAGGGAAATTTAACCCTTGGTTTGGCCTTGACTCTGATGCCTGGTGAGGAACCATTGGGGAAAAATAACTGGGTGGGGAAACTCATTGCAATGGTGTCTGCCTGCTGACAAAGTGTGCCTCTTTAAAACAAACATAACCAAAAGAAATATAAACACAATCAGCACCTGCCTTCCACTGGAAACTCAAATATAAAAGCATGGGGAGGCTTCTTAGATCAAAACATTGCTGTTTCCTGTGTTATGTCCTTGTTCAAGTTAAAGATCAAAGTGATTTCACAGTTGTTCAATACTGAGTCTGGCTGGACAGATCACAGACTGGTTACATCAGTAGTGAAAGTTCACCTGGCATCCCAGTAGTGGAAGACCCAAATGTCCAAGAGGAAGTAAATCAAAATCTTAGCCCTGAAGCAGTCTGAGCATAGATACAATTTTCAAGGGCAGCTCACAGCTAATCTAGCAAATCTTCATACAATCAACTCAGCTTCAGTGGGATCAAATCGAGTCATGTGCATGAGACTCATGTGTTCAGATCTTAGACTTTGAGTGTTTTTGTCACCAGACTGGGATTGCTGAAAGCAGTGCTGAGATACGTGATCTCCTATAACACAAGCTAATTGCCTCCATTGCTGAGTGGAACTATTCAAGATTGTAAGTCAAGAAGGCAACATTCCAATGGTTCAAGACTGGCTCTTACAGAAAAAGGACAAGTGGTGGGAAGGGAAAGCCTGAGAGCTGTAACAATATCCATTAGACCATAAGACCATAAGACATAGGAGTGGAAGTAAGGCCATTCAGCCCATTGAGTCCACTCCGCCATTTAATCATGGCTGATGGGCATTTCAACTCCACTTACCCGCACTCTCCCCGTAGCCCTTGATTCCTTGCGAGATCAAGAATTTATCAATCTCTGCCTTGAAGACATTAAACGTCCCGGCCTCCACTGCGCTCCGTGGCAATGAATTCCACAGGCCCACCTCTCTCTGGCTGAAGAAATGTCTCCTCATTTCCGTTCTAAATTGACGCCCTCTAATTCTAAGGCTGTGCCCACGGGTCCTAGTATCCCCACCTAACGGAAACAACTTCCCAGCATCCACCCTTTCTAAGCCATGCATTATCTTGTAAGTTTCGATTAGATCTCCCCTCAACCCTCTAAACTCCAATGAATACAATCCCAGGATCCTCAGCCGTTCATCATATGTTAGGCCTACCATTCCAGGGATCATCCATGTGGATCTCCGCTGGACACGCTCCAGTGCCAGTATGTCCTTCCTGAGGTGTGGAGCCCAAAATTGGACACAGTATTCCAAATGGGGCCTAACTAGAGCTTAATCATCATGGCATGAATAGCATTTTTGAATCCACCACTGTCATCTATAGATGAATGTGAACTGAACAACACCTCTTTGCTCACAGAATGGTGTTTTTTGTTCTTACAAATGACAATGCCATCCATCAATGTTGGAAAGAACAGTTTCAATAACTTTTCAACTGTGTATCTACAGAGGCAGTGGATACTCTTCTGGCTATTTCCAGGACCTTGTGCTATCCCTAGATGAGCGAGCAATCAAATGGATAAGAATCCAAACATCGACAGCCCTGATTGTATTCCAGCTGAGGTTTTTCAGAATAGTGGGTTTATGCTCACATCGAGACCCAACTCCCCTACTTAACTTCTGTAATGTGACAATTTTAACTATTTTCAAGATGGAAGACAAACCATGCTGTGCCAACTATCAAGAATTTCCTGCTTGTCCTTAGCAGGGAAATTTGACATACAGTTTCCAGATTCATTTACTTCCTGTTGCTGAGGAAATCCTCCCAGAGTCACACAGTGGTTTAAGACCTAACAGAGGAATGCCTGAGTTGGACTTTACTTGGAGATTTCTTGTGTTGGCATTTCAGGAGGCTAAAGGTTTTGGGGGGTGTGCTGAGGGAGAAATGGTATGGAGCTGAGATAATAGATCAGCCATGTTAAATGGTAGAGTGTGTTTGGTGGGCTAAAAGGCTAGTTCTTCTCCTCATGTCGGGTTCTATAAGAAAGCTGTTTCATATAGTCAAAATGGAGAAAGTCATAGACTTTACAGGGCTGCTACAAATGCTCAAATTTTAGCTTCTACAACAGAACGGCCAACAACTGAGTGTTTGAAAACATCTACAATCACCAGTAGGGGTTTGGGTAGCTCGGTTGGCGAGATGGCTGGTTTGTGATGAAAATTAATGTCAGCAGCATAGGATCAGTTTGTGTGCCGTGAAGGACCATCATTCTCAACCTTTGCCATCACTGGAGGTGTGGTGAACCTCAAGTTAAATCACCATGAGTCATGTTTCTCTCTCTCTCTCTAATGAGAGAGCAACCTATGGTCTGGTAAGACTTCACCAATCAAACTACCACAGAGTGTGACTGCAGATGTTCAATCCGATCATCAGCAAGTGGGAACTGAGCTGCATATGTCTCCACATTAGCTATACCAGTACTGAAAATGCTGGATTTTCTCAAGCAGAAGAAATTGCCTGGTCTAAGTATTCAGATTACTGTGAAAAATAAAATGCCTCTTCTAACTAGAAGGATTAGAAGCCTTATTGGAAATGTGAAACGATACATATGGTCTAATGCCATAAAAATGTGCATTTTAATGTTCTTGTGCATTTTGTTGTAAAATCATGACATATAAGCATTGGGAGAATTTTAAATTGAATCTGCACGGTTGCATTGTTCAGAAATCCAGGATACTTGAAGGAAGTACGTGTTTAGACAGAGCAGCAGCCTTCTGTGATGGACATTTACAAGTTTAAATATCTTCTGAATGATGTTTTGGGAAAATACATGAGTTATCAGAGAAAAGTTCAACCGCAAGGCCAATTTAGGAGATTAAAAATCCCACAGATAAGGAAATGGACCATCAACAAGATCTAACAGTAACAACATACTCCATAATATTGCCCAAGAGATAATAGATGCTCCAGCAAAGAAATGATCCACAGACCAGAACAAAGATCACAAATTCTCAAGCAGAATACCTGCCATTCTCCCAAGTCTGAAGTGAATGCATTCAGGAAAAATTGTAAGACATCCAAGCCACTTGTATTTCTGAAAACAGACCTTTGGGTAGATGAGGTGGTGATGAAGGTGATGTAGTTATATGTATGAAAACATAATGGTTAACAATGGAGAAATGAGCTTGGGCAAGATTTTGCGTTCGGCAATGATTCTGAAAAAGTTATAATGAAGTTGCAACAAAGTGTGGAGCTGGAGGAACACAGCAGGTCAGGCAGCATCAGAGGAGCAGGAAGGAAGAGTCCTGATCTGAAATGTCAACTTTCCTGCTCCTCTGATGCTGCCTGACCTGCTGTGTTCCTCCA
>JAHRHZ010000013.1:26157811-26170075 GCA_024137785.1 Ginglymostoma cirratum
GGAGCTGGAGGAACACAGCAGGTCAGGCAGCATCAGAGGAGCAGGAAGGAAGAGTCCTGATCTGAAATGTCAACTTTCCTGCTCCTCTGATGCTGCCTGACCTGCTGTGTTCCTCCAGCTCCAACACTATGTTGTCTCTGATCCCAGCATTTGCAGTTCTTGCTATCTCTCTGTAATGAAGTTGCATTAAGTCCACCCAGTCTGACAATGTCACATAGTCTTTGAGTGGAAATGTAAGTTCTACATTAACCTTTGTAATTATGATGGACCAGTAACACAATCGTATTTCTGTCATGCAATGAACCATCTCATCTCATTAACCAGGATTAGTGCCTCCTAGATAGACACAGTAGCAGTGACTGAGAATTAGTGGCAGCAAACTATATGAAACAACCCTTACACTCTGCTTGTGCTGGCAGAGGGGGCAGATATCATGAGCTGTCTGCGAGACCAATAAGGACAAATACCAAAAAGTGCTTACTTAAAATAAGATTCCCCTAATGATTTTGTCATCTTTTCACAATAAAATACACAACAAGGATAAAATGAACATTTTTATGGCATTAGACTATGAGCATTGTTGTCACATTTCCAATGAGGCTTCTGATACCCATTTTTAATTCAAAAATACAATTTGTCTAATCTTGACTGTCAATTATCCAGATATAGCTAGTAACTAATGTATTGGGCAACATTATTTTGAACAACAATCACAAACATTATTATAAAGATTCACCAACAAACTCTAGAGGGGTTTTCTCAACTGTCTGCGTAACGTTAGGAGCAGATCAATGCAAAGCTTGGTATAATAAAGAGTCATTTATGCCATTTCTTCCCTTGGTGATGTTAACTCAAAAAAGTGAGTTGGTTTTTTTGCTTTATTCATTCGTGGGATGAGGGCCTCGCTGGTTAGGCTGTATTTATTGCCCATCGCTAATTGCCCAGAGGGCAGTTAAGAGTCAACCACATTGCTGTGGGTCTAGAATCACATGCAGACCAGACCAGATAAGGGTGGCAGTTTCCTTCCCTAAAGGACATTAATGAACCAGATGGGTTTTTCTGACAATCGACAATGGATTCACAGTCATTGTTAGATTCTTAATTCCAGATATTTATTGAATTCAAATTCCACCATTCACCATGGCAAGATTTGAACCCCAGTGCCCAGAACGTTATCTGGGTCTCTACTACTTGTTTAGTCAAACTGAATGGGTTGCTTGACCACTTTAAAGGACATTACAAAGTCAGTGATGTTGGAGTGGAATTTGAGTCACATACAGACCAGATTGATTCAGGACAGCTGGTTTCCTTCACTAAAAGATATTCATGAACTAATTATGATTTTAGTGACAATCCAACACCTTCATGATTACTTTAACTGATACTGCGAGACACTGTGCTGTACTAAATTGCTTGTATGATTGATAACAAAGTCCAGCAATTGAAACAATTGTCAGGGTTATGGAGAAAAGGCAGGAAAATGGCACAGATTCATAAGGCTTATCCAGAGAGTTGATGCAGATATTGAACAGCCTCTTTCTGTGATGTTTTTGTGATGCTGTGACTGTCCTTGCTCACTTCCAGGTGATAGTCATCATGCTAAAAGTCTGCAATTTTTCCCATCCTTAAAATTGTGTGAAAGTAAATAGATTATAAATGTGGATTATCTTTATGAATCAATAAATGTGTAACTTATAATTAGATCTGTTCAAATCATCAACTTAAATTAGTATGACTAGAAATTTTTTTCTTGAAGATATTGAATGAATGATGGATTTGCATGACTGAGGAAAGAATATGTTCCATTGGTGTTAGGTTGGCCCACTGGATCTTTGTGGTCACTTTTGCTTTATAAGGCAAGAAGGTTACAAAGGCAGAAGAAGAGCTGATTCTCCTAGTTCCAGGTTACACTATCTGTTGACTCACGAAATGGCGACAGAATGAAGACAGCTACATAAGAATTATCGTACAAGAATTGCAGCATGTGCATATGTTGATGCAAGCTATGTGCATGTTACATATTATGCATGGTGGTTTTGCAGATTTCAGTTACAGGAAGCACAGCGAGGTAGCATTTTCAATTAGCTTTTGTCTTTGTGGTGAATGAGTGTGGCAGGCGGAGAATGGTTTGGAATGGAGAATTGCTACTCTCTCTAAATGTCCTTTTTGCCTGCATCATTTGCCACAATATGTTGTAAGCTATGTGTGAAATGACAGTAACAGAGTTGAGCTCCAACAGTAAGTTGCTCATTCTAGAAATCTGGCTATGTACTATGCAAAGATTGAGGCTGTGCTAATTTATGTCCAGTTGCATATGCTTGAATCTGACTGGTATATCTGTTTATTGTAATCGAACGATTTGTTCACGGGAATTTTGGAATTTTTTGTCCAGGTAGTTGCAGTTGTAATGCCTTCACTGATTCAGTAAGGCCACCCATCTGGCTTCAATTTATACTTCATCAGCAGGTCACTCACTGACAACAATACACATTAACAATTATGGCCTCAAGCAATTATGACCATAGTACTATCACAACTTCATTCAGCAAGCCCAGCAGGACCAGCAACCAGCAGTGACTGCCTCGGTTTTCGGAAGGGGACGCAGAAGGCGAAGACCTACCAAAGAACTCGAGACTCCCTGCATTGATAGACATCGCTGTCATTTTTGTTAACTGTCTGAAAGAAAGGGTAGACGCTGATGAAAAATGCCCAGAGCCGTCATCACTAAGTGCCAGGTATTCATACTGACCTGAACAGATGCTTCAGGGGGTCCTGTGTCTGATTTCCCCTTCAGTGCGTGTGTACTGGCACTAAGCAGTATCGCTGAGAGAAAGGAGAACTTGGATTTCACTTCATCACCCTCACCTTGCCATTGTTCTTGAGCGTCTTTGGTTTGAGTGATAGAGAGCAGGTCGGTTCACATCTCTGGCAGATCCTAAATATGCTGGACCTGGGTCTCCACAGTGTTTCACCAATTTGTCCATAAGTCTTGCTGGATGCATGCATATTGGAATGAGCACTACACTGACAAAGTCGATGGATTTTTCTGTTCTTCAATCCAACTTACCGAGAGCCTCTGATAAACATGCCTGCTGCTCCTGTGCAAGCCTATGCATCTTGATGAAGTTATTAATGACAAAGTCGGGGGGGGGGCTATCTTCTACTTGGTGCCTGGTTTCTGCTGGACCTCTGAGTGCAAGAGAAATGTGGTGTTATTTTCTTGACTAACTGCAAATGATGTGCTCATCAGATTTTCCTCCCGAGTCTAATATAGATGAAGAAACTACCGAGCTGAAAGTCTCTGAACTGGTGGATGTGCAGCTGAAAACCTTACTGGAGCATTCTCTGAGCATTGTTTGATGTCCTCCTCAGATGTCGGGGAGGAGCTGAAGGTTTCTGATTCTGGGCTATTTTTAGCCGAGTGCGGCTAGTACCTGCATGATAGAAGAGAAGGAGTTACTTGTCTTAATAGGGATGAAAGCTAGTGCAGATTAAGAATGACTGAACACAACAAGAGCAGCGCAGCACAGCACAGCACACTGAACCTCGCTGAGTTGGTTCACCGTTAAGGTCTCTCTCCATCTCCACATGAGCACCTGTCCTGTTCCCTGGGCAAATTCAGAACTTTCTCCTTGAAATAAATAAGGAACCTGATATTCACTACACTCCACAACCATCATGGACTTTTCAGCCTAGTAATGGGACATTTTTTCCTGAGATAAGGAGAGGAAATAAGTGAGGTGGAAGTCGATGGAAGAGAAATGGGTGATGATGCATGAGCAGGAGATGTTCCCAGGAGTGAGTAGGAAGTGCTGAGGACAGGAACAGTTAGTGCTTTGGTGGGGTTGAGGTGGGGATGAATAAAAACAATTGAATGGACATGATGTATGTAATACATACAGCTGTAGTCCATGAGCCTTGGTAAGATGTGTCTGCAGTGGCAGTGTTAGAGTAAGTGGTGCTCCTGTGAGCATAAGGTAATAGAGAGAGGTTGGGAATGTTTACCGTTGTGAAGCACAAAAGATCATTGACCTTTTGCTTGCACTACTGGGTGTCCCTTTGAACCTGGGATACAGCACTGACATAGTTTGCTATTGTTGTTCGGCTGACTGGGTCTAGTGGTACGGTCTCCTGAAGTAGTCAGCTGACATAGAACTGCTATTCTCTTTGCTCTTCTTTCCACCATGTTTCCTGATGGCAAAGCAGAAAGAAAGCTTTCTTTTCCTCTCTTCCGTGTCTTGAGTATAGGTGCTTGAAGACTACACTGTGAGGAACCTCTCCTGAGTGACTATCTAATGGACAATACTATGATACCATTACCTCATCTGCCACCCAGGCTGTTTGGAATCAATCTGAGCATCAAGGAAGATGCCTTTTGTTGCATATTACCCATTTCAGTCCAAGGACATCACCATACGATTATGCAGGATAGTGTACTTAGCCTAATTATCTTCATGAATGCTTTCCCTAGATGGAAATGACATAATTATGACTATTTGTTGACAATTGCACTATGTTCAGTACCATTTGTGACTTATCAGATACTGAAACAGTCCATATCCATAAGCAGCAAGAACTAGAAAACATCTTGTCTTGGGCTGATAAGAGTCCAATAACATTCATGCCACACAGGTGCCAGGCAATGACTAACTCAGACAAGGGAAAGTTTAACAATTACCTCCTTAGAGACAAGACAAAACTGCAGATGCTGGAATCCAAGGTAGACAAACAGTCCTGAAGAAGGGTTATACCTGAAACGTTGACTGTTCCTTTCTTCCACATGCTGCCTGGCTTGCTGTGTTCCTCCAGCCTCCTGTTTGTCTACCTAACAATTGCCTCTTGATGTTTAATGGGATTACCATCACTGAATTCCCTACTATCAACATCTTGAGGAGTGCCATTGATCCGAAACAGTATTGGAATTTCTGTAGAGATACTATGGCTACAACAGCAGGTCAAAGACTAGGAAATCTGTGGAGTAATTCACCTCCCATCTCCTCCTTTTCTATCCATAATCTGCAAGGCACAAGTCACAAGTATGATGGAATACCTTCACCGTTTGCCAGGATGGATGCAATTCCAACAACACTCAAAAAGATCAATGCCCCCGCCCAGAACAAAGCAGCCCTCTTGAACAATCCACCCACCTTGAACATTCATTCCCTTCAGCACTGACATGAAGTTGCCGCAGTGTGTACCATCCACAAGATGCACTGCAGTAATTCACCTTCGACAGTACCTCCAAACCCGTGACCTCTGCTCCATGGAAGGATAGGGGCAACAGATGCTTGCGAACACCACAGCTTGGCAGTTCCCTGCCAAGGCAACAGCATTCTCAAATGGAATTAAATCTCTGCTCCTTCACTGTTACTGGGACAAAATCTTTGAACTGCCTCCCAAACAGCACTACATGCTCTAATACCCTAATGCCTGCAATAATTCATTAAGACAGCTCAACGCCATTAATTATGGATTGGCAAGAAACACTGGCCAAGCCAGTGACACCCACATCCTCTGAATACAAAAAAAAGTCCTGATGAGGTGTTCAATCCCAAACTGAGCTATGAGCCTCATAACTCACCAGCGCAAAGGCTACTCCCTTCTATCTTCATTATGTTGCCTACTTCCATCTTGTTTTAATCCATCTGGCACTGAAACCCTTCTTAATTTTTTTCCTATTTCCAGCCCTGACCATTAATACATTCTTCTCAACGGCATACTAGTTTCATAAATTTATTCTCCCTAAGTTTATGTGCTTCTGCACTGCCTCTGTTCCTGTGAGGCAATCCCTGGAACCTGTGTCTTTGAGCAACCAATTGGTCACCCTTCTAAAAATCTCCTTTGTATTGGTGTATCCTTTTGTTTGATTATGCCTCCAGGAAATGCCTCAGAACATTCTCAACATTAAGGCATTCTATAAATGCAAGTTGTTAATTTCTGGGAACAGTTCAAGAAATCCATGGGGAATGATGGTGTTCTGAGAGATACAGGAAAAATATATTTTGTCTGCATGTAGCTACTTTTCCAAGTTTATTCTGAGTGTGCTCATGCATATGAACACCCGACATTCCATTCATACATATCAACAATACCGACTGTGTTTATAGTACTTGCTACTAATTTTAACATTTTAAATCTTATCAGCAGAACTCACAATGTGGGTCACAATTAAAACTCTGCTCACAGATACACAGCAGAGGCCTATGCACATATTTATGCCTCCACATATCTGCCAGCAAATACATAGGAGGTGGTATAAAAGTTGCTCAGAACAATTCGATTCAGCATTTAATAACAATAAAGAACAGCAAATTAGTCATAATGTTTTGCTATTATGTATGCAATGTTTTCAGAATCAAGTAATTTAGTTTCCACAAATTGGACAGCAGCCATAGTATTTATTGCAAAGAATGAGTCTTGCAATGGGATAATAGATCTTAGCAAAAAGAGAAATATGGTGCAATACAATAGATGTTTTTTTGTTTACAATACACTGCAGCTGGGTTAAGGTACTTATCTCATCAACGTACTTGCATTCACTGTTCAGATAATTATATTCCTGAAATGTATTTAACAGTCCAACAGTGCCAGATTGATAATAATGACCAGATAATGGATCATTTTCATAGAATCATGCAATACAAATCAGGGCCTTTTGGCACATTGTGCCTAAGCTGGCTCTGAAAGAGATGTCACATTAGTTTCTCTTTCATGCTGTCTCAACAAAGTCTTACAAACATTTCCTTTACATATGCTAATCTAATTCCCTTTTACTAATTACTACTAAAACTGCTTCCAGTACCCTTTCACATAGTGAGACCCGTATTGTAACAACCTGTTGCATCAAAAATACTCTCCATTTTTCCTAACATTCTTTTGCAATTAGATTAAATCTGTTGGAAGGGTCTAGTGGTACATCCCTGAGCCAGAAGCTCTAGTTGCAAGCCCAATTCCAGGACTTGCTTGTCAAGGAAGGTGTGTTCTGATGAAGGGTCTAGGCCCGAAACGTCAAGCTTTCCTGCTCCTATGATGCTGCTTGGCCTGCTGTGTTCATCCAGCCCCACACCTTGTTATCTCGGATTCTCCAGCATCTGCAGTACCTTTTATCTCTGTGTTTTACACAGTTTGAGTATCCATTCGTAATCTTTCCAATGCATAACAGTGGCAGATAGTAAGAATGGGAGAGCTCCCTGGTCATCCATGTGATGGAAAGGTGACCTTTTAATCTTCTAAACTCCACTGGATAAAGACGTAATCAAATCCAATTATGCTTCATAAAATATCCTCTTCATCCAGGAATCAGTTGAATGAACCTTCTCGGAAGTCTTTTCTTCAATTATGCAACTTCCAACTTTGTGGCAAAACTGAAATTAACAGTCAAAGAACTACTTTTAGGCAACATTCGGCTCAAGGCGTCTTCTACCGGGTTGTCTAGAAAAGTAACAAATCCAACTTCTGCCTCTCTGCTTTTCCAGAGGTTGCTTGACCTTTTATTAACAATAAGTGAAGCTTAACACAGTTCCACGTTTGACAGTTGAATCTCAAAAAAATCAACTGGCAAACTTTCTGCAACCTTGTCATTGACCAAAACTTCTATTTTTTTCCAGTTTTAATTCCAGAAAAAAAAGTGGTTCTCACACTGTGTACTAAAGTTTTGTGATTCATCTGCCAGGACACTCAGATCCCTGAGTAAATGACATGCTGCTTTTCTTCCTGCTAAAGTGGACAAGTTCATATTTTCCCACATTGCTGTATTCTTCATTCACTATCTTTTTCTCATTCAGTCAACATATCTAACATCCCTTTGCAGATTCCTTATGATTCCTTTAAAATTTACTGTTCTATCGATCTTTGTGTTGTCAGCAAATGTAGGTTTCAAACACTTGGTTTGATCTGTCATGTTGAAACAGATTGATTTAGTATGTATGTTTGAATGTACATACAGGAGGCCATGAAAATATATTTTGTCTGTATCTATCTTTTTCCAAGTTGCTTGCTCTGAATACACGCATACATAAGGACACCTTGCATTTCATACACACTTATTAAAGGTTATGATTGTGATTATAGTGCCTGAATAACGAAATAAGAGGATTAATCTTGATTGTCTGGTTACTGACTCTCCTGCCAATAAAAGAAAGATTTTTCATTTATATATTGTTTTCCGTGAGCACCAGAAAGCTCAAAGCACTTTAGCCAATGATGTACTTTTGAAGTGTAGTCACTGTTGCAATGTAGGAAAATAGCCATAAACAATAATCTGGTAATAACAGGCATTCTGTTTTAATTGGTGTGGGATATTTATTGAGGGTTAAATGTTGGCCAAGACACCAGTAATAAAGTGCATGACCTTCTTTGAAATAGTGCCATGGGATCTTTTACATTCAACTGAGCAAGCAGGTGGGCTCAGTTTACAAGCACATCTGATAGACAGCACCTCTGACAGCACATTACTCCCTCAGTACTGCATTGGAGCTTCAGCATTGATTATTGTGCTGAAGCCCTGGAGATGTTTTTGAATCCAGAATGATGTGATTCAGAGAATGGACACAATTCAACAATAACAATCTTTTCCTATATATTGTACCAAATTGCTCCAAAATGTCGAACGCATTTTCAAGAATTCTCTTAAAATAGACTGCATTTGACTGGATCAGTTATGAGTTAAAAACTGAACAGTGCTATGATACAAAGCAAGCAGTATCAGATTGGCTGCCATTATACTCGCAGCTTGACCTTAGCTTCCTAAAATGGGGGATCATATCTGATACTGCCAAAGTTGAATTTATTTCCTTATCATTTTATAACTGGGAGCTGGTATCAAATCTAATTACAATTTCTGGGATTAAAGTGTTTTCTACCTTTATGTTTTTTATTTTTAAATGAACACAATTCACAGCAGCTTAGGAAGAGACTCTGTCACGTCTTCTTGATTCACCATAACTTCAGTAAAAGATCAATGAAGCGATGGTATAAACAGTGCAGACAGCCAATTTGCATTGTTTCTTTGGAGGTTCCCTTATAGTGACATTAGAGCAGCGGACTGGGAGAAATTTCAGGGATTCTGTCTTATAGTGAGAGATTTTCTGCTGTCAGTTCCCCCTCACACATCAATGTATTGTATTTAAGAGCTGTGCTGAAATAAAACAAAAGACTGCATGAACAAAAATGGAAATTGATGGGGAAACTCTGCAGAACTCTGAAAAAGAGTCACTGGACTTTATTTCTCATCACAGATGCTGCAGGACTTGCTGAATTTCTCTAGCAATTTTTGTGTTTGTTTCAGATCTCCAGCATCCACTGTTCTTCATTTTATAAAAGATGGTTTAATCTTGATGTGTGAATTATTTTGTAGATTGTTCAATTTCAAGGTTAAATATTAAAAGTAGATCTTGTTCTAACCTGTAGAACAAGTTCCTGCTTTCACATTTGCACTCAGCAGTTTTGGAAGTTAAGTGCCTATTTTGCATTAACTGAGAAAATTACTTTTATAAAACTGGCAGACCGTATACTGCTTTTCAGAAATTATCTAATTCCTCGCATCCAAACTGAAGTGTTATTACAAAGGCAGCAATTAGACTACAACATCTGCCTGTGTAATAACTTTGCTGGAACTTTTTCCTGTACTGTAGACATGTTGACATTTATTACTGAGAATGAAATTGAGCCCAATCATATTAGATTCCTTGCAGAGCTCCTATTAGTGGTTAATAACACCTAAGAAACACAGACATCTATCCAGGTCTTCTAGATGTCATCTTGATAAGTTGGTTCTGTGCGCTTGTGCACAAGAACTGCAAACAGCATGCAGAGCAAGAAAATCATGACATCAATCAGAGTGCAATGCTGACTTGACACCAACACTGCCCTTTTCAAACACTTTTTTTTAAATGCATTTATGGATGGTGTCACTGCCTGGATCAGCATTTATTGCCCATTCCTAGAAACTTTGTTCCAGTCTGTACTGTAGCTTACTATTATACAGTTGAACACAACATTAACTGGCATGAAGGTCACTTTTTACCAATTCTATTATAAAAGACTTGTAGATTAGTGGCTATTATTTCTCCCAGCTGCTGGTGTGATTGTTGCATTTTTGGATATTTTGTCCACTTGACTAAAGTTTTAATAGTCTGTATGAAATGGTTTGACTTGTGCTCAAATACAATTCTGTTCATCTAAAAACTAATGTTAAAACATGTTGCTTCTAGACATAGGTGACCTAGTAGGCTTTGCTCTTGGAATTAAGGATGAAAATGACTGGGAAATGGCTACATGGAGAGAGAGGGGAAGGAGGACAGGAATAAAGACTTTTAGCAAGAGGCTAGTCCACTGAAGATTATTGTGGAGCAATTTTGTGATATCAACTTCAGTGAAGGGCAATATATTTGATGTTTTAAAAATAAATCAGAATTGAAATCTACAAAACTGCTGCAGTTGCAACTGGAACCTTAGAGCAAGGTTAAGGATTGCATTGCCCGTAACTGTCAAGGTAGTGGTTAATGTTAATGTTTATGCATCTGTCTTCTTCCTACTGCTGGTGATATAAACAACATTTCAGTTAATTGGCACATACAGCTGTATCTGGGAGGTGTCTGAGATTCCCTGTACACAAAGAGACAGTTTCATCTCATTTGCCTGCAGTCACAAGTAGGCAGATTGAGCATGGGATTTGGAGTGATTTGCAACCTTTCCCATGGTGCAGGATGCAATTGAATGCACATGTACTTAATAGAAAAACAAAGGAACATGGATAGCAAACACTTCCGTTTCTTAGATGTGCAGCTACTTTGTGATAATAGGCAGTACTTCCTGCAAATACATACCCATTATCTGGCAGTAGTCATGATTCCTCCTTTCTGAGGCAGTCCAGTGTGTCACTTGAACTTTGAATAACTGAGATGGCATTTCAAAAACTAGCTACTGGATGACCAGGTTTATCCACCTAAATATAGCTCAGGACTCCATTCTGGAAGCCATGCATATATACACAGAAGGCCTACAGCAAGTGCTGTGCTGCTCATGAAATATGAAAGAACATACCATTGACATCTCACATTTTGCTTCTGCTTCTATGTTGGAGGGGCAGGTATCAGAATAGTTTTCAGAATTTGTAGTATAATGCTGCACAATCAGCTCATTATGAATGAATAGCACTTGGTATTATTTTTCTGTTGGGAACGTGAGAGATTGGAGAAGAGCAACAGGGAAAGAAGGAGGACCAGATGGGCTATACCCCAGAATTCTGAAGGAAATAGCTGAAGAGATTGTAGACACATTGATGGTGATCATTAGGAATCACTGGAGTCAGGGAAGGACCCAGAGGACTGGGACATGGCTAATGCAACACTCTTATTTAAGAAGGGAGGCAGGCAGAAGATGGGGAATCATAGGCCGGTTAGTCTGACCTTGGTCATTGGTACAATTTTAAAGTCCATTGTTAAAGCTGAGATTGAGGAGTACTTGGAACCGCATGGTAAAATAAGACTGGGTCAGCACTGCTTCATCAAGGGGAGATCATGCTTGACAAATCTATTAGAATTCATTGAGGAGAGAAAGTGATCTATTTGGATTTCCAGAAGGCCTTTGACAAGGTGCTGCATGGGAGGCTGCTAAATAACCCATGGTGTTGGGCATGGTACTAGCATGGATGGAGGATTTACTGACTGGCAGAAGGCAGAGAGTAGGGATAAAGGGGCCTTTTTCAGGATGATAGCCGGTGACTATTCATGTCATACACTAATGATCTGGATGAAGGAACTAAGGGCATTGTTGCTTAGTTTGCAGATGACGTAGAGATAGGTAGAGGGACAGATAGTGTTGAGGAGTGGGAAGGCTGCAGAAGGACCTGTACAGGTTAGGACAATGGGCAAAGAAATAGCAGATGGAATACAATGTGGGAAGGTGTGAGGTTATGCATTTTGGTCAAAAGAAGAGGTATAGACTATTCTTTAAATGGGGAAAGTCTTTGGAAATCTGAAACATAAAGGGACTTGGGATTCCTAATTCAGAGTTCTCTCAAGGTTATCATGCAGGTTCAGTTGGCAGTTGGAGTGCAATGTTAACATTCATTTCAAGGGGACTAAAATATAAGAGCAGAGATGTGCTGCTGTGGCTGTACAAGGCTGTGGTAAGACAACACAAAAACAAAGTTGCTGGAAAAGCTCAGCAGGTCTGGCGGCATCTGTGAAGGAGAAAACAGAGTTAACGTTTCGGGTCCGGTGACCCTTCCTCAGTTCACCGGACCTGAAACGTTAACTCTGT
>JAHRHZ010000013.1:26170475-26227153 GCA_024137785.1 Ginglymostoma cirratum
GTCACCGGACCTGAAACGTTAACTCTGTTTTCTCCTTCACAAATGCTGCCAGACCTGCTGAGCTTTTCCAGCAACTTTGTTTTCGTTCCTGATTTACAGCATCTGCAGTTCTTTTGGTTTTTATGTGATGAGACAGCAATTGGAACTTTGGAATGTCAACTTTGACCAATGAAGGTGGACTTGCAGTGGACAGTAATCAATCAGCACCATGTTTCCCATGCAATATAAATTGTTATTCCCTGTGGAATTTGGCATTGTGTCTGTTGTGATGAACATAAGAAGGAAAACTTCAATAGCATCTCCCTTTTTCAGTAATGTGGTGTTGCTGAGAAAAGAAAAATATATTTTGTCACTGCTTTCCTTATGTCCTCATCAGGACAATTCACAAGGAATACTGAATAAAGGGAAACCACATTTATTCTGCATGAGAGGAAACTATGGCTTGTTTGGCAAGTGGATTGGCTGCAGTGAATGCCCCAGTTAATGATGACTGACTATTAACTGCCAAGCTTTGTTGAAAGACTTTTAGTCAGCAGGTCTCCAGATTTGTACTACTATACTCAATTTATAATTTCTGTTAATTTATATAGTATTTTATTGTGTTGAGATAGATGTTCTGTAAGTGATAAAGCATTGGCTACACTGCTGATGTCAATGAAAGCTACCAACAAAAGTCTAAGTATCTCTCTGTAATGGTTTTCTCATTTCATGATGCTAGCTTGAATCAGGCACTAAATTTGAGGTATCTCCAGGCATCCAGCGTTTGTGATGTCGTTAGGAAAGTAAGCATCCAATCACATTGAAGTATTCACGCATACAGCAAACCACATTTAACACCACTAAAGCCCTTTATATAATTTTGAATATTATGGATACTGAAATAAATAACTTGAATATAAATGGATTTACTGTAAATTCCAAAATATCACAAACAAACTTTATCAAAAAATTGTGGAATTTTTGATAATGGAGAACAAAAGTATTCAACAAATAGAAAATTATGGTTTCAGGGTCAGTGAAGTTGTTTAGAAGTGATTTAGCATTGAAAACCCCATTAAAGCTCCTTTATATGTCAATGAACGATGTGTATCTTTTCCAAAGAACAGACACACTGGTACTAAATGTAGAAGTAAAAGTTTTCTTCTGTTCAATGATTTTGATAATGGTTTTTTTTAGGTGAATCTGAATAGCACACCTTGTGAGAAGCATAATATTATTGTTGGCAACTTTTATACTTCTGAATTTAATTGCACAAATGGACTCCAGAAACCGGTGTCTGAGGTTTTGGAGGAGGGACATGAACACAGAACCTTATGCCTGAGAGACAAGAATTCTATCAACTGAACCAGGCAGATCTGTTGAGGAAATGTACCTTTTTTTTGCATTCAGATTACACATAGGAAGCAGATGCATACTGGCTTCCTACAGCCAGTCTGACTGCATTCATTATTTTCTAAAAAAAGAGGCAATTAACCTTTCATTCTTTTGAAAAGAGCTAAATGCATTCCATAGCAATTTGAAAGTTATTACCAATTGATATTTATCAACAGGCACTTAGAAAGTTTTTTTTCACATAGATAACTGCTCTTGATGTGATTGTTCCGGTCCAATGATACAACAACTAAAATATACAGTGAAAGAGTCAGAAACTAAAGACTAGTAAACTGAAAAAGAAAAAGAGAGAAGTACAGATTCTTTGATGGGAGTGATGATGCTGCCCTCAGTACCTAATTGCACCAGCCAAATAGAGGAAAATGTATCTTCCTTTATATGTTTTTCTTTTTCACATGCTATCAGTAAACTTCATTCAGAACTCGAAGTTGTGCATTGTGGATTATATTCACCTTCCTTTCAATCCCACTGTTAATTTTACTTGTTTTATAACTAATGGATACAAGATCTTATTCACTGTCTCTGAAGCTGTTTTTTCAATCTATTGTTTGTCACTATGAATACATTAAATAGTATGTATGTCAGAGGATCTTGGAAATGTTATGATTGTGACTACCCTCTGTTAACTCTATGATGACGTGCAAGCCTTGACCCTTGCCAGTGGCAAACCTGCAACCCTATCTCAATGAAAGCTGGGGTTAAAGAGGCTGGATCATTGCATTAACCCCATGTCCATTTGCCATGCTGCAGTATTGTATGTCACCTCCAGTAAACTATTCTCAGTAGTAGCCATAATCTGTAGAATAGACAGAAAGCTATCATAACCAAAATCACTCCACCTTCAAAGAGCTTCAGTATGCAGGTGATACTTTGTGCATAGTTACTCACAAACTGAGTTCCAGATCACTTCTCTGAAGCATATGACAAGATGTGTCTTTCACTAAACACTTAGGAAACTAAGTTCCTCTTCCAATCAGCTCCAACAGCAAAACATTTACCCCTGTTGACTAAGATCAACACTGAGATCTTGGAAGTGGGAACCATTTTTTTTGATTTTTAAGACCCTGCTCACCACCATGGAAGACATTGCTTCCGGTGTGTGGGCTCAGCCATCGGCCATCTGAGAAAAATGATCTTTGATGACCAGGATCACGGACCAAAAAGGAAGGTCATGCTTTGCTAGCAGCAGTGGACTCCATCCTCCTACATGCTGCGAAAACTTGAATGCCTACAGCAGTCCACGAGGCATCCAGCACAAGGAGAAACCTCTTTAGGAACATGTGACAATGAAGCCATTACATTGAAGACTGCACACAAATCTCCAAACAATCCATCTACCCAACGCATCAGGGACAAGTCACCCTCATTCTTGAGGGAAGAAGAAATTGAGGTAGTCCTAACTTCAATGGATAAATAAGTTGGTGCCAAGCTGGTCCTTGTGCCTACATGCAGTGTCAATATTGATGGTTCGTTCACTATAGGACATAGCTGTATAGAGTAGTGGTAAGTAAACCCTGGAAATATAGCTGTGTGGTTTTTCCATCCTGTTAACAAATGCTCTACAGAACCACATCTGCCAAAATATATAATTCTTTAAAAAATACAATATACCTCTTGCATTACAATACTTTCATACATGTAGAATCATAATTCTGACAGCGAGTTTGTCCTTTATAGACTCTTTTTGGGAAGGATAAATCTATTGGGGTACTAGACTTATAAAACCTTACATTCTCATTTAGGAGCTGTTGGACTATTGTGTAAAACTGAAAATGAGATAGAAGTACCTAAAATAAACAAAACTGTGATGCAAACAAAAAGAATGAGGTTCAAGTCAACACCTCATACGATAACAGGAGATGTTTTTATTAACAGATGTGTGGAACAAGGTCCCAACAAAAACATTGGATACAATTATGGTGATTGGGGTGGACCTCTATTATGTTTTCATGTGTCTATAATAGCAATGTAACATGATTTTTTTTTTGCCAGCTTTAGCAAAAGAGAGATTGTTTGACTTTTTTTTCCAGGAAAGTGGCCAATACATTAAACTACCCAAAAGTATTTGATTGTAACGAGAAACAGCCAGTCTTCATTGTTGATTCACATGCTTGTTCTCAGAAACTGATCAAGTGAGAGAGTGCTTTGTGATTGGGCCATCCTTCTTTACAATCCAAGTCTGCGGATTGGAGGAAAAGTATACAATTTATTAAAATAGCCGGATCTTGGAATTCTTTGCTCTAAGTCACAAAATGTGGTGCTGGGAGCGGATAAGACCAACGTGAAAAGTGAGGCCAGAAGTGGAACAGTACAAAAGACAAGACTTGTAGTGGAGTGTGTGGTGTAACAAGAGAAAGGCAGAGGAGAGCAGTGCAGTGTGACAGGTAATTAGCCAAATTATGTCATAATTCAAGGAGTCAGGCTGGGTAAACTTTTAATTTAATCAACTATAATGTGTGACGTATAAAAAGTTAACACCGATTTGATAATTCTTCACAATTACAATCAGTGTTCAGTTGGTTTTGGTAGAAGAATGCTGGTCAGCAAATGAGACTGATTCAAATTCAAAGTAGAATGATATTATCGAGGAGTACCCCTTATGCTCCATGTTCTGTACTTAAGTACTTATACAAGAGATAGTTGAGAGCAACTTTAACATCTTGTTTCCAAGAATCATCTTGTTTTTTTTTGTCTAGTTTCAATAAACTGCAGAATCATAGTTTATTTACTATGATCCTAATGGAGATGCAGCTCAAAGCTGTAGATAATACAAATACTTCATTCAAGTCTGTATGTCAACAGTTTTCTGCTAATTATTTGCTGTTCATTTCTTTATACCTTAATAGCACATAAATGTAAGGATTACTTTCAGCCTGAAACTGTTAATCAACCAATGGGAAAATTTAGTTGGCCCAGTGAGAGTTGAGCTCACTGGTCAGAGTATTGGTGATGACCCCCAACAGTTTCATGAAAGAGGCACAACATTATTAAGTGCTCTTCAGGCACCTAGGTAGTCTCTGGTATGCCTTCCCTGGCATTCAAGACCCTGGCACTGGAAGTCCCTTCCGCTGAGAGCTGTCAGCCAATCAGAGACCATCGGTGTTACTGAGACAGCTGATAGCTGTCAGCAATGAACCCAAAAGAACCTCGGATCTGCATGGGGCCCCAGGCCATAGGTGATTCAGGATGGAATGGAGATTAAAGAGTGGAAATCATTAAGGGAAGCAAATGTAGCTGACTCTTGTGCCTTTTCCCCTTGATATCTTGAATGTCTGGTAACAAGGACGACTTTCCTTTTTTGGCCCTTTAAATATCTGCAATAAAATGAAAAGAATGGATTTACTTGTATTTTAATGATTTTTAAGGCAGTAATTTAGTTCTGAGTTTGGAATCGCAACTATCAATCAGTTAAACAGTTGATCTTTACATATAATTGTGTGCCCTCCATTTACTTGATTAATTTTTTCAGAAATGCTTTCTGTTTATGGACACTCTTAGTTCACATTCACTTTGGGTTTTTTGTGATTTGAAGAACTTTGACCAGTGTGCATGAAATAGACAACTGTAGCTCATAGTCATGTCAGATCAAGTAGAGACAGCTAAACATTTTATTCTTCTTCAGTTCTCTGTCCAAAGACATTTCTGACTCCGTGCCACAATATTTCTACCATAAATGGGGCAAGCAGGAAAGTCTGAAATGCAACTCAACCAGGATGGGGATACAACCCTGTCTGCTGGCACCAATCTGGTTTGGCGTCTGGCAAACTTGCATTGGTACCCCAAGAAGTTCAATTTACAATGACAACATGGAATTTTATAATAATGTTATAGCTTGGAGATATGTATAGTGATGGCAGACGCTCCAGATTTCTTTGGTTGACAGGGAATCTCAACCCGCATTTATTGCCCGCCACTGTGTTGGAAAGATTTTCTCATTGATTCACAACCTGTTTGGCCACTCTATGAATGCACCTTCCTTGACCATCAGGTCCTGGAGTGGGACTTGAACCCAGAGCATCTCACTCAGAGTCAGAGGCATTCCCAATGCACCACAGGATCTCCTTAATCTTATGGACAGAAATATTTTTCCTATTTTTATCTGAAGATGCTGACTCAAAATGGGGTATCTTTTCATGAAGGAAGCTCAGGTGACTATTCTTTATTTATCAACTAATCCATTTCCTATTAGTCCAGACACATGCTCTGACCAGTTCAGTAGTGGGAAAACTAACTATTTTTTTCCCCTTTTTAACCCGGGGCATTGCAGCACCACTTTGACAAATATTAGCTGTCACAGCGTGGAATAGGGACTGAAGCTCCATTGGAAGTTGGGCAAAGCATTTAACAAGTAAACCGTTGGGTAATCCTTTTCTTAATACTGTTCTCTCTCAACATTCCTATCCATCCTTTTGTTGTGCTGGTGGGCTAAGATATGAAAGTACTGCACGACAATGTCATGATTTCATAAAAAGTGCTCCATTTGAGAACTTCATTTGAAGCTAACTGTGGACAATAAAATGACACAAAGAACTGCAGATGCTGAAGACATGAAACAAAAAGAGAAATTGCTGGAGAAACTCAGCAGGTCTGGCAGCATCTTTGGAGAGAAGAATCACAGCGTCTGTTCTGAAGAAGAGTCAGTGGACTTGAAACTTTAAATCTGTTTCCTCTCCCTAAGTCATTTCAAACCTGAATTTCTCCAGCAATTTCTGTTTTTGTTTGTTAACTGTGAACAATATCTATCAACATCTTAAAAGCAAGGAAGCATGCATGTAATTACATAATCTTATTTGGCTCCATTTTAGAACAAAATCTTGGGATCTTTATTTACAAGACATAGAAAGTTCCTCAGACTACTTTGCTTACATGAAGAAATTGGGTCAGCAACTATACCGAAAGACATGAGATGCTGCATGATTTATTTAATAAGCTTAAGTGCAGCTAAAGGGATAATGTGTATAATCAGATATTCCCATTTATTGACTGGAATCTCAGGACTTCACAGCTATATTTGACAAAGATAAGTGCTTTGTTATGGTTGCAAAATAACTCCACTGCATATTAGCTAATCTGTTTATAGACTTGATTCTGAGGAATTGTGTGTACATGGACAAGAAGGCCTGTCAAAATGACAGAACTAACTCAACAATGATTGTAAAGAAAAGTTTAACTACACTTTGTAATCAGACTCCTGACAGAATAGATACTATTCTTTCTTTTGCTTGATAACATTACTCTCAGCATGCCAAGGAGTAGCTGTTAAGCTTGTGTTTTTTTGAGCACATTCCTGTAAATACAAGAACTGACAGTACTAGTAAATGGGTAATTGAGATTCCAAAAGTTTGTGTGCTCCATGGTAAAAACAAAATGAGTTTTTGAAATAATACCATTCCTACATCTGGGGAATTTTCTTTTAACTTAGCTAGTGGTTCAGAATCCAGCTCTAATAATTAATTGTGAGATTTACAATTGCAGCAGACAAGTTCAGCGAAACACTGTCTTCACTGTACATTTCTCTAAATGTAACATTATTTCCTTCAGAAGTGTCGGTGCAAAAGGCAAGTTTTTTGACATCACTTTGCAAAGATTTCAGATTCATCTCAGGGTTCAAAATTCCAAGTGCTGTTGGGCACGAGTGGAATGGATCCCATGACTTTCCATGGATCTTAACATGTAACACTTTCTAGATTGTGAGAATGATACTTTCCAGATATGTGGATGAACATATCAAATAAATACAAATAAACATATTAGAAGATTGTAGTTAATATTTCTCGACAATAGCAGAAAGATACGATGGAATGGAAATACTCCTATCAGCAAATGCTACATAGCTTACAGATCATGCATAATGGTTGCAAAATTGTCAACAGGGTCAAACTTGTAGAATCTCATTTCATTCCTTCTTTTCATGGGACTTCCACACTATTGGCAAGGCAAGCATTTCTTGAACGCCTCTTCTTTTTTACCTTGAGGAAGTTGCAGTAAGCTGCTTTATTTAACCACTCACTCCATGTTAATTAGCACTTACAGTGCTATTAGGAAGGATTTACAGCATTTTGGCCACTACACCTCAGGCAAGTGGAGAGGTTGAGAAGGAACGTCCTTCAAAACAACCTCAGCCAGTATGAGAATTGAACCCATGCTGTTGGCATCATTGCAAACCAACCATCCAGCCGACTGACCCCACCAGCAAGTATTCTATTACACCCCTGAATTGTGCCATGTAGGTAGTGGACAGCATACCAAGAATTCATATTAGGCCACTTGGCTTTTCAAACCTGTTGTGCCATTCAATAAAACCATTGCTAATTTGATAATGGCTTCAGCCCCATCTTACCTATCTGATCCCTATAAACCTTGACCTCCATAAACGTTGACTCCCTTGTTGATTAAAAATCTATCAGACTGCACATTGGATATATTGAATGATCCAATCTCGGGAAGAAAATTTCACAAATGACCCACTGAGAGAAAAAAAAAATTCACCTTATCTGAGTTTTAAAAAAGAGAGCTCTAAATTTTAATACATCTTCCCTGCTCCTAGACACATCCAAAAGAGACTCTCAGCATTAAACCTATCACGTTGCCTCAGAAAGTTTACCGCTTGTTCTTCCAAACTCCAGTATAGGCCCAACCTTTCTCTTGTGTATTCTTGTGTGGGATGTGGACGTTTATTGCCAATTTCTCAG
This sequence comes from Ginglymostoma cirratum, assembly GCA_024137785.1. NCBI lineage: Eukaryota > Metazoa > Chordata > Chondrichthyes > Orectolobiformes > Ginglymostomatidae > Ginglymostoma > Ginglymostoma cirratum. The sequence goes on from JAHRHZ010000013.1 coordinate 26,178,560, forward strand.
AAACAGAAAATGCTGGAGAAACTCAGCAGGTCTGTAGAGAGAAAAACAAAGCTAACCCTGATGAAGGGACACTGGACTCAAAATATTAACTATATTTCTGTTTCTACAGATGCTGCTAGACCTGCTGAGTTTCTCCAACACTTTCTGTTTATGTTCCTGATTGCCCTTAAACTGATCGGCTCCCTAGGCCACTAATGTGGAGTCACACCTAAGCCAGACCAGGTATAGATAGCAGATTTCCTTCTGTAAAGGAACATAGTGAATTGGATGGGTTTTCAAGACAATTGAAAAAGTTTATATGTTTGCTATTAATTCTCGTTTCTTTTTATTGAATTCAAATTTCGCCATCTGCAATAGTGGTATATGAACACAAGTCTCCAAGACTTGAGTTTGGGATTACTAGTCCATTACCACTATGCCACTGTTACTCATAGAGTCATATAGCAAGGAAACAGATCCTTTGGCCGAAACAGTCCATACTGAGCACAATCCCAAGCTGAACTAGTCTCACCTGTGTGTTCCTGGCCCATATTGCCCCAAACCTTTCCCATTCATGTACTTATCCAAATCTCTTTTAAATGTTGCAATTGTACCCACATCCACCACATCATTAGGAAGTTCATTCCATATGTGAACCACCCTCAGTGTAAAAAATTTGCTCCTTATGTCTTTTTAAAATCTTTCTCCTCTCTCTTTAAAAATGTGGCACCTAGTCTTGAAATCTCCCATGCTAGGGAAAAGACAACTACTATTAACTCTATCTACACTCCTCATTGTCTTGTAGACTTCTATAAAGTGCCAGCTTATCCAGCCTTTCCTTATAACTCAAAACTCCATACCTAGCAACATCATGATACATTTCTTCTGAACTCTCTCCAGTGTAATAATTTCCTTCTTATAACTGGACGACCAGAACTGGACACAGTATTCCAGAAGAGGCCTCACCAAAGTCCTGTACAACCTCAACATGACTTTGCAACTCCTGTACTCAAAGGACTGAGCAAGGAAGGCGTGTGCCAAATGCCTTTTTAACCAACTGCTCCGTATGGGATACATACTTCAAAGAATTGTGTACCTGCATCCCTAGATTCTCCTGTTCTACAGCACTACCCTGGCCCTACTATTAATTGTATAAGCCCTACCCTCGTTCTTTCTATCAAAATGCAATGCCTCGCATTTTTCCAGATTGAACTCCATCTGCCATTTTTCAGCCCATTGATCAAGATCCCTTTGTAATCTTAGAAAACCTTCTTCACTGTCTACAATGCCACCAATTTTGGTGTTGTCTACAAACTTACTAGCCACGCTTTCCATATTCTCATCCAAATCATTTATATAAATGTTCAACCTTTCTTCATAAATCACCCCTTTGTGATGTTATAGACTTCTGGACTCTAATAATTGTTCATGGATTGAATGAATCAACAAAAGATAAACAGCTATACATGGAAATAAGCAGCAATAACTCTGGCTGGAATAAACTATCAAAGGACAAGGACATACTTATACAGGAATTTAAGGCAATTAGCAATGTCTGAGTAAAGAGGGAATTGAAACTACATGAACAGAACTGCTTTGACTCATGCTTGATGAACTGCATGCTTTATTGCCGCAAAGGACAACTGATTGTCCTGCAAAAGAATTTCAACAGTTAATTTTGGGAAAGGTGTGTTTTCAAACAGACAGTCAAGGCCAAATATAACAAGGAACAAAGAAGCTACTTTTGGTAAGGAAGCAATTTGCAGATTCAAAGGTTCCAGAGGAATAGTCAACATTTTGGATGAAAGAATCTGAAGAATAATCAATAATGACCTGAAGGACAAAAGTCTGTATAAAAATTAAACACCAGAACTCCACCTTTGACAGAACTTCAAAGAACAACGTTACGTAAGGATCGAACCCTGGATACTTCCAGAGACAGACACCATTGGTGGAATTGTGGCTAAGTTTCACCATTAAGTGGGTCATAGCCAAACTGGGTCGTGAGCCTTAACCTGCTTACTTCAGGGATTTTATTTTGATTGTTATATGCAATAAAGTTTAAATAATTGTTTTCAGTACTTGATTATCTATGAGATATCTTAAAAAGTAGCTGAATTAAAGGTAACTTGTGGTGACCTACCCTCAACACCTTCATCCCAGGAATCAGTCAAGTGAATCTGTTTCGCTTTGCCTCTAATTAGGAATCCAAAATTCCACACAATGTCCAGAAATAGTTTCACTGAGGTCCCGTAGAGCTGCAATAAAACATTTATTCCCAATTGTCCTTGCAAAAAAGTACTAACACTGCATTTACCTTCCAAACCATTTATCATATATGCGTATTAACATTTTGTGGTTCATGTACCTCATCACTTTATTGCCTAGAGATTCTTTTACTATGAGGCCAGTGTCTAATCCTGTTTATTTGCACATTACTACATCTAAAATAGTTTAAAATATACTAGAAAGTGCTGGTCTATGAAACTGTCCTGAATACATGCTATAAACTCATCTTCAAGATTATCTTTGCCAATTAGTTTTAGATATTCTACAAAAATGATCCATGCATTCATACTTAATAAATGCAGTTATATTATAGCTATTGGAATGTAAGAGTCTTAAAGGCTATTCACTGGAATTTTCACCATTGATTATCATATCTCTGGAAAATGAACAGTGGAAGTTCATGAACAGTAGACATGAGATTTTCAATGAATGTAAAACAGAAATTGCTGGAGAAACCCTTCTTTGCACCTGTGCAGAGAAAGCAGAGTAACTATTTTGAGTCCAGTGTACCCTTCAGACCTGCTGAGTTTCTCCAGCAATTTCTGTATTTGGTTCAGATTTCCAGCATTTGCATTTCTTTGTTTTATTTTACTTTTTCAATGAACTTCTACTTAAACTACAGCAGCAGGTTAATCTGGCCAATTCTTCCAAAGAAACTCCAGAAATAGAATCTAAAATTGGTCAGGTCATACACTGGGATCCCAAAATATGGACTGTAATGAACATTATTTTTTGGTGTTGAATAAAGTAATGATTATAATCCATTGTAGCATTAGTCATGTTATACTAGTTATAAATTTAAATGTGCTTATTTTAGCAACTACTTTCAAACATATTTAGTATGAAGCTTGGAGCTGACTTTTGGCTACTTCCATGATGAATATGATTGCCTTGGGTTCAATTAAGTAGAAAAGTCTTGAAGGATTTGATTTTTTTAAAATCTATACATATTTTTATCATCTTGTAATGAAACATTAACATCATGACTGTTGTAAAGAAATAGAAGATGTTTCTTGGTCACTGGTGGGGAATAGACTAACATTTCTCAATATCCTAGTGATTCATGTCAAATGCAATCTTTCAAGCAGTAGATTAGGAGGAAATGTTAATCTCATTACACCGGACTCTGTTTAAATTCAGATCTGAGAGATGAAAGGACAACATGCTGGCCCACTGCCACCCAAAGGTCAACTGCATGATGATGTTTCAAGATGATAGCGTCCTTTAAATTTTGAATACTTTATCACATTCTTATGTTTGAGTAGCAATAATTACATTTCAATCAGGAGAAGATAATTATCTTTTAGCCTGTGAAAGGAAGACTATGATCAGTGCAATCCTTTGATCATGATTTTATTGCCTGATTTTAGATTGCTGTAATTGAAGGAGGAATCCTTCCTGGATCAGTCAAAATTCATTAAACACTAATGAGAACTTTGAAAAATCTGCACTTAACAGTACCTCTGATGTGATCGAATGGGGAACATGTTGCTGTACTGTTGTATATTATGTTTCAGACTGTGGCTTGAAAGGTTACTCATCAAGTTCTAAGTGGAAGGGAAGTAAAATATTTCAGCCCTGAAATTCCCAGTCAGCTCCGCCACTCTACTCTGTCACTCTGCGTTAGCACAGATCAGAGCATTGCTCATACCAGCCAGGATGCTTGATTCATGGTGCCTCTTGTCTATCAATTGTTGAAATCAATGGGAAAAAAATTGGGAGGTCTGTAAGTCAGAAGAAAGATCTATTTTATATGTATTAAATTCAGTGTGGGAATTTCAATGATGACTCATCCTGAATGCCTGGAGTTTTTTTTGTTCCTGTAAGTGATGCTGTGATTGTATTTTCAATGATTAAGGTATCATGCTGTGTGACATTGGTTTCTCACAAGTCACTCAAAGTGCTTCTGAATTTTATTTCCATGGACATGTTTTTTCCCATTACTGAAAATTTTATATGATATGTTTCTATGGAGGTCCTCCAGCTTGACTGCATAAATTCAGCAGATGAATCACAATAAAACTGCAGAACTGTGACACAAATATGAATCCCTCTATAACCATCTAAAAGAAAATGAGATGACAGACAGATGGAAAATGAATAATTAATATAAACACAAAGAAGCTGAGAAGTGAGGTAAGGGAAGAGGAGATAAGCATGAACAGCAAGATTTGGTTTGGAGAGTAACCGTTCCCTCCCTGTATGCAACACCACACAAAAATAAAATGACTATTTAACTGTAAATTTATGGGCATGTTTTCATCTTTAGAGCCTGGGCACAAAGTATTGTCTGGGTGAAGTCAAGAGAGAAATATTTTGGAGACGAATGCATGTGGCAAAATTATCATCGGAAGGAAACTCATGAAAACAGAAAGGGCATTGTTCGTTTACTGGCAGGCATTCTCCTGACTAGATGCTTTTGCTCTGTTCTCTATCTCGATGATGATTAATGCAGTAAAAAAAAAAACAAAAATCTATCCATATCATTTTTAGGCAGGAAAATCCTTCTCAAACTCCAGATCTCTACAATGCCACTGACTAAAATCTTCCCTGAAACCTAATCTCTCTTTCCCTCCTTGCCACTCTCCAAATCTGGCCGAGCAATAGAGATTTTCCTCTCCAACAGCTGGCCAGCCTCTCAATTTTTTTGGACTATGTTGGGGAAACTGAATATCCCAAAATGGTGACATGGTTATGTTATTAAGTTCAACAGAACCTGACAGAAAAAGCTTAAAGGTAAACAGTGGGTGATAGAGAAATCAGGGTTCAGGGGAAAGTTGCTGATAGTTCTGGAAAACAAAAGTCAGGAGCTGGGCTAATGCTGATAGGGCCAGCTGAAAAGGTTTAGAGATGGATTGGATTACAGGGAAATCCAAGACTTTGGATTGGGTGAGGAAGGGATTTCTTGAGGACATGATGGGCTGTTCATTAGCCAGACAGGACGTTGAAATGACCTCAGATCATAGATTGGCAGGGTGGATGATATCTGATTGCTGGGAAGTTAACAGGCGATTTGCAATCATTGTTCTATATTTGACCCCGAAAAGAGTTCCTGACATATTTGCACCATCACCAGGACCCCCTGACTTAACCTTGACTAATGCTTAAAGAACTGGCTAACAAAAGCTGTCTTAATGGAAAAGATGTGATTCAGATAATTATTGATCCAGATCTTCCAGACATTGATGAGATCATGATACATACTACTGGCTATGTTTGAAACTGCAGCTACCTTTACTTATTGGGCCTGAGGGGACATGCTGTCATAGCTGAAAGACACAGCCATCAGCAAAGACAGCCACAAGAGCTAGTGATGAAGTGCAGAGGTTTGAGGTCACACTGTCTTTAATGTCAGCTGCACAATTTACATCCCGTAGGGTCCAGCATGTTTGTAGAGATATGCCTTGGTTTTAAAAGTACCCAAGTATTTAAAAAATATTATTTTTTGTCATTCAAAGGCTTTTATTAATTCATTCAGTTTATGTAACATTTTATTTAATGTAGGTAAAGCTACTGTTGAGTAAAAAAAGATACATTTATCAAAGCTTTAAGCCTTGTATTCTTCAGGACATTTTGCAAGAATACAAATTTAAGGGGAAAACAACATCTATATTGTATGAGAGGAGAATTATGCTTAGTCGATGAGTAGACTGTGATTGGTGGAGGTGTTGCCATGAAGAATGCACCTATTAATGCTGGTTGACAGCTAACAGCAGGACTTTGTTTAAATTTTAATCCAGACAGGTTGACTTTGATTGATCAAGGCATTTCCCTACGAAATGAACCAGTGAATGGCTGTCAACTATTTTGTTGAGTTGAAACAATCACACTGAGTGTACTTGTTCTTTCTGTTTGCAAAGAACAGGGCTCTGGGTATTAATTTATGCTTCCAACAATGCAAGGGAATATTTGGGCTGCAATGATCTTACCTCCAGTCAGAATAATAAAATGTTGGCTCACACAACTGGTAAAGCTTACAGGCAGTCAGTTGGGAGGAGGGAGGTCATTCACTCTGCACTGATTTTGGACCTATTGAAGGGATTTTATATAGGTTAGGTGTAGTGATTGGAACCAGGTTCCATTGGGGTTGTTAATCTTGACCAATCAGGAAGCCCTAGCTGACCAGTACAAACAGGAGATTTAAAAACTCCTCAGTTCAGAGGACTGACTTTGAGCTGGTTGGTCACAGCTTGTGTACAAGTAAACAAAGGGTGAATTGGTGACAAGATACCAGCTTCTGTTGAGTTATCCCAACAGGGATTGGGTGGGGGCCCTTCACAGTATTGCTGCTGAGAACAAGAGCTGCCAGCATCAGACTTCCTCAATTAGGATCCTCGTCCCGGTCAGAAGGCCTTTTGACCAATTAGTTAGTAGATTGCCAAAAAAATCCAGCAGGCTTCCAGAGTCAGACAGGGCCTAGGATTCTCCCTTCTGATCTCTCACATCTGTAAACTTAGTATGAAAACAGGAAGATTCTGCCCCTAGAAAATATACCAAAAGCAAGGAGGCCATTCAGCCCATTCTGTCTGTGCGAACTGAGAAAGAATTATTCTTCGAAAAGAGCTATACTTTGCAGACAGGAACTTTGCTGCCACATCTCTGTTGGAAAGAATAAGTTCCAGGCTTTGCACAATGCCCACTGCTGCATTGAATAAGAGCTTCTCTTTGCTCCTCAACAGTGACAGAAACTGTTTGACAGGCTTGCCAATGTGCCTGTTATCTTGGTGCGCATCAACATCAGTCTTTTTGTGTACTTTGCCCTACATGCCCACGGTGACCTTGTTCTTCATGGAGACTGCACACTGCCCACTGACCTACCATGTGCATATCTTGGTTCCATGCTTGTCTCTCAGTAATGTGCTGTACCGGAACACACCCTCGACACTGTCATGGGTTTGTTCTTCATCATTCTCCTGGCTACATTGAGGTTGCCCTTGGTTGTCCACAGATCTTGGGAATTGATGGGAAAATAAACAGTAGAAGGGAGGTGTGGGGTATGGGAAGGAAGGAAGGAAGGGCAACAATAGATCCAAGGTCACATTATCCTCAGTTTCCACTTGGTGCCACATTTTAGGATAAAAGTGATAAAAGCAAGTTGAGAAGGGGTTATCCTGAATGGCTTCGGTAGCATGTGATGCCAGAGCCCAAGTGATGCACCCTTAATTCACATCATCGCCTCCTCATTGCGAGTGAGTGGATAAAATCATGTCAGCCTCCTGCTAGTTCTCTGGGTTGCCATGATGTTGCAGGCTACGCTCTCCTGAGAGGACAGAATGTCTCTGCTTGTGTTAGATTGTGTTTGGCTGATGTTTCTGTTATTGCTGAACATTTGGAGGCATTAGAAGGCAAGGAATTGGATGTGAGGCTGGAAACAATGGAAGGGGTGTGACGGTGATGTGGACTATGTGACTGTCAGAAATGAATTCTGAATACCAGTGAGTGCTGCTGGGTGAATAATGTCAGTGCAGTGCTCTGAATAGCACGAGAGCTTGGTGGCTCTTGTGATGACCTAGACATGTCATTTTTGGATTTATTCACTGACTTTGACCACCCATGTGTGGTTATTAAACTACTTACTGTGCTGCTGGGCCTCAGGAGCATATCTCAGGCATTCACCTCCCTGGCTCCCTCTCCCTTTTGAGGCTGAGGGCCTCCTGGGGAAACATGGCATCCTTCCTGGAATTCACCTGGGTAACTAGTCCCTTCAGGGCAACATCAGGAAATCCAAATCTTTTTTGTACATTGTGTATGTCTGTTCTTCTTCATTCTCACAGACCCAATCATTGGTAAACTGTTCTCAGTGATGTAGTTTTGTGTTACTGGACATAGCAACCTTTAAGATCTGGAGACTAGCTGGACAACATGCTACTTGCTCATGTCATTAGGTCCTACTGTGCAGGCAGCCAGCAGTATGGCAGACATTCAGACTTGTGCTAAAAACATGTCGATAAGGAGGCAGCACGAAACGGACATGCCTACCTCAAAGGCAATAAACCTGGGGTAGAATATCACAAACTTCACACTCAAAATTACAGCAGTCAAACTTTTAGCCCCTAACTCTGGGAAGCAGCGCTTCTCCTTAAAAGAAAGGAAAATTCAAATTCGAGGGTCATCTAAATATATATATACATATATATATATGTATATCAACCCGAACTATTAATAATGGTCTCAGTTTTTAAATACACTTTAAATCAACACCCCTAGTGAATGCATTGAATTTTGTTTATGCAGAATGTTGACAACAAATATTATTTTGTTTAATACTTAACATTATTTTGTTCATGTTATTTTAATAGTTAAGGCTTTTAAGGATAATTGCTTGTGTCTCTCGATTGCCTGATCTAAAAACTGAAAAGTCCTCCCAATCTGATGGGATGCATCAGAGGATATTAAAAGAAGTAACTGCAGCATTCGTGGATTCACTGGTAGTAATATTCCAAGAATCTTTCAAGGATTGAAAAATGGCCGGTGTAACACCTTGATTGTAAAAGGGAAGGAGACAAAACAAAGCTGATAACCATAGGCCAGTCAGCTTAAGATCTGTTGTTGGGAAAGTGTAAGAGCTCATTGTAAAGGATGCAAAAGTAGAGCATGTAGAAATACACAATACGATGAAGCAGAGTCAGCATGACTTCACGAGGGCAATCACATGAGACAAATTTGTTAGAATTGTTTGAGGAGGTAACATGCAGATTAGATAAAAAGGAAGCAGCGTGCATAATATGTTTGAATTTGCAGAAGGTATTAATTAAGGTATCGCCCATTAGATCACTTGATGAACTAAGAGCCCTAGGTTTTGGAGATGGTATACTAGCATCGATTTAGGATTGGCTAATTAATAGAGGACCGCGAGTTGGGATAAAGGGGCAATTTCAGACAACGTGTAATTAGTGGAGTACCATGAGACCACCATTAGTTATAACATATATTGACTACTTGCATGAGGAAAATAAATGTACTATACCCAAGTTTGTGGATGACCCAAAAATCGGTAGGAAGGCATGTTCTGAGGATGTCACAAAGACCTTCCAGCCGGATATTGAGAGGTTGAGCAGTGGACAGAAACTTGGCAGATGGAATATAATGTCAGGACGTGTGAATTTATGCAGCATAGCAGATTGAATTGAAAAGCTAAATATTATTTAAATGGAGAAAACCTGCAGAAAGGTACAGCACAAAGAGATTAGTGAGTCTTTGTGCATAAATCACAAGTTGAACAGGTAGTAGGGAAGGCAAATGGAATGTCAGCCTTTATTTCAAAAGGATTGGAGTTCAAAAATAGAGAAGTACACAAGGCAGTAGACTACACCTGGAATAATATGAACAGTTTCGGTCCCTTTTTCTAAGATATACTGGCATTGGAAGCAGACCAGTGAAGATTCACTGGTCCTGGATATGGAGAGACTCTCCTTATGAGGAGAGCTTGGGCAGGTTTGACATGTACTCATTGGAATTTAGAAGAATGAGGTTAGATGCAGAAAGGTCGATTCCTTTTTGGGAGAGTCCTGGACTAGAGGGCATAATCTCAGAATAAGAGATCACTCAAAGAAGACAGAGATGAGGAAGATTTTTATTTCTCACAGAGGCTAGTGAATCTGTAGAATTCTTTACCACAGGGGACTGTAAAGGTAGATTTTGAAGTAGATTCAAAGCTGAGATAGAGAGATTTTTAATCAGGAAGAGAATCAAAGATTTTAAGGATTAAGCAGGGTGGTGGAGTTAAGGATTAACAGATCAACCATCAGTTCATTAAATAGCGGAGATCCCATCTTTAATGGTCTAACCTCACTTGGTGCAATTATGATGATTCATCTAAACTGTTATTTATTTATTGTTCACTAATAAGTAATTGTAAAAATGCCAAGTAAAAAATGCATACTACCTACTCAAATGTAAATTTTGTTGAGGAAGCAGGTAATTTTACTTGGCCATGGAAGAAATGACACTGTGCTTTGATACCATGCTTTACTTGCAGCATTTGTACGTTTATGAGTTCTGAACAATACCACTCATTTCACTCGTGCATACTTTGTTAGCAATTGTTTTTAAGAAGTATTGTACCTCCAAAGATTATCTACAGGATTGAAAACAAAAGCTTTTCTGTTAGTTTCTGAGGCTATGAGGGCATTGTAGAGTGAAGAGGACCTAATTCGCACTGAAATTAATTTTTACAAAAAGAACTGCCTTTGAACTTAAATTGTATGCATTTGGGCTCTTGACAATTTTAACTATATTCTTATTTTAGGATCTTCTGTAAATTGAAATTGGTTATGTGAGATTTCCTTACTCTTTTTCTTTCAGGGACCGTTTTGCTTTCATGACATTATGCTGAATGCAGCCATTAATAAAAGGGTGAGGCTCTAAGCTTCTGTTTTTGTGGACACTACTACGTACACTATTCTGTGTTCTATTGCATGAGAAGTAGCTATTGAGTCATGAGTTCTCCAATTCGTCCAGGTGAGTAGTGCAAAGTTTACATTTCTCTTGCCTTGCTGTGCTGAAATGGCTTTTAAATCTGCTGATACGTTCTAAATAATTTACTGGATGGTTTTCATATTGAATATTTTCTTTGACAACAATTTCACCTGGATATGCATGGTAGGGAGCTGTCTGATATATCTGAGAATGTGGTTGGAAGCTTGACAATAATCCATGGTAATATATTCCCTATTTGGAGTCAACAAAAATCAGCTTCCAATGATAGCAAAGTTGGTGTATGATAAATAATAATTGTAAAGCAAAGTTTAATTGAGTTTTACAGCAGTTTAGTTAAGATGGACAAATTGTTGCTCATAAAAAAGACTTGTATGAATCATACATTAATGCAAGGATTAAGTACTGCTCAGTCAAATAAGACTTAATTACAATTTGTTTATGCATCAGTGGATGCACAGGGAATTTACTTCTTTTACACTTAGATGTATATCTAGTATTATTTCACTGATGACCAGAAATTATTTATTTCATTCATTAAATAGGCTTCCACCAGATAGTGTCTTTATTGGAAGTCAGTTTTAAACAGGAATGCTGAACAAGTCTCAATGTGGAAGTGTAGAAAACATGTTAAAATTGAGTATGTTGATATGTTCGTCAATACATTTTCAGTGGAAATTCCGGTGTTGCAACAGTAATTTTTGCACTTGTATAGTCTTTCAAGGTTCAAACTTTAATATAGAAATGGAACATATGCAACAAATGTAAAGGGATGATTAAATGTTTGACTCTTGCTAATTGAATTATACATAGTTACCATATTTTTTCTCTAACTCTTTATAAGATGTTATGCTCTTAGTAATTAATCTTGATAAACATCAGTCATTGTAAATGTTTAAACATGTTCAAAACAGTGTCACTAATTTAGAAACATTCAGTTGAGAACTTACCTCTGTACTGATTTGGGACTTCAGTCTGAGGACAGCTATATAAAACACTGCAGTCTGTTAAATGGTCTGCCCTTTGATTCTGGACTAGGAGGCACCTTTTTAAGGTGAGATGAGAGAGATTTAAAAGAGACATAAGTGGCAATTTTTTTTTGCACAGAAGGTGGCTCGCATGTGGAATTAACTTCCTGGGGAAGTGGTGGATGTTGGTACAATTGCAACATTTAGAAGACATTTGGATAAGTACAAGAATAGGAAACGTTTGGAAGGATATGGGCCAGGAGCAGGCAGCTGAGACTAGTTTACATTGTGGTTATGTTCGGCATGGACTGGTTGGACCAAAGGGTCTGTTTCCACGCTGTATGACTCTATGAATCTGTAAGAGGTAAGAAGATGATGTGATCTGTAAAAAAGTAGGTAATCGTATTTGTTCCAATGAACATTTGTTAACTTATGGTAGCTTCTGAACAATGTAAAGATCCTGAATTCACATCACGTTGTAGGAAGTTCTGAAAATGAACTGAAAACAAAATCTGGTAGTTTCTGGCTAATACACATGTTGGATTGTTTCAAAATCTACCACTTCATGAATGGTATTTTGAGAAGAGGATTGGTTACTCACATCTGGTACAGCCTAAGTGTAGCTTCTAATGTTCTCAGTGCAAATCAACATGGACAACAAATATTGGTTTGTCAGTACTGCTTTTTTGTCCTTCAGGTTTCATAACTCTGAGTTTTGAACTCCTTCTTCTTTCAATAGCAGCTGTATCAGAGTGATATCCGCGTGTGAAGGAAAGAAAATTGCTTCACTCTTAGGAATTACTTTAGCTATCCTAGAAATATGCCCTTGATATAAGTGGACAGCAAAAATGACTCAGACCCTTTAACATTGCAGAACTGTTTCATGAGGGGGTTCATTTGACTCAAAATCTTCTTGCTATCTGTACTGCAGACAAAGGCACCAAAACTTAATGACTGTAAGTGAAGATTATGATGAATAATTAGCCAATACCCATTGCTTGCAATGTAACAGCGTGTAAACTATACGCTGTCTGATCATTTGAATAATAGGAAGGTACAAATTGTATTAAAGGTACTGTTGAGAGGCTGTTTGCTTAAGCAGGGCCATAAAATCATGAGAGGCTACCATAATTGACAGCTAACTTGCATCTTTTAATGTGGAGATGCATTTTGACTGTAGCAGGTGCTGGAAGTCATTCTAGAAGTTGACCTGGAAGGCGCAAGCATAGGAGAAGAAGAAAGAAGAAAGCAGTCTCTAAGCTGCTCCTGAACTGAGACATTATCATTTATCAGACAGACGTTGTGAAGGCAATGAGACCTTATAATTATGATAGTCAAAGCCCATGAGTCTGGCCTGGATGATCTGGATGCAGTGTCCTCTTCAGGACAGAGAGCAGAAATAGCTCCTTAACTTTTCAAGATTCGATGGCTTCTCCCTTTTCCTGTTCACAGCTCTAAGCTGTTCAGCTATTTGGGAGCCAGTCACATAGTTGTTGCCAGGCAGAAGATCTTTGTCATCATTAATTGGTCAGTAGTCCACAGACCATTCAGCTACTTGTTGTCAGCCAAATCTCCATTTGTACACAATCCCTGGCTCCAGATCATCTTCAAATTGCAACTGAAATGTTTCTAATGGGATTTTGTCCTTTCTTTATGAGGAGATGAAAACAGTACACAATGCTCGAGAGGTGGTCTCTCTGATGTCCTATACCACTATAATAAAAATATCTATTTTTAAATTCTATTCCCCACACAATAAACAACAGCATTCCATTGCTTTCTTAATCACTTGCTACACAGAAATACTAACCTTTTGTCATTCACGTACCAGTACCCTCTGATCCCTCTATGCTGCAGAGTTCTGTAGTCTTTTCCAGTTTAAATAATATACAGCTTTTCTATTCTCCTCCCAAAGTGGATAAGTTCACATTTTTACATTTATACCGTATTGGTTGAACTATTGCCCACTCACTTAAGCTGTCTATATCTCTTAGCAGATTCTGTACCTGTCAGGAAAAGTTATTTTCCTGTATGCCTTGTTGTCATCAGCAAATTTAGCAACCATAAATTCAATCACTTTGCCTTTAATCTGAATATTATTCTGCTCAAAGCAGCATGACTGATATTTGCCATACTAGAAAATAAACATAAAACAAGTGCCTTTTCTTAGAAAAAAAACTTTTGCCTAATTCTGTGGGTCACATCAGCCAAACATTGCATCTCCCAAGCTTGATATATGCAAGAACCGTGTATTGCTCACTTCTACCATTATTTTCATTGATAGATGTGTCTGGAACAGAAGGGTTGGCAAGGATTTTACTAGGATTGGAAGGTTTAAGCTGTAGGGAGAGGCCGAATAGGCTGGGGCTTTCTTCTCTGGAGCGTCGGAGACAGAGGATGACCTTATAGAGGTTTGTGAGGGGCATGGATAAGGCAAATAGCCAAGGGAGGGAGAGTCCAAACCCAGAGGATATAGGTTTAAGGTGAGAGGGGAAACATTTAAAAAGGACCTGAGGGGTAATTTCTTCATGCAGAGGATGGTGCGTGTATGGAATGAGCTGCCAGAGAAAGTGGTGGAGGCAGGTAAAATTACAACATGTAAAAGGCATCTGGATGGGTACGTGAATAGGAAGGGTTTGAGGGATATGGGCCAGATGCTGGCAAATGGGACTAGGTAAAATTGGGATCTCTGCTCGATGTATGCAAGTTGGACCAAACGGTCTGTTTCTGTTCTGTATGACTCTATGATTCCATGATAAGTTCAGGAAGATTGTTATCCTTATTTTGGTTCTCTCACCACCTGTTGAAGGGCCAATCTGGCAGCTATGAATTTGTAGTTAATGATCCCTTTAGTTAGCAGTGGTGCAGTGTCCTTCCTGCTGTTGAATATGCGTTCTGCTATGTGGGCTAAGAGAGAGCATTGATTGAGCACTGAGATCCAAAATGGCACCATGGACAACAAATTAGCTTTACCTTCCAAACTTTTCTGCCTACTCTGTATTCTTTTGATGGGATGTCCACTGCGTGTACTAACTCCTGCACCAATCCTGGGGATTCAGGCCACAAGTAAACATATGTGTCATTGATGTCAGAGATAAAAGGTACTGCAGACGCTGGAGAATCCGAGATAACAAGGTGTGGGGCTGGATGAACACAGCAGGCCAAGCAGCATCATAGGAGCAGGAAAGCTTGACGTTTCGGGCCTAGACCCTTCATCAGAAATGGGGGAGGGGAAGAGGGTTCTGAAATAAATAGGGAGAGAGGGGGAGGCGGCACCCCAATCCCAGGCCCCAAGAAGACTTTCCACATCAGGTAGATGTTCACCTGCACATCTGCCAATGTGGTATACTGCATCCGCTGTACCCGTTATGGCTTCATCTACATCGGGGAAACCAAGAGGAGGCTTGGGGACCGCTTTGCAGAACACCTGCGCTCAGTTCGCAACAAACAACTGCGCCTCCCAGTCGCGAACCATTTCAACTCCCCCTCCCATTCCTCAGACGACATGTCCATCCTGGGCCTCCTGCAATGCCACAGTGATGCCACCTGAAGGCTGCAGGAACAGCAAACCATATTCAGCCTGAGAACCCTGCAGCCCAATGGTATCAATGTGGATTTCACAAGCTTCAAAATCTCCCCTCCCCCAACCGCATCCCAAAACCAGCCCAGCTCATCTCCGTCTCCCTAACCTGTCCTTCCTCTCACCTATCCCCTCCTCCCACCTCAAGCCCCACCCCCATCTCCTATCTACTAACATCATCCCGCCCCCTTGACCTGTCCGTCCTCCCTGGACTGACCTATCTCCTCCCTACCTCCCCACCTACACTCACCTTTACTGGCTCCATCCCCACCTCTTCGACTTGTCTGCCTCCTCTCCACCTATCCTCTCCTCTATCCATCTTCTATCTGCCTCCCCCCTCTCCCTATTTATTTCAGAACCCTCTTCCCCTCCCCCATTTCTGATGAAGGGTCTAGGCCCGAAACGTCAAAGCTCTCCTGCTCCTATAATGCTGCTTGGCCTGCTGTGTTCATCCAGCCCCACACCTTGTTATCTCTGTCATTGATGTCATTCTGCTGATCCATGCGTCATACTTGTACCCTCAAGTAAACGTGGCAACTGTTCAATTTCTCCCTCTTCTTCCCTTTCAACTGTGGACCAATCTGCTGTGTTTGTTTTTACATTTTTCATTGCTCATGTTGTTTGTCTTGAAAATAGATCGTAATAGCCCTGGATGATTTGTGAGACAGCAGAAGGGCCATTGAGGAAATTATTTCATTTTCTCCACTGACTTCAGTGTCAGAGTAAGACTGTAATTTTAAACATCTACTTGCATTAAGATGGCCTTGTAGACAGTGAGTTGATTAAATCACACATTGAAGGAAAGGGTTCTTTCTTTATTCCAGAAACAACTAACCTCCTGCATGATTTTCTGTAGTCATTATTATTCAGGAAGAACCGTTTTACATTTATTTTAGGTAACACATTTGTTCTGCTTTTTCTTTTCTGTTCAGAATTTTGCATTTATTTTTAGAACATTGCACTTTGTTCCGATTCTTCTTGTTGACACTGGAGAATTCAGAACTGATTCCCTCATGTTGACTCTTAATTCTGTTCTATTATGTTGTTTCTGTTCAGATTTAGCATTTGTTAAGCCAAGTCTCTTTTTCAGGAATTAATGATCGATTGTCAGGCAATTCAGTACTAACACTTTACTCAGCCATGCACTTACATGGTAATAATGTGTAAAGCAGTATGTTCTGTTCTGAGGTAGAGGCTGAGTTAAGAAAAAGGTGCAGTGTATTTATTTAACTGGCTTGACTTATTTGAGCATTAGAGATGTTGGATATTTGCATAGCTGCTTTTACTTGATAGAAAAAAGCTCCTTTCAGCTTTAATTGAGGTGAAATTGGATAGAACTTCACCAAGATAGTGCAAACTGTGTGAAGAGAGCAATCCCTGGTGGCTTGAGGTATATTCAACAATGTACCTCCTTTAAATTAGATCAGATACCTGCTGTGCTTCTTGCACCCACACGGCAAAGCCAGGTTTAAATTCTGTTTCACTGTGTCCTTGTTGAATAATTTTCAGGGAGGTCTGGGAACGAGTATGGGGTGGACAAAACGAGGTACCTGAGAGGTAAAGGTGATCAAGAGAGAAAAGGACAAATGAGAGGGGAGGATCATATTTTTTCTCAAAAATATACTTTATTCATAAAATTTGCAAAAATGCAATTCAACCATGGCTTTCATGCTACAATATTGGCAATAAAATTCAACTTTTCTCCATACAGTATGGTGCACTCTGAACAATTGAAATAGTCACAATATTTACAACAAACGTTCAATGTCAGGAGCCATGTCACTTCAGGAGGACAACTTTCAAACTGGCAATTACAGAAAGTGCAACAGATATAACATTTTCTGTAAACATCCTGGTCCACTCTGAGCTGCTTCAATTACTGTTAATTTTCACAATGTGAGGCATTTCACTGCATGAGGCATACAACCAAAGGGCTTTCACAGCTTCCAATCCTTTGGATAGAATCATAGAATCCCTACAGTGTGGAAGCAGCCCATTTGGCCCGTCCACACAGCTCCTCCAAAGAACATTCCACCCAGACCCACCTCCCCCCTCCCCTATCCCTGTAACCCTGCATTAGCATGGCCAATCCACCTAACCTGCACACCTTTGGACTGAGAGGAAACTGGAACACCTGGAGGAAACCCACACAGACATGGAGAGAATGTACAAACTCCACACAGACAGTTGCCTAAAGTTGGAATTGAACCCAGGTCTCTGGCACTGTGAGGCAGCAGTGCTATCCACTGAGGCAGTGTGCCATGCCATATACTATGGCTGAAAGGCTTTATAATGCCTGCCTTTCTGTATTGTGCCTCTGTAGTGGCTGGCCAAAGATTTACAGTGTCCCTCATCACATAGTCCTGAACCAAAACTCATTTTGGGAGAACTCTTGACATTGAAAAACCAGGGGGAGACCAGGGAGAGCATCTTTTATTGTGTTGATCTTTGTCTTAGTGTGCTTCCTTGGGAATAGTCGACAGATCACAGCGTCTATGTCACGGAGCTGCTGGGGTTAAACTTCAAGAAATACCGCTGCATCCCTCTCCAGGCAAATCTGTTGCAAAGGCCAAAGCTCATTAACTTCTGGGGACAATGTGTAGAAGGGGTAACACCCCAGGCCTCTAGTAAGAATGTAATCTGAAGAGTTTCTCACCACCAGCCAAACTATTGGGTACTTGTTTGTAGCGTCTGGCGATGAGGGTTTTTGCCAAATGACTTTGACTGTCTACTCAGTGAACCACCTGTCAGGATCTACCATCTCCTTTTCTCACAGGGCCTTGAGGACATTATATAGAACCAGGAGCAGGCGTAGGCCATTCAGCCCTTTGAACCTGCTCTACCATTCAAAATGTCCATGGCTGGTCATCTTATTCTGTGCCCTGTTCATTGTTTCTGCCCATACCCTTTGATACCGTTAGCCCTTCGAACTATGTCTAAGTCCTTCTTGAAAACATTCAATGTTTTGGCCTCAACTGCTTTCTGCGGTAGAGAATTCCACAGGATTACCACTCTCTGGGGGAAGAAATGTTTCCTCATCTCAGTCCTAAATGATCTAGCTTGTATCCTTAAACTGTGACCTCTGGTTCTGTGTTCCTTGGTTATCGGGATCATCCTTCCTCTGCTTACCTTGTCTAGTCCTGTTAGAATGTTACAGGTTTCTATGATATCCCTCCTCGTTCTTCTAAACTTCAGTAAGAAGAATTGTTCTGAGAAATGCAAAGATGATCAAGAGGGCTAAAAGCAGAATCCAACAATTGTCCTTGTGTCTGGTGTGTTCTGTTCCTTCCAGTGTCAAGTTTGGGAAGTTTGCTTTAGACAGTTTTTAAAAAGTCACTTTAAGGGCAGCTGGTCAAATGGAAGGTATGTTTTCAGGAATTCACCTGATTGGTTTCGTGAAACTTTCTTTTATCTTGAGCCTTGAAATATACAACAGGCCTTCTGCTTTTGTAAGTAGAGTCACAGAGTCATAGCACAGCATGGAAACAGATCCTTCAGTCCAACTCGTCCATGCTGACCAGCTATCCGAGACAAATCTAGTTTTGTTTGCCAACATTTGGCCTAAATCCCCCTAAACCTTTCCTATTCATATACCCTTTCAGATGCCTTTTAAACATTGTAATTGTACCAGCCTCCACCACTTCATCTGGCAGCTCATTCCAAACACACAACACCCTCTGCGTGATAAAGTTGCCCCTTAGGTCCCTTGTAAATCTTTCCCCTCTCACCATAAAACTATGCCCCCTAGCTTTTGATTCCCCCAACCCAGGGAAAAGACTTTGTCTATTTACCCTATCCATGCCTCTCATGATTTTATAAACCTTTATAAGGTCACCCATCAGCCTCTGACTCTCCAGGAAAAATAGTCCCAGCCTATTTAGCCTCTCCCTAGAGCTCAAACCCTCCAACCCTGGCATATCCTTGTAAATCTTTGCTGGACCTTTTCAAGTTTCACAACATCTTTCCTTTTGCAGGGTGATCAGAATTGCACAGTATCCCAAAAGCAGCCTAATCAATGTCCTGTACAGCCGCAACATGACCTCCTAACTCCTATATTCAATGCATTGATCTATAAAGGCAAACATACCAAACACCTGCTTCACTATCCTATCTACCTGCAACTCCACTTTCAAGGAACTATGAACCTGCACTCCAAGGTCTGTTTGTTCAGCAACACTCTCCAGGATCTTACCATTAAGTGTATAAGTCGTGCCCTGATTTGCCTTTCCAAAGTATAGCACCTCATATTTGCCACAATTAAACTCCATCTGCCACTCCTTGGCCCATTGGCCTATCTGATTAAGATCACGTTGTACTCTGAGGTAATCTTCTTCGTTGTCTACTACACCTCCAGTTTTGGGGTCATCTGCAAACTTACTAACCACATCTCCTATGTTCACATCCAAATCATTTATATAAATAGGGCACCTTACCTGTTTTCAGACATAGACACTCGATGTTTGCATTTTATTTGTTATCAATATGTTGGGAGCATATTTCTAGTGGATAATATGCACATACGTCACATACCATGTTGGAGCTTAAGCACCCATTTTGCACTTTTAAAGTAGCCATGTCATCAATAAGCTTCTCGACATATACTTTCTGCAAATACACTTATTTATCACAGCATTAAGAATTTTTTTGGAAGCTGCTTGTGGTTTTAAAATTCAGTAATAGAAAGCCAGACTTCAGAAAAAATTGTGCATATTTATGAATGATTCTGCATTTTGTTTGTTTCTATACCACCTCATTTGAAGCCAGTTTCATACAAACTGAAGAAACAGTTTGCATTACACTGTTGTCAGCTTTTTAGAAAAAATTGCAATATTTTGAATATATATTTAAATACCGTTTATTATTCATGCCTGTTAAATAGCTAAAGGTAGTTCAATACTTCCAGTTGACTGATTTTATTTCTACTGGTGTGATTTATGGTTGTGTATGTTAGTTAATGCTCTTTGCCCAGGCTATCACGCTCCTTTTAGTTTATTACAAAATACAGCAAAAGAGAATAGCTTCCTGATATCAATGGTTCACCAGGAATAGCTGATATTAGAAAATGCAATCTAAGTTAGAAAACTAGCTTATGTTTGTAAAATGTATGCTTGCAGTAGATAAATATGTCACTGTAGGCTGGAGGGCAGAATGATAATAGCACAATAGGCCAAATCTATTTTAAATCCACATTTCCCATTGTAACCTACCTCTCTGGCCCAGCTCTCCTGTGTCAGATTAATATAAAAGTGTCACTCCTTTCTGCATGTACATTGCACAATATTGTCAAAATACATTAAATGCACTTCTAACAATATCTGCAGTTATCAACACAGTGCATTACTAAAGTGATGCCTTAGCATTCGTTAATCGTAACAGACTATTTTCAGAGCAATTAACAAGTACATGCATCAACATATATTTTATGGATTCTAATTAGTTATCTCTCTCTCCATACCTATGTATTGCATTAGTATCAATACTTTTAATTTTATTGGTTAATATTGCTCCAACTCACAGGACTGGAAAATTTAAGTATGTTTTTAAGACTGCTAAAAATGTTGAACTATTAAGCTGAGTCTGTATCTGTGGACGTTTCCAAATATTTCTGCAAAATGTCTTTTTCAAAGATGGTTGACAATCATAGCGGAGAGATGCAATATGTTTACATTATGTTTTATTACAGCAATTTCTTATTAGATATCCTTCAATTACATTCTTTGAATTTTCTTGCAGGTTTTGGTTAGATGAGATGTTATGGTAGTTTTAATGTTTGCAAAATTAAATTTCAAATTGCATACAGTACTAATGCCAATGTCTACCTATGCTAGACAGGTAGTCTGTTTGTCCAAAAGCCACTAAGATTGTATCTAACACCAGATCACTTTGACCAGAATAAGAATGTGGTGGGCTGCAACCACCAGGTATCTACACTGACTTTCAATTCACAGTTTTTTTTATTCATAGAATCCCTACAGTGTGGAAAAAGGCCCTTCAGCCCAACAAATCCACATTGATCCTCACAGCATCCCACATAAACCCATCGCCCTATACCCCACCTAATCTACACATCACTGAACACTATGGACAATTTAGTACGAATACAAAATCTAACAAATACCAAGCAAAAGAAATTTCTGCCCATCTGATGTATTGAATATAGTCGAAGTTCCCAGCAGTTGGCAGGCTTAACGGTTCATTTAGCACTTAACAGTATTAACTATGATTAAATTACACTTGCACTGAAGTCAAAAGAATACGGATTCAAATCTCCCTTCAAGTATCTGAGCACAAAATCTAGCCTGGCACTGAGGAAGTACTGTAGTATTGGAGGTTGGAGTTGTTGTCAATGGATGAAATGTTAAATAGGAGTTCCATGAGGCAGATGCAAAACATATCACAGCATCGTTTTGAAAAAGAGTTGTATTGCAATATTGGAAGTAATGAGCACAACAGTATTCCTATTAAGCATCTAAGCTTGTGTCTTTGTGACTGAAATATAGTATTAAATTGTCTGTACTATGTATCCATCAGTGAGCACCTCTCCAGAACAAGAGAGATTTCTTACCACACAGATTTCTGATTCAGAATTTGTGTTTCTTCTGGGATTTTATTGAAACCATATGCTTCTAAATGTGTTTTGTGGGGAATGGAGCATAACAACATCTGTCTTATATTAAATAACAGTGTTCTGTAGCCAGCCACCTTATGCACTCCTCAAGTTCTATTTCTGTAACTGTTGAGTTTTTATTTTCAGAAATTATACATTTTTGGCATAGGTCAGTTCGGTTATAATTAAGATCTCAGGTTCACTATGTGAAAAAGACCAGATTCAGCTGATATTATTTCTGAGATGGAATTCAAAATATGCTTCATAAAGATCCACAGTGCAAATGCAAATCTCCTGTTCGTAAACAATTACTCCAGATCTACAACCAGAAACCTGGAACGAAACATCAGTTCTATTAATTTTCTTACCCCTTTTAATTCATTCAATTTGTTTGCAGTCATTGGGTTTCTGCCTTCATTATTGTAAATGGTATTATGGATTCCACGATGGCTCAGTGGTTAGCCTCACAGTGCCAGGAACATGGGTTCAATTCCACCTGCGGGCGACACGCTGTGTGGAGTTTGCACATTCTCCCCGTGTCTGCGTGGGTTCCCTCCAGGTGCTCCGATTTTCCTCCCACAGTCCAAAGGTGTGCAGGTTAGGGTGGATTGGCTATGCTAAACTGCCTGTGGTGTCCACGTTTGTAATGCTGACAAACTTCAAACTAATCACCACTTTTGGCTTTTCATATTATGGGGGAGAACCCTAGTTTGTGTAATGTCTCCTCATAATTTAACACTTAAAAATTCAGGTATCAATTTGGTAAATCTATGTTGCAATCTCTCCAAGGCCAAAGTATTCTTCCCGATGTGTGGTGCTCAGAACTGCTCACAATAATCTATCAGTGGTATAACCTAGAGCTGCTGAAGCATAGATTGTGCTCTCTTGTATTCCAGCTCTCTCGATACAAATGCTGGCATTCCATTAGCCTTATTTTACATGATTTTCTCTGCCTGTGCATCACATTTAAATGATATCTCTGCAGGATCCGCAAAGTCTATTTTAACTTTTGCTGTGTCTAGGCTTTCACAATTTTGAAAATGCTGTGTTTTATCTTTTTTGATTACCTCACATTTCCCTATGTGATAGTCTGCTATTTTTTTGGCAATTTGTTGAATGTGTTGAGATATCTTTTTTAATACTTCTATCTATACTTATCACAGCATAAGATGTGTCATTGGCAAAATTGTGAGCTAGAATTTGCCTCTTCGGAATCACTTGGGAACAGGGGCCAGATTTGAAAATACTTAGGGCTGCTGAGAAGTGTGGATGATTATCCCACCTCAGTTTTCATCTGTCAGCATTTTTGTAGGGTAGGAGAAGGAATGGAACCTGAACTGTCCAAACAAGCTAATTACATAATGGCAGGCTCAGCAAGAGTCTAATGAAATTTTTCTGATTTTGAGTGAAGTGGCAATGGTTTATCTGCCATGAAGTTTTACATAAGCTGTTTGGAAGGGAAAAGAGTTTGTTTCTGAATATTTTTAAGGTAGTTTTGTAATGCTCTTGGTCAATATATCAGTGAATGGACAATGGTGTTGGTACATCCTTTGACCTGCTGACTCCATACAATATCCACCTTGTGTTTGAAGCCTTGAGGCTATTCAAGGCCACATGAATTACAAAACTGCACTTCCCTGCAGCCTGGATATGAACGTGGGATCGCAACCTGGTGCCAATTTCTTATTTCCAAGGCAAAATTGGGCTTGTGGCTTTCCTACTGCCATCTAAAGCATTAATAAATACGAGTTGAAGACCCAACAGATCATTTTAAGACACTCTTCATCACATCCTGCCAACAGGAGTATGTGTCCCTCGTTCCTTCCTGTCTCCTGCCATTCAGACAATTTTCTCTCCAGGCCAATAATTTGCCTTTAACGCCATGAGCTTTAACTTCAGCTAATGGTCTATAAGATGGGCAATATCAAATTCCTTCTGGAACACCAAATAATACATATTTTCATTCGTTTTTAGTCACCTCTTCAAAAAAATTCAGTCAGGCATAATGTTGATTTCTACTTTACGGTGAGATAGTATTGAAAATATAATCTGGGAGTCATAATGAATTGTGCAAGAAGAGTCAAAATTCTTCCGACCAGTGATTCAATCCATTTTGCAGTCTTTACTTTGTATACATTAAGACTACTGTAATCTAGAGGTAGACATGGACATTGGATGACATGTGAAGTACTTGAATTAACTTATGACTTTTTATTCTCATGCAGTTAGGTTCTATCTGAAGTTAGATTACATTACATTTGACATTTGAAACAGATTTCCAACATGCATAATACACATATTATGAGACTGATTCCTATTCAAGTATGTATTGGTCAGGTACAATGAGAATGCTACTACAGTTTTACAGCATGCATTGTGCTGATTCCATGTTGAGACCACATCCAGGGTTTAACTCAAGTAACAGTATAACTTAAGTATGTTGACCACTGTATATTCCAAAATGCATCAGTTTCTGATGTTTGCCATGAAGCAAAATTATGAATTTACTGTATCTGAAGAAAAAGAATTCTAGTCCTAATTACATTTTTCAATTAATGCAAATAATGGAACAGAGGGCATCAGTGATCAGTGACTGTGGAGGATTCTGGGAAAAGTCAGCTCACTTACCACGAGTGGACGACCCAGTGCTCAACAAGAAGTAGAGCATCCAAAGGAGGGCAGCATTGAGAAGCAACTGAAGAGCAATCTGGGAGAAGTTGGTTCGTTCACGATGACTGAGAAGTGGATTACGGAGGACTCAGCTTCAAAAACATAACAAAACAGCTGGATAAGGGAAACGGAGGGTGAACAGCCAGTAGTTGTAGTTCATTTGCTACCAACAACATAAGGAGGGATAGCTTGGAGGAATTGCAGGATCAGTTTCAGGGGTTAAGGAGTAAACTGAAACACAGGACCTCCAGGGCAGTAACCTCAAAAATACTTGCGATGCCATGAGCTTCACTATTTAGGCAAAGGCAGATCAGGGAGATAAATGTATGGTTTGAAAAACGGTAGAAAAGGAAGGAGTTTAGATTTTTGAGACTTTGGGATCATTTTATGGAAAGGAGAAAGCTGTTGAGAAGTAATAGGCTTCACCGAAGCGTAAATGGAACTAATCTCCTGGTTGAGAGAGAGATTTAAACTTATAAGGCAGAGGGGTGGGTTGACTAGTGGGCAGAAAAGGCAGAGAGAGATGGGAAATGGAGAAAAATGATTGAGGAAAAGCTTGAGCATTGACAGTAAAAAAGGAAATTATCATGTTTTAATGGGCAAGAAAGAAAGAAGGGTGGGGTTACATTATATGTATGTTAATATGCAGAGTATCGTGAACAAAATGGTGGAACTTGAAGCAGAAATTGCTTTAGAGCAATATGATAGTAACATTGTCAGAAACGTGACTCAAGCCAGAAGAGGACTAAATACATAACATTCTGGGTTAATAAAGCTTTTATTAAAAACAGGGTGCATAAAATGGGAACAAAAACAGAAGTTATTAGAAAAGCTCAGCAAGTCTGGCAGCATCTGTGAAGAGGAAAATTAGAGTTAATGTTTTGGGTCTGGTGACCCTTCCTCAGAACTGTTCTCAGGCAGGGTCACCGGACCCAAAACGTTAACTCTAATTTTCCTTTTCACAAATGCTGCCAGACTTGCTGAGCTTTTCCAGTAACTTCTGTTTTTATTCCTGATTCACAGCATTCACAGTTCTTTCAGTTTTTATTTAGTGGGTAAAACAGGATGAGGTGTAGTAGTCTTGGTCAAAGATAGTACCATTGACCCTTGAATGAATGCAGTTCCTGAATTAGAATCCACATGGCTGAAGGTGAGAAACAGCAAAGGATCAGTGACCTTGTTGGGCGTTTATTATAGACCACCAAATATTGTGGAGGAAGCAGAAGAGAGCATTTTTAGGTAGATTATGGAAATCTGCTGGACAAGTTGGGTTGTAATAGCTGTTGATGTCAATTACCCTAGAGCAGATGGTGAAAAAGGTAAAGTTTGGGGTAAGGAAGGAGAAAAATTGCTGCAATGTGTACAGGAGAATTTTATGGAACAGTACATTTTCAGTCCTTCCAGGGACGGAGCTATGGTACTAAGAAATGAGGCAGGCCAAGTGGAGGACGTCAGAATGGGGTTGCATTTGGGAAAACGTGATCATAATACAGTAAGGTTAAATATTAAGTTAGGAAAAGATAAAAATCAATCAACAATTAAGATCCAAGGATAGAAAAAGGGCAAATTTGAGGGGTCTAAATGTTGAACTGGAGTAAGTTGATCGCAAATGCAATTTGGTAGATAAAACAGTTGATGAAAAATGGGACAATTTCAAAAAAGAGATAACTAGGGTGCAAGTCAGGAACATATACATGAAAAATAAATACAGGGTATGGAAAGCTGGAGTACCTTGGATAACTAAGGATATTGATGAGAAAATAAGGAAGAAAAAGAAGACAGATGATGTATTCTGGAATAATATTGACAATAGAAATCGGGAAGAATTTCTTAAATGAAGGGAAGAGCCTACGGCTAGAATAAGAACGTCTAACAGGAAATACGATGAAAGGATGGCAGGTTGCACTAAAACAAATGGTAAAATGTTCTTCAAACAGAGTAATAATAAAAGATTAGTGAAGGATAGAGTGGGGCCCATGAGGAACAAGCAGGGTAAGCTGCTCACTGAAGCAAAGGATATAGCAGAGATACTAAGTGAAGGCTTTGCTTCCGTGTTTATCAAATTAAAAATTGGTGACAATGACCTTGTTGAAAATGTGAGTGTTGAGCAACTGAGCAGTATAATGGTAGATAAAGAAGACGTGCTAGAAAGACTGGTAGTACTCCAGGTAGAGAAGTCACCAGGCCCAGATAGGATGCATCCCTGAGGTTGCTGAAAGAGATAAGGGAACAAATTGTGAAGGTGTTGACAGAAATTTTCCAGGCCTATCTAAACACAGGATTAGTCCTGGGGGACTGAAGGATAGCAAGTGTGGCGTATTTGTTTGCTAAATGGGCAAAGGATAATCCAGAAGACTACTGACCTGTCAGCTTGACATCAATAGTGGAAAATTGATGGTAGCCATTATATGGGGAAATGTAAATGCACAGTTAGAGAAAAATAAGTTAATACTAGACAGTCACCAGGCCTTTGTCAAGGGCAGGTCATGTCTGACAAATTTGACTGAGTTATTTGAAGAGGTGACACTAGCAGTGGGTGAGGGTAGGTGCTGTGGATGGTTTCTGTGGACAGAAAACATTTGATACAATTGCACATGGCAGGTTGGTTAGCAAATTAGAAATTTTTGGGATTGATGGGTCATTGGAACCCTGGATAAGAAGTTGGCTAAAAGATAGGAAACGGTGAGTAGATATTGATGGCATTTCTCAGATTGGAGATGAGTTGAAAGTTGTGCTCCCCAGGGTTCTGTGCTGGGACCCTTGCCTTTTTTGATTTATATAAATGATTGAAGATGGATGCTGAAGGCAAAATGTCAAAATTTGCATAAGCTAGGGAGAATAGTGAATTGTGAGGATGACATTGAGCGATTTCAGAGGGACATTGACAAGATGGGCAAATGGGCAGACACTTGAGAGATGAATTTCAATGCAAAGAAAGGTGAGGTAATGCATTTTGATAGGAGAAACACACAGATACAATACAGGCTCAATGGTACAACATTGAGGGGAGCACAGGAGCAGAAGCACTTCAGGGTTCACATGCATGATTCTCTGAAGTGGCCAGGTGATTTGAAACATTTATTAAGTATGCTTATAGGATTCTTAGGTTTATAAATAGAAGCATAGAGTATAAAAGCAAGGAAGTGATGCTACACTTCTATAAATCATTGGTCAGACCATATTTGGAATATTGTGTTCAGTTCTGAGCACCTTACTTAAGGAAGGATTTTAATGCGAGTGTGAGAGAGTGCAAAGGAGATTTACTAGAAACGATACCAAGAATGAGGGATTTTAGATACAAGGAAAGATTAGAGAAATTGGGCTTATTCTCCTTGGAGCTGAGAAGATTAAGAGGTGACCTTATTGAATTATGAACCATTTTGACCAGATAAAAAAGGATATTCTGTTCTGACGACTTGGTGTGTCCGTAAGTAGGGGTCCCAATTTCAAGATTGTCAGTACAAGAGCTAGGAGTGAGATGAGGAGAAAATGCTTTACTCATAGTTATTAAGATTGGAATCTGTTGCCTGGGAGAGTGATGGAGGTGGATTCCATAGAAGGTTTCAAAAGAGAGCTGGGTATATGTTTGAAAGTGATGTGATTAGAGGGCGATGGAGAGAAGGTTGTAGAATAGAGCTGGTTGGGAGTTCTGTCAGGAACCGGTACATAGTTTGTCAAAAGACCTCATTCGATACTGTAAAAGTCCACAGTTCTATCTTTTAACAATAGATCTTCCAATATGTACTCAAACTGCAAAGTATAGAAATTTGAAAAGGCAATGTGTTCAATGGGAAGACAATCCCAAATCAATTTATTAATACTGATAATTCTGCTAGCATATTCAGATTACTTTTTTTCCACTCAAACCAACTAATTCTTCTTTCTGCTCCTTAGGTGATGACTTAAGTTGAACTGGGTAAATTTCATTTCGAACAGGTTGTGTGATATGTTGACATTGCAAACCAGAATTCTGCTTTTTAAAAATAATCCCATTTCCACATATTTCTGTGTCTTTGCTAATGATGTAATATTTCCCCACTGGAACAAGAAAGGTCTAAAATTAATCTTATTCAGATTTTTAAAACATAATGAGGTCTGATCAAGTATAAAGAGAAAGATGTTGTCTTCAGATTGAGTAATGAACAATAAGTCATCCACCTGAAGTTGTTAATTACAGTGAGGCAAAAGAAAGGGGAAAATCCTTGACTTAAGTGTTGCATTCTAAAAAGAAAAGCAGCATCAACCCAAAGAGCTGCATGAACTCTTTCTTTGCAATGGATTTCTGCGAGCTAATGGTCGTTTGAATTGAATTGACTAGAATGGGACTTTAGCTTAAGCCTACAGAAAATGTTTGCAATGGTACAATGTTTTATTATAACAAGTTTCAGTAATCTTGTGCTTGATCCAAGCCTATCTTTGATATATAATTTCTGATGTCACAAGTCTACTATCACCATTATTTATGATAAGCTTGCCAAATGCAATCATTTGAGATATCCTTTCAAAAAACTATGCAAAAAATTGCCCAATTTTGCATGTTTTTAAATTTCATTGGTATGCGAATTTCTTTAATGCTGTGCCATACCAACAACTGTGATACCATCTAAAACAAACAAGTGTAATTAGATACTAGTGTCTGAAGTAAGTTTCAGAAATGCAGCTGTTCCACTTTGCGATTTAGTTGAATTCCCCAATGTTAATGTGCTGACTATAAATGGTGAAATTTTCCTCAGCATCAATATAATCATTAATCTCTGGAGTTATTTGTTTCACAAAACAAAAATCAGGATAAGTCAATTAAATTCATTCTTCCAGAAATGCATAACTAGTGAGTGGTGTTCCATTATATCAGTATATATAGAAACAGCAATCTGACTAACATAGCAGTTCCATTAAATGTTTCTTCCTTGTTTGTTATTCTCATAATTCATTACAACACAGGACATCTCTATTTGAAGATATCCAATGCATTTTTGTAAAAACAAGTACTTCTTTTCATTAAGCAATCCAATAGCTTAATACTTGTGTCAACCCTTATTTTTGAAATTTCCTTTCTTGTTAACATTTCTTTTTCATTCGAGATTAATCCTCATTTCTGCATTGCTCCTCAGTGAGTGGACATAGTCCTAGAGTGAATGATTATCAATATAGCATTCTATATGCATATCTTTTTCCCAATTGGCATTTGAATAAGAGTTCCTCTAAATTACTAGGTAAATACATAGACATATCTTTTGCTTCTACGAGTGCAGATATTTCTGCAACTAAGGTACTACACCTTGTTATCTCAGATTCTCCAGCATCTGCAGTTCCTACTATCTCTACTTTTAACTACTCTTTTTTTTTGATTCCCAGGTTAATGGACATTTGTCAATTTTATCCTACTAATGAATCTAACTGTACTTGAATAACTATTGCAAAGATTAGCATGTGCAGCTTCACTAAAAATGACCAATTTCATTTGTTCTGCATCTGAAAATCCAAATGTCCACAATTCTAAACGTAATCTTTTTTAAGTGACTTATTTGCCTACAGCTCTTCAACAGTAACATTTCAACGTGGTGCATAGTTCTGGCTTTTTTCTTATTTAATTGTGTTGTAACTTGTTCATAGCCACCAAAACTTCCCAATCACAGTTTCCTGCTTCTGGTGTTTTTTTCTGGTTTGTACTGCATTCCTGAAACTTGTTAACTATGCCTGCTACCTTCCTTCTAACTCTTTCTTGATGGCTATGGTTTGACTCCTCCACCAACCCCCCACTCTTAATAAGTTTACATTCATGTTCTATTTGTATTCACTCCCAGATCTATAACCTGAACTTACATTATGTTTGCAATTTTTCCAATTTTTAAAATTCGTGTTCTTACCTTCCTGCATGTCATCCTCTACGTTCAATCAGCTTTCATTTTTCCAGTGGCCTTCCCTTCCAGTAGAAGACATAATCCTCCATTGACTGGTCCTTTCTGGCAAATATTGACTTTCATACCGCGAGCTCAAGTACACCAGTTTGATCCTCATAGCTGTGCAACATTTGCATATGAGAAGGATGTGGTTTCTCTTTACATCCTATGATGCATTTAGAAAGAGCAGATTTGGAATCCAGACCAAGCACCCTTGAAGCGTACCCAACAGTTTGTCTTTCATGCCATAATTATTTCCGTCTCTTCCAATAACTTTGCCCAAGAATTCTACACCTTCATTTTAAAACAAAACTGCCTCCCAGTTGAAACCGGTACCCAGTGATATT
This sequence comes from Ginglymostoma cirratum, assembly GCA_024137785.1. NCBI lineage: Eukaryota > Metazoa > Chordata > Chondrichthyes > Orectolobiformes > Ginglymostomatidae > Ginglymostoma > Ginglymostoma cirratum. The sequence continues at coordinate 26,209,336 of JAHRHZ010000013.1, forward strand.
ATGTCATCTCTTAAGGCTCACTGAATTTTTGCTGAGACTTCCATTTTAATACAAACCTTTCTATTTGCACGTAGTGCATTCAAATGCTCCAGAAAAGTAAAACTAATTTAGTCCTTCCTAAGCTGGAGACTGATCAGTTATAACTGATGAATTTAAGAATTTCTACTAAAACCTAATACAGATGATTTCTTCTTACAATCTACAGCACTTTGTTCTCAATGACCGCCCCAGCTAGTGCAAGTAGTAAGTTGTAGATTGCATGATCTTCCAAAATTTAAAGAACCAAATTATATGGTGCTGTAAGGTTTCTTTCACACACTGCTTTGCTAAAAGAGCTTTCTGTTGCTGAAATCATAACAATTATTGTTCATGTCTGCACAAATCTCTAAATGCAGCATCAACAAATCTCTTGCATGATCGGTGATAAAGTTAGCAACTGATTCAAATTACTCCTTAATCAGAAGTTGCTGGAAAAGCTCAGCAGGTCTGGCATGAGGTGAAGAAAAAATCAGAGTTAACGTTTTTGTCCAGGTGACCCTTTCTCAGAACTACCAGACCTGCTGAGCTTTTCCAACAACTTCTGTTTTTTGTTCCTGAGTTACAGCATCCGCAGTTCTTTCTGTTTTTACTCCTTAATTACTTTTACATTGCCTTAGCCCCAAATACTTTCTCATCTTTATTATCTGTTATTGTTGACTGACTAAAATCTGATTTCCAAATCTACAAAACATTAAAATGATTCTCTTTTTTTTAATCCTGAGCCTTGAAATCCATAGCCACTGCATTGTTGAAACACATTGCTAAGGGCACACTTACTGTAGGTTGTAATTGTGTCCTTCGGTATTTCTTACAAATTTCCCATCTATCACATATCTTTGCTATAAGCTTGTTGTATTCCCCATCTCTTTTTCTTTCTTTTGTTTTACTGGTTTTTTTCAATCTTTAAGGACAGGTGTGTAATTGTACATGCCATTTTGATACAGTTGACTTTTGGTATTCTAAATTTCTGCCCCTTGTTGCCAATAAAGTTTCCTTAGTTTATTTAAGGAGACATTATCATCCATCAAAATGAATAAATGGTGTCCCTTTGTGTAAATTTAGAAAGTGTGATTTTATGTAAATTGAAAAATCATATATTTGAAAAATACAATAACTATGTTTTTCACTATGCAGTTCTGTGCTTTCTTCATTGATGGCTGATTTAAAAAGCAACAGTATTTCACTGGATACTACATTGTATAGATAGCATTATTGGTTCCAGCTTTTTTTAAACGTAGAATTATAAATATTTTTAATGATTTTGGCATGTTAGCATTCACAAATGTGAAATTGGTGGAAATTTGAAATTCTTTTGTGTACTTCTGATCCTTACTAGTCAGAGAGTCTAAGTAACATTTTCATCAGTCTATTATGCAATGACCAATTCTGCATAAATCAAAGATTCTGCCACTAATATATTTATCACTGAACTGAAGCTTCTTGTTACCAACACAATGACTTCTCTTTGATTTTTATCTTGACCTTCTTTCCTTGAATCTTCTATTTCATGTTAAGCTTTAAATACTCTAGTATTTGCCTTGGGACTGTTCATGTCTAATACTACTTTGAAGAAGCTCTGAGGAAGCGTCGCCTGACCCAAAACATTAACTCTGTTTTCTTCTCCACAGATGCTGCCAGACCTGCTGAGCTTTTCCAGCAACTTAGTTTTTGATCAAAACTTTATATTTTGATTTAACCATTCTCTTTTACTAATATTTTACACGAGAAGCTTTTAAAGCAGGTCTAGGCATTCATTACCAGCTAGAGTTTTATTCCAATCACCCAAACATCATAAAATCCAGCCACCTACTGACTAAGTCTTTGTATATATTAATGCAATTTACCACTCAGTTCACAAAACCCATTTGCCTTGTTTCCTTTAATTCCTAGATAAGAACACTGTGCAGGGTTCACTCCTACTGATACTGTCACGGACAGATGCAGCTGCAACAGGTAGATTGGTAAATATAATGTCAAGCAGAATTTCACGCTTGTTTGTTCCTCCAACTCCTGCTGCAGATTTAGCCTAGCAGCTATTTTCTTTAGGACTTGACTATCATATTCAGTAATGGTGCCACTGAGCTGCTTTTCATGACAAGACATTGAAGTTCCAGTAACATGTCCAATGAACATAACAGAAAAGCTATGTTTGTTCATTAAAATTTAAATTAATTTGTAATGGCGATGCAACTGGTATTAAGTACTGACAAAAAGCCTGTCTAGTGAAGTAATTTAACTTTGACAAGCAGGAAATTGTATTCCTTTATACTTTAAATAATGTTGGACTGAAAATATACTTAAAGTAAAAGCAGGCAATGCCAAAGAAACTCAGTAGGTTCGGCAGTCTTTGTGGAGAGAGTAGCGGAGTTAATCTTTTGAGTTTAAAGCCTTTTCTTCAGAACTTGTGTAGGAGAGAGACCTGGCGGAGGGGTCCTGATAGAGAGGACGTATTCATGTTAGGGTTAAGTGAAAGAGTCTATGGAGTGGGGAGAAAGAAATGGGCACCGAGGTGAAAACAATAGAAGAAAAGTTTAACATTATGTTGTGCCTGAGATTCATTGAGGTTGGGCCACAAAGGATTAAAACAAAGTCTTTTGCTGAGTGCAGGTTTTTCAGCATTGGAAAGAGGACTGTCAGGGGTATTGTACATACAACAAATAGAGGGATTGGAAGAAGAGATGGAGTCAGAAGGAAAGCGGGTGGAGGAAGAATCCAAAAGAACGTCGGTCCCTGTAAGTTCTTGGACCTTGTGTTCCTCATTAACTGAAAGAAAGAAAGAAAAAATTGTTTTGTGATAAGCTGTCAAATGAGATATAGAATGAAATGAAACTGGACCAGAGATAGCATGAGGCAGTGCTGATGGAGAGAGAGGTTGAGGATGTGCGTGTGGTGGTGCATGGCACTGAGTGTGGATCTAATGGGAGCAGCTGTCTGAGGAATGCTGTATGGCCTGAGATATCTTTAATCCCAGATGGATTTGAAACACCCCAGACAGACAGAAGTTCAGTTGGAATCCATATGGGCTAAGACAGAGCTGGAGACAGTCATTAAGGAAGGAGATATGTTTATGAAAACAAGTTTCAGCAAATTTTGTCAAACTCTAATAGAAAGCAGTGAAGGTGAACAGGCCAAAATATTAAAACATAATCCTGCTGGAGAGAAGAGCAGAACTTCTTCAAACTGGCCATACCTGGAAGAGAATTGGCAGATAATTGAAGACTCAAATAAAAGCAAAATGTTACAGATGATGGAGATTTGAAACAAACACAAGAAAATGCTGCTGAAACTCAGCAGGGTTGGCAGCATCTTTGGAGAAAGAAAGAGTTAATGTTTTGAGTCTTCTTCAGACTGAAAAAAAATTACATTCTTGTTCTGCCTCTCTCATATCTTTCTCTTAATCCCATGTCGTTCCCCTTCTTTATTTCACACTCTTAATGCAATGAAAAACTATGCACAATGTTCTAACTTAAATTTCTTTTTTTAAAACCTGATTAGCTCAGTGAGAAATCTTCAACCGATTGTTTAAGGTGACACAGGATTGCTTTCTCTGTTCCTGTCGGTCTGTCAATTCCTGTGACAGATGTTGCATTATTTCAGCTCCCTAATATTTTTACATTTATTTTTAAATATGCTGTAGGCTAGCATTTATTACCCATTCAAAACTGCCCTTGGAAATGTATTTGTGAGCCACTTTTTGAACTTTTTGTCCAATGTGTAAACATAAATCCAACCAAACGAATTAGAGGCAGGAGTAGCTGCTTAAGCCTGTTCTGCCATTCAACTAAGTCATGGACGATTTTATCGTGACCTCAACTCAAGTCTTCTGTTTATACCTTGTTAGTGACGTTAGATTAGTGGTGTAGCTCATTCACAGTACTATTAGGAAGGGAGTTTGAAGAATTTAAGGCAGTGATGATATAGTTCTGAATCAGGATGGTGTGTTTCTTGGAGGGAAATTCTGGTTGTCGTGTTCCCAAGAAACTATTGCCCTAGACCTTTATAAATGAAAGATGTCACAAGTTGGGAACATGATCTCAAAGTACTGAAAATGACAGTGTAAAAGTCTTAAAGCAAGTCTAGATGTCATGAACACGTTTTTTTTTGCTGACAACAAACATTATTCTATTAGATTTCATTTAGAACTGGAAATTAAGAGGCAGACATCTTCAGGATAATGATACCACATAGCTGCAACTTCTCAGCAAACTGTTCCAAAATTCCCTTCTTAATTCATGAGTGGCCAATTCATTTTAGGACTAAATTTGCCTGTTTCCTTTTCCTTATGTATGGAATTCAAGTAATTTTAGTGTGAAAGTAGTTGAGTTATCTGGAGTAGACCGCAAAAAAATGAGAACTTCAAACATACCATTAATTGATTGAAGAGAATAAAGCAATGGCAGCCTGAGGGGATGTTAGAAGGAGATTCGAGGACAGATTATTTATTGTTATCCTTTTAGCCCAAAGAAGAAGAGTGTTTTACTGGATCTGGTTCTTATCGGAGGTTTTGCCATAACAATGTAAAAGGGCAAGGTGAAATCAGTATTAGAATCGCCAATTACAGAATGGTAAATTTTAGTGGGACAAGAACAATGTATCCAGGGTAAACTGTGATCAAAGATTGCCAGTTCAAACTGTAAAGGGACAATATGTTTAAAGAGAAACTGATACAATGAAGGGAAATGTTAGGGCAACCAATGCCTTTGAGTTAGTCCTTGAATGACAAAAGAGATATAAATTAAGAAGCAGAATAAAAAAGGTGGGGGTTGTAAATGCCAAGTTGAAAATACAAGTGAAATCCAAGCTGCATATCTCAATTCAAAGGGGAAGTGCAAGGAAAAGTAAAAGAGGGAAACAGACTGTATGAGAAAAGAATAGCAGGTTACTGAAGAGGAAATTCAAACCTTCTATAGGTAGAAAAATAGTAAAAGGGTGAGAGTTGGATTCTATTCAGGACCATGTAGGGGATTTACACAGCGAGGTAAAGGACAGGGTCAAACTGTGAAACAAATACTTAACGCCTGCCATTACCAAGGAACAATATACCACCAAAGGCATATTGAAAGAGGAAATACTTGATTTACTGAGCGAATGAACAATTATCAAAGAGGAGGTATTAGAAAGATTGGTTGCAGTAAAAACTAATGAGTCACCAGGACCAGATGGCATGTGAGAAAGTTAAGGGAGTTAAAAGTGGAAAATATGTGGATATACATGACCCTGTGTACAAAGCAACCTTGAAGAAATGCCAAGTTTGCATTGCAAGAAAAAAAGTTCTTTAATAATGTTATGACTTTGGGTTTGAGAATTTTTTGAGTACGGTCCTGAGACTCTCTCATGTGATGGAAGACTATGAAAAGGCACCCGACTATTTACAGCATGTCAGAGAGTTGTTATTAGAAAATAGATATTTTCTTTAGCCTGGTGGTTTTACTTTGTTCATTAGACGTTTGAAGTAAATTTCAGCATCCCTCAAATGCAAGGTATGAAATAGCTTATGTGGGCATTACTGTTGGCACGAGCACTCTCAAACCCAATGAAACATGGGAATTACAGCTCCCTCTGCTTTGCTTCAACAATCCACTTTTGATCCAGCATGACAGGACCACTGTATGCTGCAGCAGCATGGCCTGTTCCTATTCTAGTATTGATTTTGCATTTTTGACAAATATGATTCATTTGGCTTGAATTGTGGCCATTTTCTTAAGATCATCCAGGATGTGGGTTGTGAGTGCATGTATTCAATTAACTTAGATGCAGAATTTCAGATTAATATTACTTCAATTAACATCGATCCAAGTAGATTATTGCTGATAATAATTTGAGGCAATTTGAACAAATATAGATGAGATTCCTTGAATCATGAAAAGGAGTTTTTGTCTCATCAGTTTGCATTAGATTCTAAGACTCTTGACTTGAATTAAGTAACTTTGTAAGTTTAACACATATAACTCTTTCCTTTTCAATGCATCCCTGATGATATTGAAACACTGCCTTGTATTATTGCTTCTACATCTCTTAAATATTTAGCATTTGTGTCTTTCATTGCAGTTTTATTTCTGACCTTATAATGTTTAATTTTCTGATGCTATATGCCAGAGAATTAATTGCATAACAAAACGAAAATTGAAATAAATGTTCAGAGCATACTTTGTTCCTGCACAGTATTATTGGTAGGGCAGTCTCTGATGCCATATTAATGGCAAAACTAGTGGATGTGATCTATTTGGATTTCCAGAAGGTCTTTGACCAGGTGCAACAGAGGAGGCTGCTAAATAAGATAAAAGCCCATGGTGTTAGGGGCAAGTTACTGGCAGAAGGCTAGTTTTTTTTTCTGAAGAAGGGTCTCGACCTGAAATGTCAACTTTCCTGCCCTCTGATGCTGCTTGGCCTGCTGTGTTCATCCAGCTCCACAACGTTTTATCTCAGATTCTCCAGCATCAGCAGTTCCTACTATCTCTGGGAACAAAGGGGTCTTTTTCAGAATGGTAGCTGGTGATTATTGGAATTCCACATTGCTCCATGTTAGGACCGCAACTTTTCACATTATAATTAATGATTTGGATGAAGAAACTGTTGATAAGTTTGCAGATGGCACGTAGGGTGGAGGGGCAAGTAATGATTAGGAAATGGGGAGGCTGCCGAAGGACCTAAACAAGCCAGGACAGTGCGCAAAGAAGTGGCAGATAGAATACAATGTGGGCAAATGTGAGGTTATACACTTTAGTAGGAATAATAAAGGCATGGACTACTTTCTAAATGGGAATAGTCTCCAGGTAACTGAAGCACAAAGGGGCTTAGGAGTCATCGTTCAGGATTCTTTTAAGGTTAGCATGCAGGTTCATTTGGCAGTTAGGAAGACAAATACAATGTTAGCATTCAGAGTAAAAGGACAGCCCTTTAGAACTGAGATGAGGAAGAATTTATTCAGCCAGAGAATGGTTAATCTGTGGAACTCATTGCTTCAGAGGACTACAGAGGATACTTATTAAATGTATTTAAGACAGAGATAAATGTGTTCTTGATTGATAAGGGGCTAAGGTTCTTGATTGATAAAGGGATTAATAAGGGGATAGGGGATATGGTGAGAAAGTAGGAGAATGGGTTTGAGAGACATATCAGCCATGAATCAATGGTGGAACAGACTCGATGGGCCTAATTTTGCTCTTATGACTTATGGTCTTGTGGTCTAATGTATAAAACTAAGTATTGATTGTCACTGAAAATCTGTACACCATCCTTTCAGTATTATCTTACTTCATTTTCTCCCTCTTCAAATGAATAAAATAGATAGCTTTGTTGTTGTAATATTATCCAATCTGAACAGGTACTTCTTGTTGTTCCATTGCTTTCATAGCAAACAATATTTTCATGCATGCTTGTAAATTACCTTGTCAGTACAGAGAACCTCTCCTGGTAGCTCTTTGTTCTTCACTGATAAGATAACATTTTTAAATTGGCTGCACTATCCATCACAGCTTCCAAAGTGCTATTTATTTGCATTTGTGAAGGGAATGAAATATTTCACATTTCAATGTCCATTATTGAAAAAAAACTATTGGTTTTATACCCGCTTCAAGTCGACCACACAGAATACAAATGTACTCATCGTATGCTTCCAAAGATTTTCATTCGATTCTGCAATACATGTTGAGAAATTTAAGAAATCACTGAACTTATCACAGTATGGATGCTGTGTTTTTTTTAAAAATGTGTGTTATCAGTTGCAACACAAAATGACATTTCCACTTTTCCATTGACTCAGTTGCTTATTATTCTTCGCACGTCTGCATCGAAAACATCTTCTTAATATTAAGGTAGTGCAGACAGGATGTGATTTTTACGATCTTTAAAGTGTTACTGCATTTTAATTTTTTTCAGCTGTCTTTCGGGCGGGTTGATCCTGTCATCAGAATGTTCTGAAGATAGATAGTTTACCTGAAGTGACTACTATTGTACAGACAATGATCTTGGACAATTTTGTACAATTTCATTTCTAAATTCAGCAAATAAATGAATGGGTAGATAATCTTTGACTCAGTGATTAATGCTGCACCAAGAAAGATACTCACTCTTCTTTGAAACATACCGTGAGCTCTTTTGTGATGACCAGAAAGACAGAAACTTTGGCTAAATAAAAGAGCCAAGAGCTATATTATGTGACAATCCACCACTTTCCCTGTGCTACCTCACACTCTAATTCTGCCACCGCACAATAAGATCACCAAGGTTTCATGTTTTTTTGATGCCAAACCCTGACCTATGTTCCCTCTATTTTTCCTGACACTGCGCAAGCCTCCAAAGTCCCTGCATGGCAGCAGTTTGTAGAACCAGAAGTCAATGGATCAATAGCCGATTGGCATGCAGGGACCCTCTGAGTAACTGTAAAGCTTGGAAGGACCATGACATAGGAAAGTTTTGAAAGTGTAACTGAAGGGTGGTGGAGAAGCGGGGATTTTCTTCCCATCTGTCCTATACCTTATCTCATGCTGACAAGAGTGTCTAAAGTGAAAATGGTTCCAAATTTCGGCTCACACACCCTAAAAGAACATGAATGATTCATGCTAGCAAGGTTTAATAGTCTACCCTCATGGTTGCAAGCAGCATCTCCACTCAACAGCTCTCACCTACCTCATACTTTGAAGGTACTAACCTCTGCTCGCTCACTGGAGACAACACAATGCCTCTCCTGCTCCAACATCACTAACTGCATCCACACAGCATCCACCCCAAAGATGCCAGCCCCCCAGACCATCAGCTCCTCCTCCAGCTCTGAGGAGGGAGTCAGAGATCCCTCAGAGGATGCACTGGTAAAGCTTTCTCTCGCATCCTCCACCAGTTGAGCTACTTTCACCTCATAGAATAGAATCTCTGTGGGTTCTCCTTCGGGATTAGATTTGAGAGCACAATGTGGTGAGCACAATACTGCTCCACAGCAGGTGCGGGAAGAAACTCTCTAGGTCGCTGGCACTCAGAGAGCTGCCAGAGACCAGGAACACACTCAAGTCCAGAAAAATGATCATCCCGCGGTATTGGCCATTAATAACGTCATACAAGTACACAGTCAGACACAAGTACAGTAGGCACATTTGTCAGATACACTCAATAACCTGTATTGAAGTTTGGAGGAGTCTGCCAACATGATCATGGACTGTGATGGCTCCAGCCTGCAAACATCTCCATGGAAAACCAAGTCCAGCAGAATTCTCAGTAGCTGCTGGAAATACATCTAGAGCTGTATTCCATCACTTTAATTGTTGTTGCTCAGCTGGCCAGCCAGCAAATGTAGACAGAAGACAGAGTTAACCTTTCAAGCTTTGTGACCTTTCTTAAGAACCATATTTAGTTAGAAAGAAGATGCCTCAAGGACTTAACAGGGTAGATGCAGAGAAGCTATTTCCCCTTGTAGGGGAGTCCAGGACCAAACAGCATAATCTCAGAATAAGGGACCACCCATTTAAGCCAGAGATGAGGTGGCATTTCTTCTCTCAGAGGATTGTGAATCTGTGGAATTCTTTGTCACAAAGGGCTGTTGACGCAGACAGATTTTAAACCAGTAAGGGAATCAAGGGTTATGGAGAAAAGCCAGGAAAGTGAAGTTGAGGATTATTGGATCAGCCATTGAATGGTGGAGCAGGTAAAATGGGCTGAATGGCCTCCTTCTGCTCCTATGTCTTATATCCTTATGATCAGTTGATCAGTGGCAAGGAAAGTGGGACAAGGGATCTTGACCTGTCTTCAAAAGGACACAGTGGTACCAGCTGGCACTCAAACAGCGCACTGCAGAAGTGCCAGGCTCTCCCATGACCAGCCGAGCTGTTTACGACCCTTGAACCCTGTAGAAGTTGCAGTTGAGGAGAGTGAGCCTGCATCTGGGTTCTCTCTTGTCACAAAGCCCCCACCCCGCCCTCAAGGATCTTCCATCCAAATCTATGAGGAGAACAGAGTCCACTACAGAGCAAGCTGTCTCTACTCAAACTGCAGAAACCAGGATTGCAGCAAAATTAAGTGGGAGGGCAAGAAAAACAAGCACTCTGGTTGTGCATAGGTAACATTGGGAAATAGACTGTTTAAACACACTTTTGCATCTGTATGTAATTCTGTAACTTCAATGATCAGTGGTGTAATTGACTATTATTTTAACTGTATGACCTGGTTAAGTGGCGACCATGTTAGAGTTGAGCAGCCTGTCTGTACATCACAGGGAGGATAGAAGTTAATTTATTGGTGAGCCAGTATTCAGCTCTGAGAAGCATCCTGCATCGCAATGGGTTTCAGGCATCCTTCAAGTATGCACAATGTACAGAAATAATTAGACATGTAATAAGAGTCTTTGAAATGTTCATAAACAAAATACCAAACAGTCCCTCCCCCATCCCCACAAATATGGAAAATGCTCTTCCATCCTTATACAAGTATCAAAGGATAGCTATTCACAATATCAATGAGAGAAGCTTACTGCTATATCTGGAGCCAGCGTTGGCCAGGAAACACAAAGGGTGATCAAAACTAGGGACTGGACTGTAAGGGACACAGTCCCCACTCTTCTGGCTAAAAGAGGGATGAATCTACCCACAATCTCAACACCTCCATACAGTACGTCAACACTGGGAGAAGACATAATTGTTTCAAGCAAGATCTCTGCAATTACTTTAGGAAGAAACATCATTTTAGAGAGCTTTGTAGTTTCATCAATGCCTTTGGAAGCATTGCCAATGACTGGAATAACAGACAGTTCCATTTTCTTTAGGTTCCTAGAATAACTCCAGGTGATGGGTTTTAATGATGAGGTGAATGATTATGTTCGACTGTCCATGGGAGGACTGAAGGGGATGGGATAATCATGGGAATGGGAGCTCTGCCTCTCGTAGGCTCAAAGGAGCTAAAGTTTCTGGCACCCCACTTTGCATGTCCCCTCCCAGCATGGGCACTAAACTAAACATGGAATGGCATGAGGCCTTGAAATGGCTATTAATCAGCCAATTAAAGTCATCAATGAACCAAAGGGTGGGTTGAGTACTTCTTTCTTCCTCTGGCCAGTGAAGTTTTGGCAATGTTGGCAAGGTTGTTTAGTTAAGGGAAAATTCTCCCCTGGATTCTATGCGACTTTGCTATGTGATTTTATTTGTCAGACAGGGAACAGGCAGCTGGGTTTCTGGATGACTTTACATTTATGGAATGTCGATTGTGGGCTGCCAATCCAAAGTGCATTTTAATAATTATGGTATCGAGTCACTTTGAAGAGTTTCAGCAGAGCTAGAGGGGAGTCTGGCCATGTTACCAAAGTGGAAATAACAGTCTTTGTGGTGTGTGGTCAGAAATTCATCTCATATAGGACACCAAGGTAAACCCCAGTGTGATTCAGTCGCAGGCAGCTGCTAAAGAGAGAGGGAAAGAGACAGAAAGAGAGAGAGAGAGATGGAGTCAATGTCCAAGGCTCAGAATTTATGGTTGAGACCAAAGACAATAGGACTAGTCTTCTCATATTAACTGGCTATTTACATATATTTGTATATAATATTTTCTGTGCCACCTTGATCGATCTTGTCTGCTACCTCATCAAATTCAATCAAGTGAGATGATTGGAGGTGAGATATCTCTCAGGTCACTCCAGTAAGCTGACTTTACATTTCATCATGACCTGAAGGGTTCTTTTCTCAGCTAAATATTACTTAAACAATAGTTTGGCATAGGGCCCACACCAATAAAACCCTCTTGTTTAAACTGCACATTGTGATCTTACACTTGTTCTCATTTAACACCAAACATTCATATTTTATGGATTTTATTTATCCTCACATCTATATACAAACCATGTCAGCTTTCTGTATCTTTGCTTTAAAATTAAATGCTTGCGCTGAATAGAAAGCCTTGAGATACAAATACTGTAAAATACATCATATGAATACTAATGGATCCACCACAATTTTGGACCTAATTTTGCAATGAAATAACAAAACAATGTTATTCTATGCAATCCAGGAAAAGTGCAATTTTCTGATTTTTAATATAGCATTCATCATGTCTTGTAACTGTTCCTGAAAATTGAAATGACATTTTTTTTGTTTTGGTATTCGGCAGACTTCCATTCAGACTTCCAGTCAGACTTCGGCAGACTGTCTGTTATCCTCTACTCTATTAAAAACAGAGTGTAACAGATCACATATTTATCCTTCTTGGTCTACAAATCAGAATGGAAGTCAGACTCTGCTGTATAGCTGAAATACCAGGAAAGTTTTACAACTTGGAAAACTTAAGTGGTGCTGATTTTTAGCCATACAAAGCCATGTTGTTTTAGAGCAGTGAGATTGTTACATTGTTGAGTCAGAGTTGAGGCAAGGAGCTTTCGAGATGAAGAAAAACTGCCTGACGACAGCCCTTAGATTGGCTGAGCTACAGTTTACTACCGAGTCATGGAGAGCAGTGCAGGTCCGAAAAGTAGACAACTTCTTTTTTTCCCTTCTTTCTGTGTGAGTGGAAAGGAAAAAGAACAAGAAACTTCAAAGAAAGAAATACAATATAACAAAAGATCGACACCCACCTGATCAAATAACAAATCAACCATCTCTCTCCAGACAATACAATGCAATCATTGTAAAAATCAAAAGAAATGTGAGAGATGATATAACCCACCTTTTTAATCTGGATTTTTGATCCACAAAATTTTCTGTTATATTTCCTTGATCAGATGGGCTGGTGGACCAAGGAGTGACAGATAGAGTTTAATTTAGATAAATGTGAGGTGCTGCATTTTGGAAAGACATGTCAGGGCAGGACTTATACACTAAATAAGTAAGGTCATGGGGAGTGTTGCTAAACAAAGAGAGCTTGGAGTACAGGTTCATAGTTCCGTGAAAGTAGGGTCACAGGTAGACAAGATCGTGAAGAAGGCATTTGGTACGCTTGCCTTTATTGGTGAGTGCTTTGGGTATAGGAGTTGGGAGGTCATGTTGCGGCTGTATAGGACATTGGTCAGATTGCTTTTGGAATACTGCATGCAGTTCTGGTCTCCCTGCTATAGGAAGGTTGTTATGAAACTTGAAAGGGTTCAGAAAAGATTTACAAGGATGTTACCAGGGTTGGAAAGCTTGAGCTATAGGGAGAGACTGAATAGGCTGGGACTATTTTCCCTAAAACGTCAGACGCTGAGTGGTGACCTTTATAAAGGTTTATAAAATCATGACAGGCATAGGTAGGGTGAATGGACGATGTTTTATCCCCAGGTAGTGGAGGCCAAAATTAGAGGCCATGGGTTTAAGGTGAGAGGGGAAACATTTAAAAGGGACCTGAGGAATAACTTTTTCATGCAGCGGATGTAGCGTGTATGGAATGAGCCTCCAGAGGAAGTGGTGGAGGCTGGTACAATTACAACATTTAAAAGGCATCTGGACGGGCATATGAATAGGAAGCATTTAAAGGATATGGGCCAAATGCTGGTAAATGGGACTAGGTTAATTTAGGATATCTGGTTAGCATGTTTGAGTTGGACTGAAGGGTCTGCTTCTATGCTGTACAGCTCTATGACTCTATGCCTTGTCTGTATCTTTCCAACTGTAATATTTACATCAAATTTTTCTCTTTTGGCTGTTTTATTCATGAATGACTATGTGTATGTGGGATTTCTAAAGGAGTATTGCCTAAATCGCATTGTTGTAGAGTAGTAATCTTCTCTCTGCCAAATTTTAAATAATAAGTGTATTTGTAATAAATAGTTGTTTTCCTATTAATGACAAAACCTGGTGTGAATTGCTTTATTTTCCTGAATAGCAATCATTCAGGCAAATTGATCAACTTGGTGGTTTAAGGTGGGTATTTACACATTTGTGATGTCTTGTAGAATAGTGGGGCTCGATGTTGGAATGCTCTTTCCAATTAAAGCATTGTGAAAAGAACGCGTAAAGCACGTAAATCTCTTAGCAGGGAAATGAACAGCATTAATTTCTCAGACTGCTTTCTGAAGGCTCCTGCTGGTTGGTTTTATTAGAGAAGGCCTTAACAGCTAAAATGTCAATACTTGCAGATATTTGCGGATGTTAAATTCCCCATATGTTTTGTTCATTGGTGAGAAATCAAACTCTATTGGAAATCAGGGTTTTGGCCTTTGAAGTACACATCAGATTGAAATACGTACATTTCCAAACAATATGGAAACATGCATAGCAGTATTATTGTACTTCTGTGCCTTTTAGGTATGGGAAACAAGAACCAGAACTGTTTCTGGGTCTGAAGCAAGCTGTCCCCAATGTTTTCACTGAATCACCCCCTTAAATGGTATGAAGGCAGGTTCCCTATTCACTCAGGATGGCAGGCAGGCTCTTGAATCTAGAGGGATTATCAGAGGGCATCCCACTTGAGATGAATGTGTCTCTGGATAAAGGGTAAGCAGCTGAGAGGGCACTTCAACGTGGATGTGCTCCCTTAACAACTAATTTTTCTCAAATGAAATGCATAACCAGGAAAAGCACCCAGGCTACCACCCAGCTGGTGAGAGAATGTGGAGGAGAAATTGCTCTCAGTGTCTAGGGAAGCAGGGGAGGTCTGTAGACCTGGTGGATTGCCCCACTTCCTCAACAACCAATCCCCGGGTATTTGAACTGCTGGAAAACTCCAGTTGGCCAACTAACAATTCCCTTAATAAGGCTATTAATGAGATTAATTGGTTTCCCACCAATATTAATGAATCCTATTTGTATCTGTTTCCAACCTTACTGCAGAGTAAAGGTTATAGTGAGCATGTGCAAAGGGAGTTAGCCATGATGTCAAAACAAGATAAAATCATCAAAACAAAACACAAAAAGTGGACTACAACATTCTATAGTTTCTCCAGCTGAGGAGTACTTTAGAACAGTTTAAAGTTGAGGATCAAATAGGACTTCAACACATTAAAATTAAGCAGGAGTTGGAAATGTTTACTTGCTGAAAAGAGATTGCTAAACTGCAAGTCTAGCTATTAGCAACCTATCAAACAATACTATCAAACCTCAGAAACTGAAAAGGAACTGTTTCTTAGTGAAATTAAATAATTACAGAAATTACTTGATAAGGTAAGAATAGAAAACAACTGCCAATTCTCATATTTCAGAATCAACCACCAACCAACAGAAATTCAAGGACCAAGAAAGTAAGTCTGCAGGAAGGTATTTAGAGAATAACAGGAACTCCTAACAAGAAAAGAAATGCTTCCAGCACATTTCCACAAGTCCTATGCAGAGACAGCCAGAGCTCTTATTCAACTGATACGTAAAAAGGCTCTCCTTTACTGAAATCTGTCTCTGAGCAGTTGAGAAGGGCAATAAATGATGACCTAGTCAGTGGTGCCCTTGTCCCATGAATGAATAAAAATTACCAGAGTTTGAACGATTACCTGGGGAAAACATGCTGTTCTAATCCACAAATGTTGATATTATTTCTAATCAGAAACTCTTGAGTGAGAGAAAAGAGATCATCATTTCAGTTTGTAGAAGATTGCTCTGAAAAAAGCCCTCACTAATGAAAGAGATCGATGTAGAATGATTATGGTCTTTTGAAGAAACAATTTAGCAAAACACGTGGAGTGAGATGCAAGAACTTTACTTTTCAACATCATGTTTGCCTAAATTCTTGAACATGATTACGACAATTAGGCATTGACAGACTGTGCATGTCCGATCATCTGTCAACACCACAGTTCAGGGCATTGGAAAAGAGATTCCTAGGCATTTCAATTATTATGAAGAAATCTTGGAAGGGCCACTTTCAGATTCTTGTGTTGTTTTTAATAGTGATATTTTCCTGACAATCCAGGATCCTTGAGCAAGTGCAGGAAGATTGGTCCAGCACAACAGCCAGGCTAGACAAATCCTTCCAAATTCTTCTTCAGTTCCATAAGGAGTTATATTGGACTCAAAACTTTAACTCTAACTTTCTCACCACAGGTGTTGCAGACCTATTGAGTTTCTCCAATAATTCCTGTTTTTATCACAGAAAAAATAGGTGATCGGACACAAGAGGCCCATCTATATTAGTGCGCTTGGAGGAAATTGATTCTCCTTGTGGCCTATTTAGAATCTTAAAGCAAATTGAATGGGCCTGGATCCCGCTGGAGGCCAGACACTGCAGTTCATAGCTAAGCTCATGGGTGAAATAACATTTTATCTCGAGAGCGTTATCAAGTTGCAATATGATTGTATAAATTAGTCCACTGTTCTTCTGGAAGTAAAAATGAAGGGAGTAACGGAGGTTGAGGAGTAGGGAAACATGTTAAGTATAAAAAGCCTCAGTTCCTGTCAATGTCACTTCCTCCATCCACATCAGTACCGAGCCTTGTATGAGAGACATTAAAATCACCCCATAGGTTAAGGAAGCTCTTAATCCTTTGAATGGGTCATAAAATAAGAGGGCAACTCAAACCTGCTCCGCCTCTACTTGGTGGGATAAGTTACAATTAGGAATTCAATTTTTGCAATTGGTGGAAGTTATTCAGCCTGTAAACCAATTCCTTTTCAGATTCTAGGAGCAGGAAAACTTGACGTTTCGGGCCTAAACCCTTCATCAGAATAGGCCCGAAACGTCAAGTTTTCCTGCTCCTATGATGCTGCTTGACCTGCTGTGTTCATCCAGCCCCATGCTTGTTATCTCGGATTCTCCAGCATCTGCAGTACCTTTTATCTCCTTTTCAGATTCTATTCACTAATCCTCGTGTTTACGGTGTACAAACTTGCTCAGTATTAGGTGACAGCTGAATCTATGTGAAAAGCAAACCTCAACAAAGTAATGACAGTATTGCATGTGATGCATCTGACAAATTTATTAAACTATTGTAAATTACATTAAATGTGCATCTTGTAAATCAAAAAGTTAGGACTTTCGGCAGGAATCATGATGAAGCTGGCTCATCAGCTTGAGCAACAGACATTTAACGTGTGATTTTGTGGTTTCTCAAATTCAAATACTACCCTCAAGAGTACTTGTTCTAAAGAAGAGTTGCATTGGACTCAAATCGGGAACCCTTTCTCTATTACCACAAAAACTGCCAGACCTGTTGAGTTACCCCGTTACTTTGATTTTATTTCAAATTTAACATGACTTTTTTGTGAGTTTTGCCAGTGCGGCCACTAGATGGAGCAATGCAGGAGGGTGAAATAGTCCACCTGTTTGGAGGACAAAACAAAAATGCCGTCTAAAATAAGAGCATCATTTCTGAATTTCAGAGTACTGTTGTAAATGAAGTCATGCAGAGAACAAATATCCAGCTTGCCATGCAGAAAGAGGAAGTGGAGCAGCAAGAGGGAATAGTAGGTAACTTACAAGATCAGGGATGTGAAAGTATGCTTGTTTGTGGCTGTGCCTTGGACATTTTAAGTGCCTTTTGAAGTCCAAAATAGCAGCTAGAGTATGCATACACACATCTGTGGTGAATTACACTACATGTCATGTAGTGCAGGGATTAGATTGTGTGCAGTGCGTGTCTGCTAGTAGAATGAAGAAAAGGCAGATAATTATGCCATTCAGAATACAACATTGATTTGGAGTCAGCACTTCCATGTTTGAACTTAACATTTCAGCCAAAATCTTATTTTGTCTTTACACAATTGAAAGCATATTGAGCAGCAGAGGTAAGTGCGTGCCCATCCCATTTTAATGCAAATGTATTGTCAATTGCTGGTCAATTTCATCAGTACAATTCTACAATTGTGTGATTCTAGATTTGTTTCAAGTTGTGAAATCTCCTAGAAGTGTTACAGTACATGCTGAGTGATCAGAGATAAAAGGTACTGCAGATGCTGGAGAATCCGAGATAACA
>JAHRHZ010000013.1:26227553-26275970 GCA_024137785.1 Ginglymostoma cirratum
TCTGATGAAGGGTTTAGGCCCGAAACGTCAAGTTTTCCTGCTCCTATGATGCTGCTTGACCTGCTGTGTTCATCCAGCCCCATGCATGCTGAGTGATTGTTTGTTGACTTGAAGGCTTTTCCACAAACCAGCTTCTTTGACATAGATACACTGGCAAGCATTCCCCTTGGAATAGAAACTGACTTACAGAATTAACAAAGGTCATGCAGAGCAGAAAAAGGTTGCTGGAAGAGGGAGTAGGAGAAGTAGAAGGGGTCTCAAAAAGATGTCTTATCAACCCATATTTTTCAAGTTTATCCCATAAGAACCTCAATATAACGTCATCCAATCCAAAGATCCTATATCCGCTTTAGATGCTCTATATTTCAAAACATATTGTATTGATGTCTTAACTGTTCCCAAAATTTATTGTTTATTTTCTTTGCTGCTGTTCATGAACACAACAAATATTTCCTGGAAACTAAACTTCCAACCCCTGACTGTTCTTTGCCTCATTGGTGATTCTTCTTGTAACAATTGGATGAGTATTGCGAGAATCATTAGCAGTTCATTTGTGAGCAATTGAAATGTTTTCACATGGATATTACGATGGTTTGGAGTGGGCTTTGTGCGAGTGCTGAAAAGTCACTGACTTGTTTACTGTAAGCAACAATTGATAAATACCAGATTTAAAATGATGTTAAGTAAGAATCCAGTTATGTACTTTTCTGGTCAATGTTTAACTTTTATTTCACACAGCACAAATTCCAACAGCACTGATAACTTACATGGAAACGATGGAAATTTCAAGGTTCAATGCAACATTTTTATTTTTTTCAATATCTTGTTTGCCCGAAAAAAATCTCCCATCTTTTTATCTTAGTCATATTCAAAAGAATTTGGAATTGGCATCCGGCCTTGTTTGGGTGCCCAGAAAATTCAGCTAGTCTCAACTTCTTTCATTTCAGCCTTTGGAAGCTATTGCATCTTTTTGTGAGGCCCAACTATGACAAATTGTAATAAGGCAAACCTTTTTCCAAATGAGATTACTGGTGTGAAAGAACACCTAATCCATTCTGCCTGATTTTCAATCTAACTTAGTTAAAATCCCCTGAAGCCTGACTCATAATTTGAATTCGAGCCCATTTATGACAATATTTCAAATTCACTGCTAACACTGTACAAAAAAAAATTCTACATGCTTCGTAATGATTCCTGAAAGACACCCTCCATGGTGCCTGTAAAATATGGCAGGGTCTGCTTTCAATTGGAGACAGCCCAATTTTAATAAGATTGATCTTCCTGAGAAGTATCAAACTCCAGAGGCATTGTTCAAGCCAAATACACATTATGAAAGCAAAACAACGAAAATCTTCACAATTGCTTTTCATACTGTGGATGAACCTACTCTATCTTGGTTCCCCAGTTTTTATTCAAAACTTTATGCTACTAAATTTGCTTTAGGTGTTAGAAGTTCCATCAAGAGACAACTTTTCCGTCCATATCCATCTTCATGATAGGGCTAGCTAGCTGGCGTCTTTGTGCATACTCCAAATTCTTTTTAGAATCCCTACAGTGTGGAAGCAGGCCCTTCGGCCCAACAAGTCCGCACCGAACCTCAGCGCATCCCACCCAGACATATCCCCTACAGCCCACCTAATCTACACCTCCCTGAACTCTACGGGCAATTTAGCATGGCCAATCAACCTAACCTGCACATCTTTGGACTGTGGGGGAAACCGGAGCACCCGGAAGAAACCCATGCAGACACGGGGAGAATGTGCAAACTCCACACAGACAGTCACCCGAGGCTGGAATCAAACCCAGGTCTCTGGTGCTGTGAAGCAGCAGTGCTAACCACTGTGCCACCGTGCCGCCCTCTCCAACTTTGTAATCCTTGGTGTTTGTCAGCTCCTTTAATTTACTTCTTAATTTGTTCATAGCCAAAAAGACTTTCTGATTCCATGGGCATCTGCTTCTGGTGGCATTTCTAGCATGTACTACATTCCTTGAAACAAAAGAGAAATTGCTGGAAAAGCTCAGAAGGTCTGGTAGCACTTGTACAGGGAAATCAGTGTTAACATTTCAGGCCCAGTGACTATTCCTCAGAACTACATTCCTTGACCTAGTTTTCACCCACAGTCTCTGTCATGCCTTCTGCCCCTTTCTGGACTGTTACCTGTTTGATATTCCACTCCCATTAAAACAATTCCTTTCCACAGTTTATGATCTCTTGCCTTGGGTCACATTGGCTTCCAGAACCACTGTCTGAGCTTACACTGCATTTTCTTGCCTTTCCCCTTTGTACTGTATGTTCCCAATCCATGGGCCCAACCATTTGCTCCTCAGCCTGAACATTCAACCAGTTGTTATGCTTTACAGTGACCTTCCCTCCTTTACTTATAATAGATGGATTTATCCACTGACTGGCCCCTTCTCATAAATATTTGACTTTTGTACCAACTTTTGGTAGATATCTTTTGGGATAATGGCTTCATTTGGATCATCAGAACTAATCTGTCCTTCATCTGACAAATTATTAATTGAGACAGTTTAATTCTTGTATCTGTCCACATCCATTCATGAGAGGTAACTGGTTTCTCATTACTTTCTATAATTCCCTCAGTATCTGCAAATTTATAATCTATACTCAGTAACCTTGAAGCGTACACCTGAACAGTCTGGTTCCCACGCTCTACAATTATTAAATTTCTGTTTTGACTAATAACTTTTCTCAGGCCTTAGAGATAGAAAGAACTGCTGATGCTGGAGTGAGAGATAACACAGTGTGGAGCTGGAGGAACACAGCAGGCCAGGCAGCTTCAGAGGAGTAGAATAGTTGATGTTTTGGGTCAGGACCCTTCATCCTGAATGTCAGCTTTCCTGCTCCTCTGATGCTGCCTGGCCTGCTGTGTTCCTCCACCTCCACCTCCACACTGTGTCACCTTTCCCTGGCCTTTCTACTTTCCAAACCACGCACTTTAAATATGACCATGTCTTCATGATTGCTACTGGGAACCAATTTCATTACATTATCTTTTAACCATCACTGAATTATTTCTTGTCTTGGGGTCTACCACCTGTTTAGTTTTGTATTTGATGGGACTCTGATTTTAAAAGCATGAAGAGATTGGCATGTATTTGGCTACTGCAAACTACCAACTGCAGTACATGTTATGACAAATATGTAACTTGCACGAGCTTGTTATTGTCACTTAATGCTGTATTTACTATATTTTATGGATTTGTTTTGTATCTTGTGCACCTTTTACCCATTTAACCTTTTAAACCACAACAATAACATTTCATTACATGTACCCATTTTTCAGTGATGTTTATTCTGTACTTACATTACAGTAGTCGGGTTTTGATTAGTTATTGTTTTACATTGCTACTAACAAAATAATTTTAGAAATCAAATTTTAGAAATTGAACAGATTTTTAGACATTTCACTTCTGCAAATTGGTGCGTCATTTGTTGATTGTAACAAAAGAAAAGGCTTCTCTTAAAGAAAAGCAGTGTTAGCCCTCTGATATTATAAAACATAATATAATTTCACTGATTGTCTTGGATCAGAAATTGTTGTCTTTGTGCTATTGAGCGAAGGATTTTCATGTCAAGCTCATTTGTTTCTGTCTCTGTAACAAGTTTTTTTAAAATTTCTGGTTCAACAAAATGCATTTTTTATTGCTAGCATTTACTTAGCATATAACTAAACAAAGCAATGAAAATGTGACCCAGGTTAAAGTAGTCAAGGCAGATTTTCTTCTGATGTTGCTTTTGCAAATCTAACAGGCTTGGATGAAAACTTGGGCAAGAACACCATTCTGTAAACTCCTTCTCCACCTCTTGCCTGGAATTTTGTGTTAACTGGCACAGTCACAGATGTGGAACCATTGGCCAAAGGTGAAGATGTAGCGATCTCATGCCAGCCAGCCAGCCGCTAATGGCTAGAAGGCACACCTGCCATCCACTCTCTAGCCAGAGAAGAGAGCTGAGGTGGCATCATTTAACATGCTGGTCACTCCAGCAACCAAGCCCTGAATCAAGCTGAGACCAGCCCCCATCCCAATCGCTGCCGTAGGGCCACAATAGAAATGGGCAAAGATTGGAATGAAAATGTCCTAGATCTGGAGATGGTGTTCTGTTTATCACAGTCCTGATGCTAATCGAGGAGGAAGCAGGCAATTTACAAGGTCAGTCCTCAATCACAGATGAAGGGAGAGTGAGTCTCCTTGGAAGCGGGCACAAAGGAAGCATCAAGTCAGCATGAGACCAGGCTATGTCCTCCAGTTTACACATTGCAGATCTATTCGAGCTGCAACTGGCTCAGTAGACACTGGGCTGGAGGCCTAGAGTCCCTGGACATTCTGTTTCCTCATACAGTCAATTGCAGGACTAGGCAGCTGCCAATCTTTCCACTTCTGAAGATAAGGACAAGACCTCAGAGGGCACAGCATCTCATCAATGTTTTCTTCACTCCATACCCGCAAACTCTCCACTAATGCAGATACTGTCACCTTGTTGGGTATGTGCTCAGTAGTAGATTCAGGGCACAACCTGGTTTTTGGGTTTGATGTCAGATGCTGTGACAGTCAAGATCACTGATACTTAGAAGATTGTGGAAGGCCAGGCCCATGGTGATGGTGAAAAACCAGTAATGAAAACAGGAAAGCTTTGAAATGACAGTACTGCTCCAAACTGGAGTTCAATTTACGGCTTCACAAGACAAGTTGAGACCAGTTCTATGACTTCCAAGTTCTTCTGGTCTCTCCTTCTGGGTAGTTAGTATATGTTGCATCTACGATGTGAGGTATGGATCTGGTAGAGCTTTCAAAGTTATCCTCACCCTGACTCAGACAATGCAGGTGTCCATCCAAACCATGAACTCTATGATATTCCTTATATTTGTTGATCAAGAGATTGACATCTCCTGGAGAGTCAGTTCCAGCAGACCAGTCAGATTTGCCAGAGGTATATGCAGATCGGCCTTGTTCATGAGCTCAATGCAGTGGTGGTGAGGATAGAGGAGAATGAAGCATTTGGTGTCCCCACAGGTCCTCATCTTTCTCAAGGTAGTAGGATGGTACAAATACTATTTTCAATGGAGCACTGCAGTACACATCATGGGGTTTCTCGCAGGGCCTTCTGAATCTGGACAGCTGCCCCGACTCCCTTTATCCATGACACAGTAGTCATGTTTACAGAGGAGACTTCCTTGCATTTGTGTAACAGCCCCTCAGCATGACCACGATCCTCCAAGTCTCAGGCCACCAGACGACATCTACCATGGTCATCTGAGGCCCCAGGGCAGCAAAGCCAGTAGACCATAGGCTGCAGCAAAAATGAAGCACCGTGTAGGAAAGCACATAAGAAATTTAAGAAAACACATTCGATGCATTTGGGGCTTCATGGGTGCTTACTAAAGTAATAAATCTTCCCTTGTGATTTAATTAAACATTGAAAAAATTGTTTAATCTACTTGAAATGCATCTCCATGTGATGTTGGCGACTATCTTGCAAATGAGAGTGGTGAGTGTTGGCCTAGGAGCTGGGACAAGATGATGATGGTGTATATGTATATCACTTGGGTGTTGCAAAAGCACCAGCTGCTATTGGATAATGCGGGCTTCTTTCTTTCAGCTTAGGTAGGCAGTTTGTGTCGGATAGTTGGAGTGGAAAGAACCAGCTGAAACATGTGCGTATATTCCTTTCACCTTGATCTTGGGCATCATCTCCCCTTTATATCTGTTATTGTGGGGTGACCCTACACTGGCTTCCACATCTTTCTCTTTACCCACGGATGCCTCAAGATCCATACTGTATTCAATTGCTACAGCTCCCTCACTTCTGAAGAGTTTGTAAAGTTGCTTTCAGTTGGCCCCTCAATTAGCTTAATGACCTTTCAGGATCAGCAGTGTTGCTAAAGACTGCATCTGTTTGAAGTAGCTGTGGCCAATCTGTGTGCCATAATGGTAGAAGAGGAGTCACCGGACCTAAAACGTTAACTCTGATTTTTTCTTCACAGATGCTGCCAGACCTGCTGAGCTTTTCCAGCAACTTCTGTTTTTGTTCCATAAACACACCTTTGTCAAAGACAATGTCAGCTAAACAGATTGTCTCACATGTGATTCTGGCAACAGAAAGTGAACCCAAGCTTTTTGCTGCAACAGAGAGACAGAGAGAGAGATTGCAGCTTCCACGACCAAACTCAAAACCCCAGCAACAGCTGAAAGCTAAACCAAAAAAAATCCTGGTTCTGTGGGAGCCTGACTCCACCCATTCATGCTGCTTCAGTTGTTCTAACTTTAAAACAAAACCCCAAGGTCTCAAGCTGTTTACTTTATTGAGTTTGAATAGACAGCTCATCATCTCTGTCTTAAAATGTCTCTTCAAAAAAAAAAGGCCAACATATACTTCATAAAGCCATTGTATTGCCACACCTCTCAGTGATGATGACCAAGAAACTACCGTCAATTGTCTTAAAATTGACCTGGTTCAATCACGTCCTTTCAGGGAGGAAACCTGCCATCCTTACCTGCCCTGTCCTACATGTGACTCCAGTTCCATAGCAATCTGGTTAATTCTTAATTTCTTGCTGAAATGGTCTAGCAGCCATTCAGTTTAAGGGCAATTAGGGATGAACAACAATTGTTAAACTGAACAGTGACACTCACATTCAATGAAAGAATAAAAAAAGGTTATTACTTTGAATATGTGAATGGAGTCATTACATGGCTCACTGTCCACCACACCGAGTGCCATTTCCTTTGATTCTGTGTAGCCCTCCCTGATTACCCAATCTCCCAGCTCCGAGCCTTTGCCTCACTGTGCATTTGTTCAAGGTAATATCCCAGCCGTTCTCAGCTGTAGAATTTCTTGCCCAAAACTCTGATGCTGGTTCAATATCCAATTTCGGGGTTCCTGCTATGCACAAATTGGCTGCCAAATTTGCATTCAAAGTAACTTTAAACCATTTAGTTGTAAATTGCTTTGGAAAGTCCCAGGAAGTTGAAGAATACTATGTCAATGCAAATCCTCCCTTCATATTTCTCATTGGAGTGATTTGAAAGGGAGTTTAGGTTTCCAATGCCTCTAATAGAGTGGAATTTCTTGAGAATAATTGCTTTAAAGGCCCATTCCTATAATATTTTAATATTAAAAATAATATTCTTTGTCCCTTCATCAAACTCCCTTCGTCTAGCCCTGTTGTGCTGTGGCAGGGACACTAGAGCAGGAACAAAGTCAGGAAACCCATTAATGTTATTTTAATGAGCCAGCGATAACTGTTGGGCTTTAAGATCACAAATATTCTGAGTGTTAAGTGCTGTTATGCCAAAGATGCTTCTGCCTTGGAGCCTGGAAGAAAATCTTCAAGAAAGAAAGGAGTGATGATGATGATAACAACAGAGAATTCAACTAATTTTGATGGTCAGTTTAAACAGGAACTATAAAATTGCTACGGTATAACTGTACCAAAGGCACTTTACATGATTTGTTTAATGATAATTGAGGATCATTAAAATCCAGACAGCAAAAGCCACACAAAATCCCTGAAAACCAATGTAAAAGGATGGTAGAGATGTCCCTTTCTCTATTTTGTGGTCACCTGGCATGTATTGAACTAATTTATTTGCATCTGATGTTTTAAGTCTTAATTAAACGTGACTGCTTCCCACTGTGATTTCAAATTATCTTGCTCACTGTAACATCAGAAGAACTAACAAACAAAAACAGTGAGAATTCAGAATAGTTTCTTTTAATAAAGAAGTTAGTTTTTTAAAAAGCAAGACTCAAATTACTTCACAGTTTCAGATGTTGTATACAAATTTGATGCAAGCTTTGTTCTAGAATGTATGACATTGTCGGACAAACGAAAACAACTTGTATTGAATTCATGTAAATTTATAATAATTGATCAGATACCTTGAAAAAAGAGATGACTATAAATGCAAGTAATGACAAAAATGAAGCTATTTTTAACAAAAAAAAACAAGTTGGGATGAAAAATTTAATAGTTAAACTTATTTCCATAGAAAATACTTCTGCAGATGGCCTTCAAAAGACAACATCTTAAACAAACAATAATTGTGAATTATTTTGGAATTTTTATTTTATTAATGTGTGCCTGTTACACGGAATAGATAAATTAGGATTCCACTGGGAAACGGTTACTCATGGAGCTTGTGCTATTTACATTCATCAAGACAACCCAATTTAGGGGATGAAATAAGTTCTACATATGAACATTCTAACCACAGAATAGAGAAGTAGCCATATCCTACAACAAACCATTGGCCTCCTGAGACTGGTGTGTGGTTTTGAGTTTGTTTTTAGCTGTTGTCAACTCTTACTCAGTTATGTGATTATCCAGTCTATTTATACAGCAGAAGTGGATTAAAGTGTAAAGCTAAGTTAATAAATCAAATTAACTACATTACTTAAGGACACAGAAGCAAGGTTTCTGAATCCTTAGCTAGGGAGGAGAGAAAAAAAATTAAAGAGCTCTAAAGTTCTCAGGACATTGGCATTATTGACAAGCCTAACACGTGTTGTCTACTCATAGCTGTCCTTGAGGAGACACTGAGCTGCCTTCACCTTGAAACACAGCAGTGTGTGGGGTGAAGGTGCTTCTACAATCCTGTTGGGTTTAATGGCGCAGGATTCTGATGCAGTGACAATGAAGGATCAATGATACATGATCAGGATGTGGTGTGATTTGGAGAATAGCTTGGAACTAATGGTATTTCTATGCACCTGCTGCTGTTGTCCCAGTTAGTGAATGTCACAGTTTACAGGGGGTTGTCAATTAACCATTGAGGGTTGTTACAATCCATGTCATACACAGTGCAGACCCTTGTGGTGCCAGTGCGGAGCGAGTTTAAACCAGTGGATTGAGCTGCCTATCAAGTGCACTGCTTTCACATACCTCGAACATTGCATGCAGTTTTGGTCTACATCCCTAAGAAAGGATATACTTGCTATGGAAAGAGTGAAATGTGTAAAATTATAAACAGAGCTAGACAGACTAGTGGAGTATTGAACAAGGAGCCACTGTCTAGGGATATGCGGTTTACCATTTTGGACTGAGATGAGGAAAAACTTGTTCACTCAGAGGGTAGTAAACCTTTGAAATTCTCTACTACAGAAGGCTGCGGAGGTTGTTATGGACCAGATCAAACCCCCTCTAAATATTTTAGAAGATAGCCTAGGTCCTTTTTTTCTTATTTTAAAGGCAAGTGCCAGGCATTGCATTCTGAATGCAATTCGATTGGTCAAACTACCAGTCCTGAAGCAAAACACACTTTGTTCATACATTATAGATAAAATATTACAAAAGAATGAAGGAATTTGAATAACTTAATTCTATTCGAAAACTTAAAAGAATACTTGATTATTTAACAGCTAAACAGTTACTGTTCCAATATGGTAACATTCCATAAACACACCCTTAGCAAAGGCAAATTCTGTCAAATAGATTGTGTCACAGATAATTCTCCAGTCCAGGAGGAAAAACATCAAGAGAAAACTCTGACAGAAAGAGTAGCAGGGAGTGAGGTACTGCAGCTTCTAAACTGAGCTTCAAGATCCCAACAACTGCAGAAAGTTAAAACTAAAAATCCTGGTTCTGTGGAAGCTTGACCCCACTCATTCAGGCTGCTTCTTTTGTTCCAACTTGTAGAAAAAAAGGCCTTACACGCTTTTATTGGCTTTGAGCAAACTGCTGGGCACCTCTGTCTGAATTTTTCTACACAGAAAGAACCAAGACAGAATACATCTCTTAAAGCCATAGTATCATCGCAAGGTCAAGTCAAGGAATATTTTTCAGGAGAGATAAATCTTTAGATTTTGAATGCAGTATGGGAAGAAAGCGGGAATATGGCATTGAAATAGAGGATTAGCCATGATTGTATTGAATAGCAGAGTAGGCTCGAAGAACCAAATGGCCTACTCCTGCTCCTGGTTTCTATGTTTCTATGTTTTATCACCTGTTTATACTGATAGTACTGGAGGGCAGCAGCACGCAGCACATAAATTTGGTGCTACCATCTCAATATTGTGGGTGTAGCATGGTGCCAGTGCTTTGCCATGATACTGGCTGCCTTTGTACTCTTCAGAGATCCAAGCAATACTGTACTAGTAACACATGCTGCAGCTAGCCTTCTACTCTTAAAGGTAGTCTGTCCATTTTGAAGGAAAACAGCACTGGATAATATTATTGCAATTCAAATCATGGAATGGGGAGTACCAGTGCAGAGAGAGGGTTCCAGGGTTATTGATGCAGCACTGAGGGCATAATTGGCTGAAGTGGGCAGGAGAAGCAAAGTCAAGGTTCTGTGGGGGCCATGAGACTTTCAAGGACCATCGTCAGAACAGTTTGAGGGCAGATGGCCAGGGAAGTTACTTCCTTGTATCCGGCCCCAAAGTCTTAGCAACTGTGTCAAAGCAAGCCCAGTGATTCATGCAGGGGGTCAAGGTCAGCGAATATGCCTTTGCATGATACTACCAGCCCAGCACACCATCAGCCTCTCATAATGCTCAATATATCCAACCTTCATCAATCACTCATCAGCAAACACAAACACTTATACCATACATACAGATACTTCATCTCCCACTCAAACACTTTCCAATGCTGACAGCATCACACCGACTCTCTCTGGCTCCATGTAGGTCCAACTATTCAGCTGTAGCAGGCGCATCATCTAAATACATTATCATATGACTGCTGGCATTTTCTGTCTTGTGAGGCAATAGCAGAGATCAATGTAGAATCTTTGGAGACAACAACAGCTCCATTTCCTGAGTCCAAGAGAGGACACAGATCTCAGGGTTGGCTGTTATTGAGCCTTTGTCATTGGCCATCATTGCTAACATTGACGATGAGAGTATTCCTGCGTTACCCTGCTTCTCAACTCCCAGCTTATCCTTATCCTGAGCAGCACGACCCAATGAAGGGATATTAGATTCCGTAACACTGCCTCCACTGACATAGGGAAACTTAATTTAGTCCCAGAATATTTTCAGTTCAAACTGGATTCCAATTTGGTGAACAACACGCAAGTGCACAATACCATTGCATATCGTAAAATCCCAAATCCCAAAATAACTTTCCAAATAACAATGACTAACATTATTTTAATATTTACTGGTAAAAGGACAACTGAACATTTTTTAAAGAAATGTTAAACTGGTATAAATGAAAAACTAAATAAAACAGCTTCAGAGATGGTTTTGTTTGGATAGAAGCATTGTACTAAATATTGAGTTTTGTAAAACCAGACTAAATTGCACTTGATTAACAGACAGACATTAACAGCTAAGTACATGTATAGACTGTTCATAAAACAAGGCAATTTTTTAAAAAAATGATATGGATTATAAACTAGCCATTTGCAGAAATTTCCCTTGCATTTAGTTGGATTGATTCATACAGAAACTAGTATGACTTTGTATCAGTTTCATCTCAAGTAATTGCAGCAATTTTATGGAAATTTGTAGGCAAGCTAAAAATAGTAAGTTATTTTAAAGAAGAACATATGGTCTCGAAAAACAAGAAGCAGTTTTATATGGTAATGAGTACAGCACTTCAAGAGAATGTATTTGGGGAAATTTCTGAAAAAAAAAATATAACAAATTGGAAATAAATATTGTATTGTCCTCTTGGTTTGTTATCTGTTAGATTCTTACATATAGCAAATTTATGTTCTATGCATAATTTGTGTAAAAACCTAGGGGGTCTGAAACCCTGTAAGCATTCTGCTGGTTCCTTGCCTGACATACAGCAGGAGAGCTAATGAACCCCCAAACAATTTCAGTTCAAGCTGCTTCTCAGTTGTAGCTTGGAAGTGCTGGTAATAGTAGGGAATTAAACATCTTTCAGTTCCAATTTTTTGTTATGCTGGAAATTTGAGAGTAAATGCAGTCATGCGGTGAGATATCACTTTTTTTCTTTATGTGCAGTTGTGATCAAAGATAGATTAAATTCAGAAAATCTTGTTAGTTTCAAACGATGCAAGTTCATTATAAAATAAGATAGACGTTGCAGAAGGTTCATAGAGACTACAAAGTAAAATGTGTGTGCCCACATTCCCAGCATGGAACCTCACTCAATCGAGTGTAGATTTTAGAATTGGGAACAGAAGTCAACTATCCTGATTTCTGATGGCTTCCTTTTTTTGAAGCCACTTATATTTCCATATTTGCTTCTTTATTTTGACTTCTGTTGTGCTAGAGGAGTCTGCCAAAATTTACTTTTAGATTTTCTTACTGATGTATTGACCAAACTGAGTGTGCCTTCTCTCCTCCCCTCTGGCATTATGATGCTAACTCTCTTTAGTCCAGTAATCAAACACTGATTTGCTTAGTTCCTAATTGGTTAAATCCAAGATTACAGTTTAAATATAGTACTTTAAAATGATAGAAATGGTTTCATTTGATGACTCAGTGAGTCAGTGTATCGATGTGATACAGTGCTATTTATACTGAAAATAAAGGGCACCTCCCAGTCGCGAACCATTTCAATTCCCCCTCCCATTCCTCAGACGACATGTTCATCCTGGGCCTCCTGCAGTGCCACAGTGATGCCACCCGAAGGCTGCAGGAACAGCAACTCATACTTAGCCTGGGAACCCTGCAGCCCAAGGGTATCAATGTGGATTTCACAAGCTTCAAAATCTCCCCTCCCCCAACCGCATCCCAAAACCAGCCCAGCTCGTCCCCGCCTCCCTAACCTGTTCTTCCTCTCACCTCTCCCCTCCTTCCACCTCAAGCTGCACCCCCATTTCCTATCCACTAACATCATCCTGCCCCCTTGACCTGTCCATCCTCCCTGGACTGACCTATCTCCTCCCTACCTCCCCACCTACACTCACCTTTACTGGCTCCATCCCCGCCTCTTCGACTTGTCTGCCTCCTCTCCACCTATCCTCTCCTCTATCCATCCTCTATCCGCCTCCCCCTTTCTCCCTATTTATTTCAGAACCCTCTTCCCCTCCCCCATTTCTGATGAAGGGTCTAGGCCCGAAATGTCAAGCTCAAATGATGCTGCTTGGCCTGCTGTGTTCATCCAGCCCCACAACTTGTTACTTCAGATTCTCCAGTATCTGCAGTTCCTATTATCTCTGGCACAAGATAAATTCCTGGTTTGTGTTGTGTTCGCTGATTTTACTTGCGATGTGGCATCTCGATGGTTATTATTATTCTTTAGGAAGAGGACAACCATCTAGATTTGCTTTACTTCACTATTAATCCAATGAACTTCATTGAATGAATAGAATCTTAGTTTTTTGTGATCCCTTCATACTCCAAACTAACACTCATTGTCAGTAGATTTTTGGGTACAGGAGAGTAAGGAAATGACTGCAAAATGCAGGTAGTGTGGGAAGGTGGACTTGAGTTAGAAGATCAGCAATAATCTTATTGAATGGTAGAACAGGCTTTCCCCAAAAACTCTATTTCATATGTAATTAATTTTCTTAAGCAACAATGAAAATGGCCATTAAGAGTCAGTGGCCATTTTGAAAGGAGGGAGGCATCTGAAAAATGAAGAAAGTATTGGGAATTCCAAACAATATACAGTTAACATCAACATCCACCCTTTGTCTTTTGAATAATAATGAGAATAAACATATCAAAATCATTTTACAGAAATGTGACAGAAAGTCTCTAATAACACATCACTCATTTCTATCAAAGTTGTTCATCTATCATAATGTAACATATTTAGTATCATTTAGTTGTCTTAGGATCCTGTAGCTGCATGCATCAGAATTTATCAACGTTTTATTATATGAGCAAGTGTGAGAGATGCAGATTGTTAACCAGCTCCCAGAATTTTGGCTATCCCTTTTAGTAAATTACTGTATATATTATGTTATAGTCTTGCTCCTGCCTTTTGATTTTTGGATACCATGGGCAAAATCTTATCAGGGCTTGAGCAACGTGGACTACTGTGAGATTTGTGGCAATGGTGAGACCTCTAGGAAGGCCTGTATTGACTTTGTGCATATCTTGCTCGGTTTTTGTACTTTTGCTAAGCAGCATGGTGAGTTTTTCATTAGACAGCAGTGAGTTAACTGCTAAGGAGGACTTCAGCTTGTTAAGTGCCTTATTAACAATAACATTCACTTCATTAATATTCAACTCCCCATCTTACTGTAGACGCCAACCAAGAATTTTTGACATGGAAGTCAGAGCAGATATCAGGTGACTTCAGCTCACCACTTGCTCCATGGACCTTCATATTAGACACTGGGTGCCAACAGCTCAGGGTACACTTCAAGGGCACCAGCACGGTGCACCATGCCCACAGGCATTGACATCTGACATGTGCCAGCCTCTTAAAGCCCATATGGCACATTTTCAATCCACTTACAGGATGCTGCAGATTTGATTTTAACAATAAAACAAAAATTTATTACACCGGAGTAATAAAAATACAAAATCAAACCAAACCATGCCTTTTAAGTATAACACAGCTTGAAAGATTTCAAAATGCTCAGCAAAACAAAATCCTGTCTACTCCCCAACTCCATCACTTTGCAGTTACTCAAATGAAGGAAACATTTTTGCTAACCAGCGCAAACTATAGGGCTGACTTAACTTCTTCGGTTCAATTAGGTCCTGTGTGCTGGGAAGATTGTATACTTAAATCCCCATACAATTGAGGGTTTCTCAGTCTTTTAATCATCTGCAGAGCTCTAACAATACCCCTGGTCTGTAAATTTTACAAACTATGGCCTTTCACTGAGCTAACTTATTGCCCAAATGTCTCTAAGTAAGCTTTTTAGCTATACTTGCATCTGATTTTAGTGAGGTCTCCTTGAAACTACCAAAAGCTGTCAAACCTCTGGATTTTCCAAAGCTTTTATCAATCCACAATTGTTCAAAGATCAAAAGCAAGCTAATGTCTTTCAATGTTTTCTATCTCCTGTTGTAAATCCCCACGATGTAATCAAATTTCCATTATTACACCAGGAAGTATATATTAGCTTAAGATCATGGTTCCAAAAAAGGCTGACTTTTGTTCATTTTTTTAAACCACTTCACAAATAGCAGACCAACACTCCACATGCCACTAGTTCAAAATTCATACTCTTAACAACAAAGAGAAACAAATCACACACTCTTCATCACATAGGTAGTGCCAATTATGACTCCGAACATCACAAACCCTGCCACAAGGTTTACCGTCCACATCAGTGTTTCAGTATAAAAATCAATGTTGACTCTCCAATGTGTTACAATGAGGCAGTGTCAGAAAGTACCACTTAGATGAAATGTTAAACTGGCCACATCTGCCTAATTGGGTTGATCGAAAGAATCATAGCTCTACTTTAAAGAAGAGCAGTGGAGTTATATCCAGTACCTGTCTAACATTTATCCCTTAAACAACATTGCAAATGTAGATAAACTGGTAATTTTCACATAATATTTGTGGGAATGGTTGTGCACATATTGGTTGTGGTGTTTTCAAAATTTTAAGAATGAGACTTTTTAAGAAATATCTCACTATCTGTAAGGGATTTGAGACATCCAGTGATCATGAAAAGAGTTATATAAATGGAGGTCATTTTTAAATTGTATTTCCTTTGACTTCTGTTTCAATGGCTCAGTGGTTAGCACTGCTCTCTCACAGCAACAGACACCTGGGTTCAATTCCAGCCTTGGACGACTGTCTGTGTGAGCTTGCTCCAGTTTCATTCCACAGTCCACAGATGTGTGCAGTTGTTGGATTGGTGATACAATAGTGCCCAGGGATGTGTAGGCTATGTTGATTAGCCATGGGAGTAGTAGGGATGGGGTGGGTCTGGGTGTAATGCTCTTTGAGGGTTGGTATGTACTTGTTGGGCTGAATGGCCTGGTTCCGCACAGTGGGGATTCTATGATTATAATTTGTTACACTAAATTAGCAGAATTTTAAAAAATATACTCTTCTTTTCATATCAGTGGAATGTATACAAACAGTCCCGAACAGTACTAACAGCTTTAGGAATAGGTTCTGTTCTTGAGTACATTCATAAGTCAATTTACATACCAGTCAGAATACAATATAATACAGTACAATAAAAAATAGACGTTCGTAAATGTGAGAAAACTTTGAATCTTTAAAATTGGTATTAATGCGGGATCTCATTTGTAAGCTGAGCATTTGTAAATCAGGGACCTAATGTAAATAAATGGCTGAAAAACAGTCTCTTTAAAACAATTAATTCTGCCTGGAGCAACTTGAGAATTAGTGGAGTAACAAAGAAGCAGAGAAAGGGAATTTTTATTTAATTATATTTATTTTTAAAGGCTGTGTACATTTTCACTAAATTGTTTTTGTTCTGCTTCTGTGCTGCTAAAACCAGAAAATGATAATTGTTTAATATGCATTTGTGTTGCATTTATGTGACTCTGTTTGATTATCTTTCGAGAAGTGCTTTTTGTTTACCTTTTATTGTAGCCTTTAAGCCTCTGTCCATTGATGGTTAGTAAACTTTCCACAGGTGCATTTTGTACCGAAATTTTGCTGAATATTTCTAAAGCATTAGTGGTTCAAAAAATAATCTGGGAGTTCCCAGATATGCTGAAACTGAATTCTAAAAATCATGGAATGTACACACAAGTGAAGATTATGTGGGGTTCTGAGGAAGAGAGTGCAGGGGGCATGCAGGGTTAATGATCTGTGGGATGGGTTGGGCGAGAGCCACTGACGGAAGATACTGCATTCAACTGTAAAACTGGTAGATCGTGAGTCTTTGTGGGAAAGGGGTGTAGTAGCAGAGTTTGAGTTAGAGTCAGTGTGAAGTAGCAGCGAGAAGATGTGACACATCCTTACGGAGTATACAAGGTCATGAAATTTTTTAATGGCATTGCTGTGCATTCCCACGGACTGCACTGATCTGGTGGCACCTCAGGCCAGGCTGGTAGACTCTGGTGCCATGGTCACCTTCAACGGTAATAGGAAAGAGGATTGATCCTCCTCCACAACCTCCAGGACCCTGTGGTGAATTGGTTGTCATTTGTCTCTGTCACCCATCTGTAGAGCAGTTTTTCTCACACTCAACTGTGAAGGGTTTTTCCTTACTTGCAGCATTTGAGGTGTTGCCAGGTAAAAGTATTTCCTCCATAGCCACTTACCTTGTATGTACAGTACTCAGAAGCCATGCAATAACAACAGGATTTATTTTAAATCATTGAAAAGCCATTAAACCTCTAATTATTTGAGACAACCCTGAATTCAAGCCCACTGTCATTGACACTGGATCAAAAAACTGAAAGGAAAAAAAATACATTGATTTGATTTTTTTAAAAACATCAAGAAAATGTATCAAAGACATAATCTGTTATTATAGACTTGTAAACTTTTCTATAGCTTTCGCATCAAAAAAGACCACCAACTAAGCCAAAACTTATGAAACTCAGCCAAGCCTTCACAATGGAACAGTTGTCATAATGGGATTCCAGCTTCACTGGCAGAACAATTCTTGTAACAATATAATACTGGTGCCAGGAGCACGAAGTCAAGGAGGGACCAAATGGTGAGGACTTCTGCTGCTGGTGATTGCAAGATAGTGAGAGCACAGCATTGTGGGAGCTTCCTGAATGAGCAGCATAACATTGCGTGAGAAAACTCTGTGGACCTCACGGAGTGAAGCCCTTTTTATACTTCTCAAAATTGGCACTTGGCTAATTTTTGGAAAATTTCATCCAATGTCTATATCTTCTAATGATGAACTAAGTATACTTTGAAATAGAAATACTTCTTTTGAGCAAGACAGAAAAGAGTGGAAAAAAGAGAATGGGACAACATATTAATGGTTTAGAGGACGTTGTAGACATTCCATGCACAAACTACCCTTCATACAAAAAAGGGCCAACATTTTCAACTGAATGTAAAAGTACATTTTACTGTATGAATGGTCACACTGAAATTTTACGAAGGAAATCCACTCTTCCTCCACATTCTCAGCCCCGCGGCATTTCCTTCTGGCCTTTATGTGACTCAGGAATGTTTCATCTTCAAAATATACAGGGTGATCTGATTTGCTTTTTTTGAAAAAAAATGTTTCCGAAAGAAGAAAAGAATGATCTGCATTTGTTTCCACACCTGACCCCCACCCTCCCATTCTTTAACATATACTCTGTTTCAGATAGATATGTATTATATGATAGGTTTTACAAGAATGTTGCCAGGTTTGTAGGGTTCAAGTTATAGGGAAAGGCTGAATATTCTGGGGCTATTTTCCCTGGAGCGGGGGATGAGGGGTGACCAGATAGAGATTTGTAAATTTATGAGGAGCATGGATAGGGTGCATAGTCAAGGTCTTTTCCCCAGGGTAGGGGAGTCCAAAACTAGAGGGCATAGGCTTATGGTGAGAGGATAAATATTTAAAATGGACCTAAGGAGCAACTGTTTCATGCATTGGGTGGTATACGTATGGAATAAATTGCCAGAGGAGGAAGTGGTAGATGGTACAATTACAATATGCAAAAGGAATCTGGATGGGTATATGAATAGGAAGGGTTTAGAGGGATATCGGCCAAATGTTGGCAAATGGGGCTAGATTAATTTAGGATATCTGGTTGGCATGGACGAGTTGGACCGAAGGTTCTGTTTGTTTATTCTGCATCACTATGACTCCACGACACCAATGATTATAATAGAAATTCTTTTAGTGAAGCTGGAATCTCATTATGACAACTGTTCATTGAGAATGCTTGGCTGAGTTTCATACATCTTACCTTAGCTGGTGACCTTTATTGACACAAAAGCTAAAGAAAATTTTATTAGTCTATAATAACAGATTATGTCTTTGATATGGTTTCTTGATTTTAAAAAAAACACCTGAATTCATTTTTTCCTCTCAATTTTTTTGATCTGGTGTCAATGACAGTGAATTTGAATGCAGGATTGACTTAAATAATTAGAAGTTTAATGGTTTTCCAATAATTTACAATAATTCCCATTGCCATTGCATGGCTTCTCAGAACCGTACATACGTGGTAAGTGGTGATGGAGGATACACAGGGCATAGTAGTGGCATTAAATGATGTGGGGAATGTGAGGGGCATGGTGATTATGAGGTAGAATTAGGATTGTGAGGGAGCATGAGTGGCATGGGAGAATGTAGGGGTTATGTTGATTGTGAGGGTGTGTGGCATCTCATGGGGGAATCTGAGTGACACAAGATGGCATTGCAAATTGTGAGGTGGCTTGGAGTGATAGACGATACAGAGGAGGTGAGGGGTTGAATAGTTATGTTTAGGAGGACTGTAAACAAAGTTGGGAGTTGGACTAACAAGGTGTGGAGCTAGATGAACACAGCAGGCCAAGCAGCATCAGAGGAGCAGGAAGGCTGATGTTTTGGGCCTAGACCCTTCAGCCTGAAACATCAGCCTGCCTGCTCCTCTGATGCTGCTTGGCCTGCTGTGTTCATCCAGTTCCACACCTTGTGATCTCAGATTCTCCAGCATCTGCAGTTCCTACTATCTCTGGGAGTTGGTCTATTGTCTTGGAGAACTGAGAGAGACTACCTGCATACCTACACACTGCACAAACTCCAATGTGGCTCAGGAAATGTACTGCAATCCCGGTCTCTGTCTCAAGCTCCTCATAACATCACAATTAGGTTGAGCCTCCATTTCAAGACTCTCAAACTTGCACAGGTAATGTTCTTCTGAGCCAAAATGAAAATCCATCCTAATAAATGCAACTTTCTCATGCAATAATACACAGGATACTCCATGCCTGCAAAAGTTATTTATTCCACTGATGACACCACATGCATGCAAAATGAAACTCTACACACGTAATCCTTCTTCCTTTACCAATGTGCTCCTGGCATAATACTTCCTATTCTTCATTAAACACAACCTCAAGTTTAATTTCCAGTTACCTACAAAGCTTCCTTGTCACGTATAAAGAAAATGTGGAAATTAAATGCTGAGATGACCACGGTGCTAACAAATTGTGATTAAGATCCAACTAGTACATGAACATTCCTTATACACTGAAAGCTGCCACCTTCACCTGCTTTGATTTATATTTGATTCATGATTCATATTCAATACAAATCTGCATTAGATCAGTATAAAACAGCATCGGAAGGGTTCTGTTGGTGCAGTGGTAGTGTCCCTATTCTCAGAGCCAGGAGGCTAGGGTTCAAGTCTCACCTGCTCCAGAGGTGAATAATAACATCTCTGAACAGGTTGATTTGAAAAGGTAATACAACTTATGAAACAGCAAATAACTAGTATATTACATCAGGAGGGCTCCTGTGGCACACTGGTAGTGTCCCTACTTCTAAGCCAGGAGGCCTGGATTCAACTCTAGAGGTGTGTAATAATTCCTCTGAACAGGGTAATTAGAAAATATCTGAAACTGCATTGGAGCAAAGACTGCCCAGTATAAAGCAGGAGAAGAATGGAGACCTGGTTCAGTATAGAGTGGAGACGCAGTCCAGTACAAAGTGGACCAGAGACCTAATCCTGTCTAACGCAGCATGAGAATGATCATTCATTCAGTATAAATGTTAAAACCAAACAGTTAAATGGCCTTAGCAGTCTTAAATGTAGCCATCAGTTACAATCCTAGAAATTGACTAGTTATTTCAAGCATGTTCAACAATTGAGGCCTATTATCACACATCTGTGCCAAGCAGAAATGCTAAAGCACTTTGTACATCCAGTGAACAACAATGGCTGAAACTTGAACTTGGAGTTACTCAGCTTGAGGGTTGACTGGCATCACTATACTGTGTATGTGAAACTGAGAGTTTTGAGGATAAATATTTCAGAACGTTGTCCCCCAACGTTTCAGCAGAAATGGGGATGGGTGTCTACCAGATGGATTAGGAGGAATAGGAAGGAATCCCCTGGGAAGGTGGTACACGCAAACTGTTAGTGTTGAATATCAGTGATAATGAAGGGGTCCTAGTGACAAACAGTCAGAAAAAAACAAACAGAACTGTGGGAGACTCAGCTGCATAGAGTGGACATTCAAGAAGGTGTAGAAACATAAGACCATAAGACAAACATTTATGAAGAGGTTAAAATATCAAGAAATGGACTTTTCTGCAACCACAGACAAATGCATGATTTTCAACATGGCACAGTGAATAGTCAGAATTTGTAATTCATGGCCCAACCAATGATGAGAAAAGGATTGAGGTGAGCCAAACAGAGTTTCAAGAGCTTGGAAAAAGGTCATAATCTCTGTATTATTCCAAATCCTACACACTGGTCTACACACTTAAAAGAAAGATGGCGTAAGTGAAGGATTGCTTGAGAATTAGTACAGTAGGGAGGGCACTAGATTCCTGGGTCATTTGATCCACTTCTAGGGCAGGAAGGAGAAAATGAGCTGCATAATTTATACCTGAATAGAAGCAAGAAACTTTTACAACTCATCGCCATTAACCTTGCTCCAACTGAATGTTTTAATTCTAGATATTTCATTGCTGTTACCATGACTAACCAAAACTTTTTGATATTATGATCATTGTTCCCTAAATGTTCCTTTACTGACACTTGATCTACTTGACTCACCTCATTTCCCTGAATTGGATCCAGCAGTGTATCCTACCTTATAGGCCACAAATGTATTGATCAAGAAAAATTTCCTGAACACACTTCATAAACTTTCCCACTCTCTTTCTTTTACATTAATACTTTTCCTATCTATGTTAGGATGATTGAAGTTCCCCATTATTACTACTCTATAATTTTCTAATTTGGATCTTATTGCATTGCCATAGTTTGATCCCACCTAATACCTTAACTATTCCTTACACTAGGACTATCTGTTTTATCTAAATTCTTCATGTACCTTGCTTATTTTTTCTCATGTTATACTTAGGTTCCCATCATCCTGCAAAGTTAGGTTAAACCCACCTCAACTGCACTAGCACAATGGAATGGTGATGAAAGATTTTTATTTGTGACTGATCATAGAAACTATTAGAACTCCAGTGATCAGTGCTGGACTAATGCTTTTTGGGTCAGATAAAAATGGCCTGGACTTGGGTTTGAGAGAGAAGAATTATGATGTTTATGGATGATATGAGATTTGTCAACATTGTAAACTGTTATAAAAGTTAAACATTTTACTCAAGTATGCAAACTCCCCCAGTTTATTTGTTTTTAAATCTAGGTCCACAGAAAGCACAGATCAGGTTTCTGTACTTAACAAGCATTAATATTCATTACAAATAAATAGTCTAGTTACAGATGACTGTCAACATATAACGGTACTCGTTAAAGCTATAATCTCCTCATAAAACTCCCCTTACATGCAACTATACAAACAGACAAAATCAAAATTTGTTTTCATGAATGGAGAGAAAAATTGTGAAGACAGCTCAATTGTCCCTGTCCACAAGGTTCACTGAGAGAATCCTTTTGGCTTGTTAGAACTTGCTGCTTCTTGATTCTTTTCTCCAGGTATTTTCACATGTTTGCAAGAAGCATGGAGCAATTGGTTCAGAACCTATGAAGTCTCTGACTTATTGATTTAAAGTAACAGCTTATTGCAACTGGTGAGGAAGACTATATTGGTTTTCTTCAGGTTTTAGGTTTTCATTTAACTGCAGAGCAAAAGATGCCGTCTCTTTCCAGAGGTCCAAAGCTTTTTATCAATATGCCTGAAACCTTCAAGCTGTTCAGTTACCTGGCAGTCAATCACTTAGTTGTTGATAGGTAGAAGGCTTTGTCATCAACAACTGCTGACCACTCCACAGACCAACCATTATTTGTTACTTTCATACATACCCCTAGCTACATTTCTTTTGTTAGCAACCAGCCCTACTGCTTGAACAAACAACAGTGTACGCAGCATTTACAATAAGTGCCAGTAATCTGCTTTTATCAGTTTCAGGACTCCCTTCACAATCCTTGTTTTTTAAAACAGTCCTTTTCCCATTTCAGTCCACAGTCAAAAATACTTAAAAGTTAAAAGGATGCTCTTTACAGCAGGGACATGGCATGTTCAATTCAGAAAGGCGTGCAGTGTTGCATTTTGGGAGAAGCAACATGATGAGACAGTGAGGCTGAGATTGCACTATCTTGATGGAGGTGGTACGAGGGGGACTTACTTTACATAATCCCATATCTTTCAAGAGCAACGGTGCAGGTCGATGAGATGAAAAAGGACAGAGTCTGGGATAGTTTGGACTTTATAAATAGGGACATTGTTATAAGATCCTTTCATCTCTTGTTAGCCCTCAGCTGGAATATTATGCATCATTCTGAGTACCACACTTTTTAAAAATGTTAATGTCTTGAGAAGAGTGTTGAAGTGGGTTAGTGGGAAGATACTTGGAATGAAGGACCTCCATGAATTAGAGAGATTGATGAAGCTTGGATTACACCAGAAATAGTTAAAAGAAGCCCGATTAGAAATGTTCAGAGTTATGGGGATTTTAATGGAGAAAGCCGAGAGAAGTGGGTTTTTAAGTCTTCTTTAGTGCCTTTCCATCATGACATGAGCATGATATCAACAATGACATAAGTTATTATGTACTCAGGAATTAACCATTTGCTCTAGAGAGAAAGCAACAAATGTTGGTCTATGGATGTACTACAGACAAATAAAAACAAAGCAAAATGTTCGGTACTCTCCTCTAAAGCTGTCAAAGCTAGGTCTATGGAAAATTTTAAACCTGAGATTGATCTGCAGCATTCTCAACGTATTTTTTCTTAGAATACTAGTGGTTGAGGACAGCAGATTATTATCTGAATGGTGATAGATTGGGAAAGAGTGAGATGCAATGAGGCCTGGCTGTCCTTGTACAGCAGTCACTGAAAGTAAGCATGCAGGTGCAGCAGGCAAATGGTATGTTGGCCTTCATAGCGAGAGAATTTGAGGATATTTTAATGTAATTGTGCAGGGTCTTGATGAGACCACACCTGGAGTATTGTGCGCAGGTTAATATACAGGCTCAGTTGTGAAGTTAAAGGCAGTTAGGAAGGCAAATGTAATGTTAGCAATCATTTCAAGACGGCTGGAATACAAGAGCAGAGATGTACTGCTGAGGCTGTACGAAGTTCCGCTCGGACTGCATATGGAATTTGAGAGTTTTGGGCCCCATTTTTAACAAAGGACGTGCTGGTGTTGGAGGTGGGGCCAAGAGGAGGTTTACAAGAATGGCCCTGGGAATGAAGGGCTTGTCATATGAGGAGTTATACAGGACTTTGGGTCTATACTTGATAGAGTTTAGAAGGATGAGAGGAATCCGATTGAAACTTATTTAACACAGAGAGTGTAGAGATAGTAGGAACTGCGGATGCTGGAGAATCTGAGGTAGCAAGGTATATAGGTGGATGAACACACCAGACCAAGCAGCATCAGAGAAATTTCTGAAGAAGGGTCTAGGCCCGAAACGTCAGCTTTCCTGCTCCTCTG
This sequence comes from Ginglymostoma cirratum, assembly GCA_024137785.1. Lineage (NCBI taxonomy): Eukaryota > Metazoa > Chordata > Chondrichthyes > Orectolobiformes > Ginglymostomatidae > Ginglymostoma > Ginglymostoma cirratum. The sequence continues at coordinate 26,251,925 of JAHRHZ010000013.1, forward strand.
ATGCTGCTTGGCCTGCTGTGTTCATCCAGCTCTACACCTTGTTATCTCAGAATACAGAAAGGCCTGGATTGAGTGGACATGGAGAAGATGTTTACACTAGTCAGGAGAGACTAGGACCTGAGAACACTGCCTCAGAGTGAAAGGATGACCTCTTAGAATTGGGATAAGGAGGAATTTTTTCACCCACAAGGTAGTTCATTTGTGGAACTCATTGCCGCAGAATTCTGTGGAGGCCAAGCGATTGAGTGTATTTAAGACAGAGGTAGAAAGGTTCTGATCAGTAAGGGGATCAGAAGTTGCGGGAGAAGGCAGGAGAATGGAATTGAGAAAAGTATCAGCCATGATCAAATGGTAGAGCAGGCTCGATGGGTCACATGGCCTAATTCAGCTCTTACATCTTAGTCCTATAGTATTATAGTTTTGGTCTCTTTATCTGAGGAAGGATGTCCTGGCTATGGAGGGAGTGCAACAAAGATTTAACCAACTGTATTATGGGATAGCAGGACTGACATATGAAGAGAGATTAAATCAGTTAGGAGTCTTTCCACTTGAGTTTAGAGGAATGAGGGGGGACCTCATAGAAACCTAAAAAAAACTGAAAGCATTAGAATGCAGGAATGATGTTCCCAATGTGTGGTTAATCCAGAACCAGGGATTATAGCTTAAGGAAATGAAGTAAGCCATTTAGGACTGAGCTGAGGTGAAATTTCTTCACCCAGTGCATGGTGAGCCTGTCGAATTCTCTGCTACAGAAAGTTGTTGAGGCCAAAACACTCAATGTTTTCAAGAAAGAGGTAAGGCGGGTTCTTGGGACTGAAGGGATGAAAGAGTTTGAGGAGAAAGCAGGCACAGGATACGGATTTGGGTGGTCACACATAATTAAGTTGAATGGTGGAGCAGACTCAAAGAGCTGAATGGCCTATTCGTGCTCTTAGTTTATGTATTATGTATTGTTACATATGTAACAATGGGCTGATTTCAAACAGCCATGCAAGAAAACATCATAGATACAAGCGAACTCAAATAACATCAAGCCTCGATTATCTATTTCCTATAATTCAAGGAATGTAATGCAGTGTGTTTTGTTTTAATTCTTGTATCAACATATTTTGTAACTTAGTAATTAAGCAATCTGGAGAAAACTTGTGATTTTGTTTATTAAAATGACAAATTGGTATTTCATTGGCTGTGGAATAGAATTGACAAAATGGCTGCTGATCTCCTGTTGTTTTGTCAATCTCATAACGGCGGGAGCTTAATAGATACAAGAATGCTCACACAGCAGTAAAAGAGACAACCTTCAGGATTAACAGATCTCATTAGTTGTATTGCTTGAATTTGAAATGTCCTGTTTCCAGAGATATTGATTAAATCAGCAAGTGCTGTGTTCACCTGAATTAAGAATGGATTTGAAATATTGGATTGACACAGCTACTTGTGCTCATGTCACTGAAGTGACTTTAGTAGTCACATTTCATGCTGCAATATCTGTCTAACATCTAATGGTGAAATTGGAAACATACGTCAGTCAACAGTGATCAAGTCAATTTGTCAAATCACATTTATTTTGCTGAAGATGCTTTGCAATATTGGCCTCTCAACACACTTAGCAAGAAATATTATGTGTTTTTGTAGACTTGCCTAAATGCTTGGCTTAATCCAGTATAATACTATACATATATCACCAGTTTAAAGCACACACATCTGCTGTAACAGGAAAAGGATTTATATTTTATTATTGATCCGTAGTAGCAGGCTAAGAAGTATCAATCGCAGGCTAAGCTGTACTCTGCCAACATCCATAATGTGCACAACGTGGTGCGTCAAGTCCTAAAGTAGATGAAGACTGATAAACAAATAGTTTGGTGGACAACTGCTAGGAAACACATCCATTTAAAAGCTTCACTATTTGGTTTTAATGCCATTTCGGCTTTGGCAGACATCATAGGCTACAGTCTGATGCCATATCTCAAAGCTAAATCCTTAAGCCTACCCAATAGGTTGAATAACAGACACATTAAGGCCACTTTAATTTCTTAAATAACAATCTAGAAGCCTGGATTTTATAACTTCAAGTTCAGTGCAGAACTGAAGGAGAATCAGAAAGTATTATCATTTATTACATACTATACAACATGGGGCATTACAGGATATAATGGCAGTCAGATGTTTGGACATATTACTTATTGTAGCAGATGAGAGATGTAAGAGGTTCATCTTATTTTGAGAACTAAGAATAACCACAGATACTCAGATTGAAATGATGAACTGTGAAAGTCACTTAAAATAAATGCCACTTGATAGGTGCAAAACCAAAAGTAGCAAAGATAGAAATTCCGGAGATAGAAATGGAATAGAAACATAACAGAAACATAGGAGCAGGAGTAAATATCTCAGTCCTTAGAGCCTGCTCCACCATTCAGTATGATCATGGCTGATCATCCAACTAGGTGAGCACAGGGAACTTTCTCCCCATATCCTTTGATCCTTTTACCCCCCAGAACTGTGGTTAGACTATTTTAATCAAACAGTAAAAAAAGGGAAGATATTTACACACAGTTTTGTAGATATGATTATGTTATTTTACTTGAGTGATTTGTTTCTTTTACATACATTTATACTGTAAATAGATGAGGGTATTTGCAGAAAAATCTACTCCAGTGCTGAGTTCTGTTAACACAGGTGCTCCCTTCAGTAAGTGGGAGTGTCATAACTGATAAGTAAAGCTTTTGTTATGAACAAACCACTTCCTTTGATTGCTGCTTCTTTAAAACAAAAGCAGCCATACAGAACCTGACAAATCATTATTATGAGCGTGCCACCACAGGTTAGATGAGCCATCTCTTGTACGGAAATGAAGAGCAGAACTGGTAAGTTCGTGATTATAACTGCATTGTTAACTCAGTGTAAATTAATGTCATGTGTAAACTGTATTACAAGTATAATAAAATAAAGCCGTTAGAAAGATGTGACTGATTACAAAATAAAAATTGCCTATGTTACAAAAGAAAAGCAGTTCCAGTTTGTACTCCCTTTGAAATGTTAATACAATATAGAAAATTAAAGTTTATTTAAACATCTTGATGAGTACAGCACAATGATAGGACAGTGTGTGAATCACTGAACTTTTACATGTAGCTAGCTGGCAAGAAGTAGTTATCTGCAAGTTTTAGTCACAGTGCTTGGCTCAGTTGATGATTGAATGTAAGAAATCTATATATTTTGCAGTCTTGTCAAGCATTTGATGCTGTAATGAAGAGTGACACTTTACTAAGCAGCTTGTCATTTTGGCATTATAGCACATCACTGCTGTGTACTGAATGGATCCTGTAGCATGCAGATGTTCTTTTGTTTGTTTAACATTGCATGAATTTCAGTGTTAACTGAAACCGTATCAATAGAACATGGCTGTAGCATGATCTCACCATTTCATTAGCAGAGGATAAAATCTAAATCCATATCTTTGCCTATAATACGATCATTGGTCAGAAATGGATGCTTTGTATGCTGTTTTGAGCATTTTAACCATGTTCCCCGGCTTTATTTTCAGTGTCAAAATAAGTGGGGAAAATATGCCGATTATTGATGATGTGATACTCCTTTCCCATAACTACTGATTTATTAGGATGGTACATAAAAAGGATAAAAATATGTTTAATGTTATATAAATGTCAGCTTTAGGCCTTTAAAAAAGATATTGAATATTGCCTTATCATTGCAATGTAGATAAAAGGAAGTGCAACAATATTTTAGTAGACTCGTGTTATGGAACTGAATTTAAAGGCAGATGGTCACAAGTTAACATCTCAACATCGACTGTTAATTTTATCTGTTCAAGATAGAGAAATGATATATAAGAAGAGGTTAAGTCTCATTTCATGGAAACTAACAAGTTAATATAACGTCTCTCAGCTGGTTGTTTCCACAATGTCTGGATTTATTCTGCTACAGCTTGGTTAATTCATTATTTCTGCTGGATTTGGTGATTTATAGGCACTGGTTTTCCAACTGTTTCTGAATGAATAATGTACATAATTTGGGGAAATATAATCAGAAAGTTAGGTGGAGTCTTGTTACACTGGATCTCTGCCCAGTTTTGGATTTGCCCAATTTCCTCTTTTTCCAGTGGTCACAGTGGTCCAGTGGTCCATTTTTATGCTGTTCCAAACAAACAAGACATCTTACAGCTCATTATGAGTTATGGCTTTTTGTTAGTAATCCACTTACACTGTAGGCCCCATGCTGCTTGCAACTGTTGAGGTAAGTTAAGGTAATCACTGGGCATATGAACAATGTTTTACAATCATCTGCACACAGATACATTTAACATATCAGTTATGTTATTCAGTCATGCTAGGAATTCCATCTCCTTCTTAAGAAGCAATGAGTGATGGCATGACTCTCAATGTAAGCTTTTCAAGCACTGAAAGTCAGCATCAGCAATATAGGCCCTTTGAGTTTATCATTAATTTGTCTCCCTTATTGGATGATGTTTGCATTAGTTTGTCTATTTTTAAAACTAATCATACATCTGATCAAAGGGATCATTTCTGTTGTGCTCTCATAGATGATGCCAATTACATCATGCAAATGTTTGTCATGATAAATACTTGTATTTAATGAGGGACTTCACAAGCACAGTAGACTGTAAAACATAAAGGTGAAATGTTCTGAGGTAAACAAGGTTCTAGGATATGCTCAGATTTCAGATGCTATTCACAAACTACTCAACTTCAAGGTTTTTGAGAAAATTTGTAGCTCAGAATGTTGACGTGGTTGTTGACTTGCTTGCTGAGCTGACAAGTTTGTTCGTAAACGTTTCGTCACCATACAAGGTAACATCAGTACGCCACCAGTGAAGTATCGATGTTCTGTCCAGCTTGCTATTTGAGTGTCTCAGTTTGCAGGGATGGATGGCATCACATCTGGATTTGTTTCTTAGTTGTTGGTATATGGGTCTAGCTCTACATGTTTGTTAAGGGAATTCCAGTTTGAGTGCCAGGGCTCCAGGAATTCTTGTGCGTGTCTTTGGTTGGCTTCTCCTAGGATGGCTCTGTTTTCCCAGTCATGTCCCTCCAATTGTGGATTCGACAATCACAATTAATGTTATTTACAAGATACCATGCAAAGACTGCCAAAAGCATTACATAGAGCAAATTGGAAGGAAACTAGCCATCGGGATTCATGAACACCAACTAGCTACCAAGAGACGTGACCAACTAATCACTCATTTCAATACACATAGACAAAGACGGATACCAATTCGACTGGGACAACGTAGCCATCCTAGGACAAGCCAACCAAAGACACACACAAGAATTCTGGGAGGCCTGACTCTCAAACCAGAATTCCATTAACAAACATGTAGAATTGGACCCCATATACCAACCATTAAGAAACAAATCCGGGAGTGATACCACCCACCCCAGCAAACTGAGACACATAAATAGCAAGTGGGACAGAACACTGATGCTTCACTGGAGGCGTACTGGTGATGTTACCCTATATGCTGACAAAACGTTTGCGAACAAACTTATCAGCTCGGCGAGCAAGTTAATAACCGCAACTATTCAACTCTTCTGAAACTTTCACCTGTGTGTAACATTTTAACACAAATATAAATCTGCATTTTAAACTTAAATCAGCTCAATACATAAAAATTCAGAGATGTATTTGCATGTTCAGTCTTAACTTTTATTTTCTGCTGCATTCCATTATTGTTTCTCTTGCTTTGCGCATCAGGTATCATGAGCAAACGTCTATTGTCCCAATTTCTCCTAAATCACTCTGTAAAATGCTCCTAGAATATCTGAAATAATACCTAATTTTACTTGTCATCTTTCTCTCTGTGATTCGTAATAGGTCTACATGGTGTAGAAAAAGCATGTAGAATAATGTCTATTTTTCCACAGACAACTATGAAAGTTATAGGTCTCCCAGACTATTAGCCATCAGAACTTTGGGACTCAAGAGGTTGTCTAAAGTGATAGTTTGATTAAAACAGGACCAAAGATCTAAAATTAGCCTTAAAGAGAAGCACTAATTTGTACTGACACCATGAATTAGATAATGGTCTTTTCTAGCCTACATGTGACTCCAGACCCACTGCAGTGTGGTTGACTCTCAACAGCTCTCTGAGCAATTAGGAATTAGTAATAAATGCTACCTAGCCACATTCCATGAATGATTTTAAAAAATCTTTAGTGCTAACAATTCCCAAATACTGAGGCCTCAATTTTTCCCCTTGAACTACTAAATGAGTGAAATATTTTCATGTCACTCCATGCCTGTGCCATGTCTCTCATGTGTCATCCATAGCCACTCACTCAGTATATCCTATGGGAAGGCCCAGGATATCTTTGAAATAGACATTGAAAATAAACTGCTGATTATTTAATACAGTTGTCATTCAGAATGCTTCATTAAAAAAAATTATAGTAATCCAGAAAGTGTAGATTTTTTCAAGTGTCACTCTATTGTGAAACATGTATTTACTGAATAGAGCCATAAATAATCCTGTATATATAATAATTAAAAATCCTGTAATAACCTATTAAAGTATTCAACCAAAATGTGAACACAACCCCTGCTGAGATAACTTAATAGAGTTTAAAACACAACCAGGCATTCATAATAGGCTCAACTGTTAAACAAATCATTACTAATGCTAACAGTAGAGTCCATTGAAATGGTGGGATAGTTGAATATTTGATTAGTAAGCTACACCAGATGTCCTATCAAGAGAGCAGCAAGCCGTCTCCTTTTGGTGCTCCAAGTGTAAGTTGTTTAATTTTTTTTTGCAATCCAAGAGATCTCTGAACATTTAAATCAAATCAGATCATTATAATGAGATACCAAACAGTATTTGAAAATATAACTGCACTTTTCCTCGGTTTCTTTTGAACGTTTATGAACAATTTTACGAGCTGGTAATAGGTCCATAAATATTTCAACCTTCTAGCCAAGACCAACCACATGACTACTGAGATCACCATTCACAGCATACCTCAGAGGCTCATCCACATATTCAGTAAATCCTTTCTATACACACACATTACAATACATCAATTGAACATTGACAAAACAAGAGACATGAAGTCAAAACTTTTCATCTTGTTCACATCAGGACTGAAACACAAGAAAGCCACTTTATAAAAGGAAACACTATTTAATATGGCATAGGTATCTGATAGCCAAGCAAAGTCCAAACATGGAGATATAGAAGGAACGGCTAACTGATTAAATTTAATTAGGAAAACCAATTATGATCGATTAGGGTGTTGCCATCATGATACAGCAGGGATTGGCTGTTTTGTGCATTGAAAAAGATACAAAATGTGAACATATTCTTCATGCCTACAAAGAAAAAGACCCTGTGCATGAATGTGTGTAGATTCTGGGACATGTATCTCAATCACATTGTGAGCCAGACTGATAATTTTAAATTCGTTTCTGGTTTAATTTTTAACACAATCAAATTTCATAAATGTTGTCGAACTACAGAATCACATCAATGCTGGGCACTGCATTCTAAGTTTTCCAAGCATGGAATGTTTGAGCACCTCATAGCTAAGCGTGTAATAGTGACATCTGAAGTTGTCAAAATGGTTAACATTTACTTGTCAGAATGTCCCTAACTTCGCAACAAGTCAGTGGTCATGACGTTCCTAATGAAATTGGGTTTTTATTGAACTTCCCAAGCCTTGCTAGCTTATGAAAATAGTGGTGGGGGAGGGAAAGAAATTCAGATTTGCTCAGACTCACATTTCACCCTATAACCTCTGAAAGGTATTTGTGTAGCCATGACAGAAGACCTTTTTGATTTGCAAACTGGCCACACAAAACCAGTACAGAGTCATGAAGGCATGGCAAATTAATTCTTCCAACAAAAAAAAAGACCCTAAATTTTGTGCATTTCCAAATCCATTCCCATATCCGTATGGACACAAAAACCTAGGCGATGCATACTTCAGACTAACTGAGAAATGACTCAAAGTGGATTTGAATAAAGTGAGACTTAGAATGATCAGATGTTGTTATGTTTAGGCCTTCATACAGGAAATGTAACACCACTTGTGGCAGCTTGTCTTCTGTACTAGAGATGGTGAAGACTGATGTCTCTGACACGTGGAACTGTTTATTGCTGGATACTAATAGATGAATCGAAAATGCTGAGGTTGAATTTTCTGGAACTTCTTCGTTCTGTTGATTAGGTAGCTTGTTTCAAATCCCAAAAGGAATACTGATCCTCACCTCTGCAAAAGGAACCCTTTGACTCAGTGAAATGTTCCCCTCTCTCGGTCAGAGTTTGGACCCTACAGCCAGTCCCCATGTATGGTGCATCAGTTCTAAACACTTCATCCAGTGGATAGAGGTGCTCTCCCTGCGCCATTCTTTGGCAAGGAAAATGACTATCAATTATCTTGCCTTTTGGCTGTGAAATAACTGCACAGAGGCTGGTACCCCATCACCAAAAATCCCCTCATTTACCTGTGCACAGTACACTGGCTGTAGCAGGCCAGCTTAAAGTCAGTCACCTGAACTGAGGAGATTCTCATCTCCTTTTTTTCACACATTCACGGGATGCGGGCACCGCTGAGTAGGCAGCATTTATTGCTCATTCCTAATTGCCCAGGGGGCCGCTAAGAGCCAACCACATTGCTGTGGGTCTGGAGTCACATGTAGGCCAGACCAGGAAGGGATGGCACTTTTCTTACCTAAAGGACATCAGTGAACCAGATGGGGTTTTCCTGACAATTGACAATGGATTCATGGTCACCATTAGACTCTTAATTCCAGATACTTATTGAATTCAAATTCCACCATCTGCCGTGGAGGAATTCGAACCCAGGTCCCCAGAATGTTATCTGGCTCTCTAGATTAACAGTCCAGTGAGAATACCATGAGGCCATTGCTTCCCCATCAACCCTCCTGGTTATATTAGTCAGCCAGGGCTTTCCTGATTGGGGTTGTTGACCTAGGCTAATCAATGACCTTGTAGTCAATGAGGTCAACCTGGTTCTAATCACTACATCTCTCCCCCAGACCTCGCCAAGTCCAAGGATGTAGGCCTGTTGTTTGGCTTGTAGCTTTTCCTGCGACGTTTCCACCCCAATTCCGAATCCTCTGGTTCGGACTCTGACATGGCTGGTGTGTACCGGACCATAGCCTTTCTCTTGCAACTGGAGCATCTTGGGACAGTTTCCTCCTCTTCTTCTGGCAGTAACGCTATTGAAGCTGCATTTATCTCAGACTCTGAGGTTTGCTCGACGGAGGGAGAGAACCTACAGTTTCTGACAGGCCTTTCTGGCTGTTCTGAGGGCCCAGGTAAGTTTTTGGTCCTGCCCCATTTGCGAGGTAGCAGCTTTCAGGTGATCCATGTGTGACGAATGTGGGTCACTGCTGGTTGGCACTCTGGACACTGCCCCAACAACGCAGCTATGTTGGCATCCAACCCTGGCCATCAAAACATAGCTTCTTGCCAGCATCTTCATCTTGGAAACCCCTGCATGATGCTGTTGGAGTTCAGCCAGTATCTGGCAGCAACCTTCACTTGGGACAATAAGCCTTGCTCCCCACAGTGATGTGATGTCCTCTGCGGTGATCTGCTTTTGCCAGATCCAGAAAGGTTTTAATCCAGGTTGCAATGGCCCTTCTGTTTCCCCATTACCACCAGCTGTTTTAGTTTCGCTAGCAGTGGGTCTTTTTGTGTCCACAGTCGGATATTGATCACGTGACTGGATGGGTGTCTAGGAAAATGGGCTGTTCCAAGGGATGTACCACCAGTGGAGTATCTGCCAATTGGAACCGGCTCAAGGCATCAGCATTAACCACTCGGCTTCTTGGATGGTGTTCTAACGTGTACTTGTACACGCTGAGAATGAGGGCCCAATGCTGAATTCAGCCGGAAGCTATGGGTGGCACCGCCTTGTCTTCCTCCAGGGGTTTGTGATCTGGTACTATGACAAATTCCTGTCCATACATGTACCAGTCAAAATGCCTCACACCAAAGATGACCGCCAAACCTTCCTTCTCTATCTGGCATATTTGTGTCCGGCCTCAACCAAAGTCCGGGAAGCAAACACTGTCGTGTGTTCCTGTCCATTGGGCCACCAGCGAGTCAACACTACCCCGATACTGTATAGGAAGGTATCACATGGTAGCAACACTTCTTGCATCAGATTGGAGTGGGCCAATACCTTAGATGACAATAGTTGCTTTTTCACTTCCCTAAAGGCCACTTCTTGGCTACACGACCATTTCCAATGCTGACCTTTTTTTCGATAGCAGGTATAAGGGTGCCAAGATGGAAGCCAGGTTGTATATGAATCTTCCATAATAATTTACTAATCCAAGGAAAGTCCTAAGCTCTGATGCAGATGTGGGAGTTGGGGTTCCTTTGAGCGCCCTCACTTTCTCTTCCAATGAGTGTAACCCGGTTTTGTCAACTCTGTAACCCAAATAGGTCAGTTGGAGTACTTGGAACATGCATTTTTTCCCTTTTAAGGTGTACGCCCGCCTGGGAGAAATGTTTAAGCACTGTGTCCAAGTTGTCCATGTGCTCTTTATTGGTCTTCCCGGTTAATAGTACATCACCCAGCTAAATGGCAACCTGGGGCAGCCCTTGTAAATTGTTCTCCATGGTCTGCTAGAAAAGGGCGCAGGCTGATGGTACCCTAAGTGGCAGCCTTGTAAATTGGTATAAACCCTTACGGGTATTAATTGTAGCGTAGTGCTGGGACTCCTAATCCAGTCACAATTGCAGGTAGGTGTGGTTCATGTCCAGCTTCGTAAAGGATAGCCCATCTGCCAACTTTGCGTGCAAGTGCTCAATGTGAGGGATCGAGTATTTATCCAATGTAGGTAAATTTTTCTCAGCCAATTCTGCCCTATTAGGCTTGGGCCTGAGTGCTTTACTACCATAAGGGGTAACTGCAGCAACTGCCTCTCATAGGAGACCCCTTAATTTGTAACGGTCCCCCAGTGTATGTTCTCGGCCTGGCTGAGGTCTTATTCAAACTTAAGAGTTGGAGTCCCGAGTGAATCTTGTCAAAGACAGATTCTGCAACCACAGATACAGCTGCACCAGTATTGACCTTCATAGGACCTGAACCATCACCACCCACCACCACCCTCCTCTGCTTGGCTGAGCTCGTCCTCACCCTCAACAACTTCTCTTTTAACTCCTCATTTTCTTCAGGGAGGAGGGGTTGCCATGGGTACCCGCATGGGCCCTAGTTATGCCTGTCTCTTCGTGGGGTACATGGAACATTCCTTGTTCTAGTCCTATTTTGGCCCCCACCCACAACTCTTTCTCCGATACATCAATGATATCATCGGTGCTGCTTCCCTCTCTTGTCTAGAATTGGAAAACTTCATCAATTTCGCCTCCAATTTCCCTACAGCCCTCTGGACTCAATATTGAGTTCAATAATTTTAGGGCCTAAACTTTCCCATTTCCCAGCCCCCTACCCCACACACCTGGCCTTATCACCACATAGCCTGCCATTTCACACCCGCTGTTGTTAGTCACTAACAGTCCCCGTTAACAACTATTCACCCTCCCAGCCTGATCGTTAGCAACTCTTTTGTCCAACTGTCTTTCTCTGTCTTAGGATAGAGCCCAATCGTTTACTCCCTACCCCACCCACCTCCCTATTTTCTGCATATAAACTGACGTTTTCCCAGCCACCATCAATTCTGAGGAAGGGTCACTGGACCTGAAACGTTAACTCTGTTTTCTCCTCCACAGATTCTGCCAGGCCTGCTGAGCTTTTCCAGCAACTTTGTTTTTGACCTTCATAGGAACTGGGTGACCATTTAACCAAACATTAATTTTAATCAGTTCTGATTTGGATAGCATTCAGCAATTTAATTGTTCCAACCCATATATAGTGGGACTTTCCAGGGTGTGCACTGTCCTGGGTACTGGCCTACAAGTTTTCTTACTCAAGTCAGGTCTTGTCAGACTTCTTTGTTGTCTCGAGTCTGCAAACCGGCAGCAACTACAATGGCTTGCCGGCCCAGATCCTGGAGAACTTTTTCGCCACTTGACTGAGGTTCGGCTTTGTTTTGGGGTTTTGCTGTGGGCAGTCCTAGGGTCCCTCTGCTCAGGACATGCCCTGCGTGAAGCTCTGTTATTGCCGACAGTCAAGTGGTGTTCCCCAAACTAAGTCGGAGAGATGACTGAGTCCACTTCCACTGGGATGCCCTTAGCTCCCATGCTCCAGTTGCTGCATTTTCTAATGAGAAAGCTAGTTGCACTGCCTGTTTGAAGTCCAGTTAGGCTTCAGCTAGTAGGTGCTTCTGCATGGTTATGTCATTAATCTCACTGACCAAACGATCTCTCAGCATCTCATTCACTGTTAACTCAAAATCACTTGCCTTTGCCAGTCGCCTGAACCTCGTCAAAGATCCTGATACGGATCCCCTGGTTCTCTAACAGCCAAATAAAAACAGATAGCACCTCAGAATTAGAGGGGCTTTGGGTTCGTAATATTTCTTAACTAGCTCCATCAACTCTCAGAAGGTTTTAGTGTCTAGTGCCTCTGGGAAAGTTAGGCACCTTATAGCTTAGAAAGCTGCGGGTCCACAAGCAGCCAGAAGGATTGCTTATTGCTGTTCATCTGCCTCAATGTCATTTGCCCAGAAAAAAAATTGCATTCTTTTCACATGCTGGTAGTTCTGCTGTAATGCATGTTTCATTAACACGAACTGGCTGTCACATGGTTGATGAATAGTGGACGCTGTTTGAATAACACAAACTTTCTGCTCTACAGATATAACGATTTTCTGTAGCCATTTCCCTATAAAGTGATTTTCTATATGCAAGGTCACACAAGAATGCAACTATCACATTATAGGAGAACTACCTGCACTGGGACCAGTCTTTGATAGCAGGATCAAATGAGTCAAGCTTCCCAAATAAAGCCATGATGTCAGAAATGTTTACCCAAACTCCAAGATGTCTGCAGCAAATGAATGTTCTTCAGGCAGGTCCCATTTTCTCTCGCCACCACTGAAACAACCGCACAGAGGCCTGTATCCTGTCGCCAAGTCACCCTTTATTTACTTGTGCACAGTACACTGGCTGTGGTCAGCCAGCTCAGAATCAGTCCCATGGACTGAAGAGATTCTAAATACCCTGTTTATATTGGCCAGTCAGGGCTTTGCTAATTGACCCCAATCAATGACCTCATAGTCAACAAGGTCAACCTGGTTCCAATACAATAGACTGGTATGAAGGTGCTATGTCAATGCAAGAATATTCATGTTATTACTACCATGAATATCTTTCCCCTACTTCACAGTATGCTCCAAAGGATGAGTGTCATGGTGCAAAAATAAAATCTCAGCAAAATATAATTCCAAAGCTAGCAGAATCTAAGAATAAAGGGAAAATGTTTGAAGATTGAAAGAAAAGCACTAAAGTCAAGTACTCATCAGCAAAACAAACAAAATGGAGAAAAGGGTACATGAAGCATATGTTAGAGTTAGTCAAAATAGTTTAAGGCTGTACTTTACTCCTTTGAGAAGTTTACTTCAGCACGTCAGGTCATAGAGTAGTCCAAAGCTGTAAAATCAGTCTGGATCTTATGAGTCTAATTTAAATGTTTAAATAATAACCTAATCACCTTTTTGCCAAGTTATCCGTTATAAAACTGAGCACCTTGCTATTTAGTAGTATAGAGCTGGACTTTTCAACCTGTACTAGTTAACTGAGTGGTTTTCATAAAATCTGCCTTTTCTCAGAGGAGCAATCCTGATGGACTGGATGACACAGCTGAAAACCCTAGTATCCAGGTTAGAGATAGTCCAATCATTTTACTTCCACCAGAACCAACAGTGATAATGTAAAATTTTGAGATCTCAAGACAAATTCTATGTGAATCTTCCCCAATTCAGGAGGCCACCGATCTCGCTCAGAGTGGGTATGGGAATGGGTTTTCTGAGAAGTGGAAAAATATCACACTGACAGATTCTGTCTTAAATTTCCTTCTTGTTCTGTATATTTTGTTCTGTATGTCGTTCTCTGTAAGGACAAGAGTTGAGTCAAACTCGCTCTGTACCAGATTGTTACTGTTCATTTGTACCCAAAATGAAAACATTTCATTTTCTATCTGTACCATCTCTAACTCACCGTGTGAAAGAAAAATGCCACAAAGTTGTGTTTTCATTGCATTAACACAAGCCTACATGTTCAGGGTATGGTTTGAATCAGATTTCAATACTACATGGTGGTAATTATGAAACACTTTGTCTATTTATTGTGTTTTGTTCCTTGGAGATATACAGAAATGATATGCCTCCAATTTTAATATATTGTTTTGATATGTTGATTGTGTGCTTCCAGCAGCTTGCCCACAGCTTAGAGTCTTTTTCTTTGACACCACACTCAAGCTTAATTAATAACATACAATGAGCAGTTAGCTATCAACAGACATACATTATCAAACACTGAATAACTAAACTCTACACATTTTCCCTCTTGTGAAGCTAAACAGCATCTTTTATATTAAGCCATATTAAACAATGAACATGTGCACATCAAGTCATGCCTTAGAGTTCAAGTGTGTCTGTTTTCTCCAAGTACAGAAATAGGCTTTGAGATATGTATTTCGGTCATGATGACATGGAGATCTATTAATTTGAAGTTGTGGTTCTTCATGATCAGCTTGATGAGGCAGATGATCAACATCATTGTCATTCCTGAGAAAGTAGAATGCATATATATGAAATGTGTACAGTAATGACTGGACTTGAAATATCCTAGTCTGCTCAGTCACTAAGTATTTCAGTTGAACCTGTGTGCCTTCAACAGATAAATATTAGAACCGTGTGATCTGCTTTGGCCTTGGTAGAGCTGAGCAAGTTTATGATGCAGTTTGCCTGGTTGATGTTCATCAAATCTCCAACTTCAAACTGATTTCTTTGTGCATCTTCCATTATTAAAATGTTCTTTTTGTTAATCCTTGTGATTTCTTCTGTTTTCATGCTGTCGTTCATGTTAAATTTTAGTGATGCTTGAAGGATAGTCTGTAGTATGCAAAAATGAAAACTAGGCATAAGTGTGGCTAGCATCTTTCTGGTCAGGAAATGTGGGGTGGATTGATATGAAATGTTCAAAACTTTTCTCACCAACAAAAAAGATCTTGGTTTGTCCTTTATCACGTTATTGAATGGTTAGATTGCTAGTTATATTAGATGGTGGTGAATTCCATAGGTGGATAGGAACCTACTGGGAAAAAAACATAATCTGTCATGAAAGTCTTTGGAAAATCTCATGGATAAACAACCTGCCTAGAATGGTGATTATGGAACTTACTGTAGTGATTTCCATCCATTTTTCTATGCAGGTCCTGAACAACAAATGAAATATACTGGTTGCTCGGGGTTGCTAGCAATACTTCCTTGCGTAGTTTTTTTCAGTGCATAGACTTCCAAGATCCGTGTGTGGCCATGACTTTCAAATTTGGAAGTCAGTGCTACAGCATGCCAAAGCTTGGAGTGAAGGGAACACTGGTACTTGCTATTCTCCAAAAATATCAACTTGGAATTACTGCCATTGTTATACTGACCGTGGAGTCAATTATAGAAATGTGATTAGAGCAGACGTTACAAAGCTAAGTAATATCTAATATTGATTGGCGGAATTAAGTTTTGAAAGACTTTGGAGAATACATCTATTTCAAATTTTGTGGAAATGCCTGAAGTGGTTTCAATAAAAGCGTTCATAGAAAATTCGCTGTGGACATTCCAGTCTATTTTTCTAATGTTTGATCAGGGATAGTCAACATCATTTTGTCAGAGGCTGCTCAACTGCCTGGGTGGCTGGTTTTTAATGCAGAGTGATGTCAACATCCTGGGTTCAATTTTCCACACTGGCTGAGCTTTCCATGAAGGACTTTCCTTCTCAATATCTTTCCCTCATCTGAGACTTGGTGACCATCAGGTTAAACAACTTCCAGTTGTCTCTGTTTAATGAGAGGGTAGCTCTGTGGTCCGGTAGGACTATGATGACTATTTTTTCTTTTACATACCTAAAAAATCTGGTTCTATCTTTCATGGAGGTGACCAATTGTACAGATGAGGGTAAGGCAGTTGATGTGGTTTTTTTATGGATTTCAGCAAAGTCTTGACAAGGTCCTACATGGGACATTGATAAAGAAGGTAGAAGTACATGGATTCAGGGTAACTTGGACTATTTTGCTCATGTTATGTCCTTGCACATTTAAGTTAAGCATCTCAGTGAGGCAGAACTAATCCCAGGTAACTTTTAAAGGGCGCATGTGGGCCACAGAGCAGAAAGCTAAGACCTCATAGCCTGCACAGGGACACTGCACTGATTCTCTGTCAATGTGATCTGTTAGTATCATGTTAGATGCTTTTATATCTAATGATACTTTTGTGGTTGATATGGGGCTGGGTGGTTTTATTACTCATGAAGCAATTGCAATGCCATACTGTCTGTTTGGCCCTTGACTGGTGGTACTTTCCTCAGTATAATGTCCAATAAAAGAGTTCCATATGGAGTCTTTCCATACCCTCCATGTCAGAGTACTCCATATCCCATTGTATGGAGAATTGTGCAAAGCCATCATTTATATGTGATGGAAGTGCTGACTGCTCATATTATGAAAGACTTATTCTACTCATTCTGTTTCCCTCAATATGTTAATTGCAAATGTGACTGATGGACCCATTCACAGCAGGAGTCATCATTGCAGTGCAATGCAGCAGGGAAAGAAAGGAGGAACAGATACACGAGCAAGTACAGGGCCAGCAGAAACTTCCAGCAGATGCTGAGCCTCCATATGAAGGTGTCACAACTAAAGGGACCTCAGGTACAAAGAAGGCACAGGAAGATGAGCGTCAATCTTCCTTGCTGCCATTTCCTCCAGGTTTGAGAGATTTCAAAAGGACATGAAAGGCAAATATTTTACACAGAAGGTGGTTCATGTGTACAATGAACTTCCTGAGGTTGTGGTGGATGTGGGCACAGTTACACCATTTAAAAGACACTTCAGTAAGTACATGAATGGAAATGGTTTGGACGGATACAGGACAGGAGAAGGCAGGTAGAACTAGTTTAGTTTGGGATGATGTTCGGTGTGGACTGGTTGGACTGAAAGGTCTGTTTCCGTGCTCTATGACCCTATGACTGTATGAGCAAAATGCAGTGTTGGCACAAGCTGAGAATGTTTCGGGACTATCACACAACCGCTGGATTGGGACCTGTGACCTGAAGGCATGGGTGGCCACTCTAACTCGGTGGTTTTTCAAGGAGCTACTGGGGACTTGTGTGACGTTACTCAATCACCTACCCATGAACATACTAAACTGTTAGTGAGGTCATCATACCTGACCACACCACTCCATCTTGTTTCCCAATGATGGGGTTAGTTTTGCAGTCCAGGCAGCAGGATTTGGAAACATAGATGGCTTTCATCAGGTGCAGGATTCGATAGACTGTGCCCACATCGCACCGAGAGGGCCATATCATAATGCAGCTGAGTTCTTCAAACGAAAAGGCTTCCATTCCATCGATGTGCAGATCATCTGTGATCATCATTACCACTGCTTTCAAGTTTGTTCCCATTGCTTTAGGAGCTGCCATGATGCATAAATTCTTCAGAAGACTCATGTCCTTGCTGCATTTGAGAAACTAGATGCCTTACAAGTCTGGCTACTGGGAGACAAGGGCCTTACTGATGACTCTGTTGTGTACCCTCTCAGTGAGGCAGAGCATGGATACAATGCAGTGCAACTCTGCAACTCTTCAACTCAGGCCACGATGACCAGACAGACAGCCTCCTGAAAATGAGTTTCCAATCATCAAATTGGTCTGGATGGCCTTGCAATATATTCCAGACTGACTGTGTACTACTTTATCATTCCATGCTGTTCTCTGCACAACTGGAACAGTCAAAGAGGTGACGTGATGGATGCTGAAGAGCTAGGAGAGCAGCTGCAGTCTTCGAGCAGGAAGATGAGGGCACCGTACAGGTCAGCCATCATGTTCTGTAGAGCCACTTGCTACAAATCAGTGAGGACTTAATAACACCCGATTCCAGTAGATGAGCATTGGGTGCATTGGCCATGTGTTGTCTATAACATTGTTGCTGCTCAACAGGCAATCAATCCGTTTCTATTCCAAGAGGCAAGTGCAGCTTCTGTTTGTTTATTTCCGTTCACGTTTGGTGTTGGTGAATAAATCTGAATCTTTTGTACTGTTCGACGTCTTCCATGCTTGTGATAGTTCCACATTGAACCATGATGAGATGCTGTACTATGATAGCCATTGGAAAAAAATAGCAGTAACTTCAATAATTGTAAGAGGTACTGTGGCTAAGAACAGGTAAACAGTGTAACCTGGATCTTACACCATGAGAGGTGTAGGAATGTACATTCGTACGTGTAAAGGACTGTCAGCTGTTCCACCAATTTGTCATGAGAAGCTTTGGTTTACAGCTGCTGTGCCACTACATTCAGAACGAATGGCAGCTCTGGACTGCTAACACCAGGGATACCAGTACATCCTGAGATATCCAGCAAAGGTGAACACTTCTGGGTCCGGCAAGTGGGAGAATCAGGATAACATAACAGAAGAAACGTACAAGAGGAGTATAGGAGATAGTTACTGAGGTGAGCTTGAGACGACCACGCAAGAAACTCACTAGGCCTCACAGAGAGAAACCCTTCCTGAAACTCACGGAAAATGACAAAAAAAAACGAGAAGATTCAGAATGAAGTTTCTGCTAAATGGGTTTGGTAATTCATATTCTGAGAGACAGGAAAGGAAGAATCTATTTCAATGAAGGGAACTGACGCTCTCAGTACCTACAATCTTAGATTGGGTTTGAATTCTACCTGAGGACCTGCACCAGAGAATTGCTATGAGATTTTACTTTTGTACTTTGACTGGAATGGAACAAGGAAATGTGCTACTGCAAATATAAAAAAATCCCCAGCAAATCTATCTTTCTATACCTCTGCAGTTTTTTCTTTAGAAAAAGGGTTAGAGACCTCATTGTTTTGAGTCATCATTCCCAGGAAAAGCAAGTGTAGGATAGAACATTTGCAATCCTACGACTTCAATATCGAATTATTACTTGTCGAGTGTTGAATACCATACTTTTTCTTTTAAAGCTTATGAGAAACACTATCACCTGCCCATCCTGTCAGTTACTAAAGGATAAAACACTTTTGTTTAAAATATACTACTTTCATTCAGTCAAAAGGTGGAAAAGAGGAAACCATCCCTTTCATCTCGCTTTTGTTCATAACATGGGCTTTAATTCCGCTACTCTAAATTTGAACACTAGAAAATCAATCATTGATGTTATAAATGTTCATTTCTACTGGCTGAATGTAAAATTGTGTTGTTCTAGTCAAATGAGTGCTGTGAATGGAATATGATCAGCCAGCTGGACCTCTTAGAATATGAGTTCCCTGATTGGGGCTGTTAATCTGGTCCAATCATGGATCCCTGGATGACAGGTGAAAAAAGGCTGAATGTTAGAGATACTGACATTAAAGTACCTGACTCTGTATGAAGCAGTACTAAAGTTAAGGACTGTTCAATAAAGAGTAACTTGGTGATGGGATATCGGCCTTTGTCGAGTTATGTGAATGAGCTTCACAGGTAATTGCAGATCAAATTCTGCTTTATTCCTTCCATGGACATTGACTTCATCAAGAAAGTTGAGTATCTACTCAACAATTGACATTGTCAAATGAAATATACTTCTGGAATGTACTAGGTCCTGAACTTAATCTGTAGGGAATTTTGCAGCGTAAAAGCATTCCTTCTTGAGTAACAAAAGCTGCAAGAAGTTGACTAGTGGTATCTAGAAATAGTCCTATCACTGCATTTCCAGCTTTAGGATAAAACTTCTAGCTACTGCTGGAAACCAGTAATCAGAACACTTAAAATGTTAAAGGCTAGTCTAATAGTGACCATGTAACCATTGCCCATTGTTGTAAATACCCACTGGGTTCATGTTTCTTCCTTTAGGGAAGTAAACCTGCAAATTGTATGTGGTCTGGCAATCTGATTGACTCCTAACTGCTCTCTGAAATGGCCTTGTGAGCCACTCAGTTCAAGGGCACATTAGGGATGGACAATAAATGCTGGCCCAGCCAGTGACACTCACATCCCATGAATGAACTTCTAAAAGAACATCATCAACAGGCTCCTACTAAAATAAAATCTTGACTTGCTTATTTAGTCTTTAACCTGCCCATTATATTCATGCATACCCTGCAGTTCACAAGTTCTAGAGTGCATGCACTGGTGTCATAGTACTTCAGGCAGCCTTACGCTGTCTGATTAGTTGTTGGATCTGTAGAATGATGAGGTGGGATAGCCAGGAAGCCTCCTTCCACCTCACAATGAAATATTGGCTCTGCACCTTCCACAGGCATAGGTGCATCTACTGAGGCTGGGCAATTCCTATGAGACCTTGAAATTTTGCTGGTTTGGCAATGATCTCTGTCCCTTCTTCCACTTCATGGCACCTGGCAACTGTTAATTTCCCAATACACTTTCTCATGACGGTATTCTTTTTCAAAGCTAATACATTCCTTGAAAAATTCTGCTCCCATCCAAGACATTGCTGGGAGCTACTGTCACATTTATAGTGATATTTGTGTTTTCTCCAAGTATACGAGCACAGTAAGACAATTGGATACCTCCCAAGAAATTGGCATAAATAATATGTAGGAAAGGAAAGTACAGAATGCAATGGCACAACCATGTGGGAATTGTCTCTATATGTACAACCGTTAACAAGTTTTGGTTCATTATCCGTGAAGAGTAACTTTTCTCGGGCTGTCATTGCCATTATATTCACATCTTATTCATACATGAACCAGAATGTGAACAATCGGATGACAAGTAATTTAAAATATATTGCTTTTGTTTTTATGAACAACAAACAACTTTATTTATCAGCTTGTATAATTTATTTATTTCACATCCTCACTTCCTCCACTAGTGATCAACCCCATGAAGGATTCTGACCAAGTGTCTTCCTATCTTGCATTGATAAACAACTTTGCATTCTTATTTGCTGCCAATAGTTATGAGATGGTCTCCAATGATTGTAAGGTTCTCGGCAGGTCCATTGCAGGCCCCTTTAATAGCGCGTAACTAAAACACTAGAGGAGAAGTCAGTTTCTTTCGCATCTACTTTTAATTGCCATTCAGTCTCTCAACACCCCTTAATGTACAAACCCTGATAAGAAGTGCAGTGAGCATCGTCTTGGTAAACAGTTTAGTGTGCATAGCTAATGATTGCTGCCATATAAATGATCATCTCAATCCTTGTGCAATTCTATTTTAATGTGAGAACTGCCATCTTTGAACTTGCTCCAGTCTATGTCCATTCTTTACCTTAAGAGCTGAACGTAATAATGAATGGCATGGCCCTCACTAACATCAACCAAAATGATCATGAACTCCATACAGGCTCCATATAAGATCATTTATTTTGGCTAATGATACAATTCTGTGCATTTTTCTTTGTAACTTTTCTATACTTCTCTATAATCTTAATTGTTCACTTTACCTTGTATCTGAATGATGTCATTTTCCTGAACTAGAAAGAATTAGATATGAGGAGAGGTTGGAGAAACTTGGGTTGTTCCCACTGGAATGATGGAGGTTGAGGGGCGACCTGATAGAGGTCTACAAGATTATGAAGGGCATGGACAGAGTGGACAGTCATAAGCTTTTTCCCAGGGTGGAAGAATCAGTTATTAGGGGGCATAGGTTTAAGGTGCGAGGGGCAAGGTTTAAAGGTGACATATGAGGCAAGATTTTACACAGAGGGTGGTGAGTGTCTGGAACTCACTGCTGGGGGAGGTAGTGGAAGCAGATATAATAGTGACTTTTAAAGGGCATCTGAACAAATACATGAATAGGATGGGAATAGAGGGATACGATCCCTGGAAGGGGAGGGGGTTTTAGTTGTGATGGGCAGCATGTCGGTGCAGACTTGGAGGGACGAAGGGCCTGTTCCTGTACTGTAATTTTCTTTGTACTTTGTTCTTAATTCTAATTTCTCAATGTAAAGCTGATGTGCTGGTGAAAGCCTATGATCCTGGCAGTAATTAATCCTTCATTCTAAGGTAGGCGTTTGTGTGAGCTCTGGTTGATCAACTGCTGAAAATCAATGGCTGGATACAGGGTGACAAGGCCTGGTCATTACATAAATGAAGATCCTGTCCAAAACCCATTTCAGTATACATAGCAGGCATACAAATGAGAGCCATATTTCCACAAGGAGACTTACAGGACATACCTTCAGAGTCCTCTAAAGATGCTTCAATATTTATAGCGGTATGCATGCTGCACAACCTAGCTTTTAAGACTGAATAGCCAACAGGAAAGAATCTGAGGATTAGGAGCATAAGAAAGAAAAGAAGTGCAATAGTAAGTGGATGAACAGGAAGAGGAATGGAGTGTACAACTTAAATATCTATCTTTACCTGTGTCCTATCAGTAACTTAAACCACACTTTCACATTCACAAATGCCATATTTTATCTTTCCTCTGTCACTGGCTGTCATATTGTCATCTTTTTAACAACGCACAGATGGAAGCCAACAGAAAATGCACACACCAATCCAAATTTAAGAATTATATCATAAATTAATGGATCATAAATGTAAACTAATTTCTGCTGACCTGTCAGTTATGACTCATTAGTATGCAGTGTCCTGCCCATGACAATTACAAAGTGCTTTCCCAGTGGCTGTAGCATAGATTGGTGGGATCAGGTTGCTAACTTTCACATAAAGAGGCATCCTTGAGGAATGAGCTCAAGTATAGGAGTTGGGAAGCTATGTTGAGGTTGTACTGGATGTTGGTGAGGCTTCTTCTGGAGTACTATGTCCACTTCTGGTTGCCCAATGTAGGAAAAATATCATTAAGCTGGAGAGGATTCAGAAGAGATTTATCAGGATGTTAGAGATCACAAGTGTGGGGCTGGATGAACACAGCAGGTCAAGCAGCATCATAGGAGCAGGAAAACATGACGTTTTGGGCCTAGACCCTTCATCAGAATGTTGTTGGGAACGGAGGGTTTTACTTATAAAGAGAGGCTGGACAGGCTGGGACCTTTTTCGAATTTAGGAGGTTGATGGGTGACCTTATAGAGGTTTATAAAATCATGAGACGTATAAATAATGTGAATGGCAGGTGTCTTCTCCCTGGGGTGGGGGATTTCAAGACAAGGGGGTATAATTTTAAGGTGAGAGGGGAAATATTTAAAAAAGACAGGAGGGACAATTTTTTTACACAGAGAGTGGTTCATGTGTGTAATCAACTTCGAGAGGAAGTGGTGGATGTGGATACAGTCACAATGTTTAAAAGGCGTTTAGATAAGTACATGAATAAGAAATGTTTGGAGGGATACGGGCCAAGTGCTGGCAGGTGGAACTACTTTAGTTTGGGATTATGGTTGGCATGGACGAGTTGGACCAAAGGGTCTCTTTCCGTGCTGTGTGGCTCAATGAGTCTATGATGCTAAGCAACTGTTCAGCCTAAAAGGACAACTTTCAGAGCAATACCTACCTTGCGTTATCAAAATATTCAATTAGATTAGTCAGGTACAATCTGCTTTTTACAATTTTGTGCAGGCTCTTCTTAATTAACTCAATGTTCTCAAAGTACCTAGAGTCACGGAATCATAGAATCACACAGCACGGAAACAGACCCTTCTGTCTAACCAGAGATAAAAGGTACTGCAGATGCTGGAGAATCCAAGATAACAAGCATGGGGCTGGATGAACACAGCAGGTCAAGCAGCATCATAGGAGCAGGAAAACTTGACGTTTCGGGCCTAAACCCTTCATCAGAAATGGGGGAGGGGAAGAGGGTTCTGAAATAAATAGGGAGAGAGGGGGAGGTGGATAGAGGAGAGGATAGGTGGAGAGGAGGCAGACAAGTCGAAGAGGCGGGGATGGAGCCAGTAAAGGTGAGTGTAGGTAGCGGGGTAGGGAGGAGATGGGTCAGTCCAGGGAGGACGGACAGGTCAAG
>JAHRHZ010000013.1:26276370-26299120 GCA_024137785.1 Ginglymostoma cirratum
CCTAACCTGTTTTTCCTCTCACCTCAAGCCACACCCCCATCTCCTATCTACTAACATCATCCCGCCCCCTTGACCTGTCCGTCCTCCCTGGACTGACCCATCTCCTCCCTACCCCGCTACCTACACTCACCTTTACTGGCTCCATCCCCGCCTCTTCGACTTGTCTGCCTCCTCTCCACCTATCCTCTCCTCTATCCACCTCCCCCTCTCTCCCTATTTATTTCAGAACCCTCTTCCCCTCCCCCATTTCTGATGAAGGGTTTAGGCCCGAAACGTCAAGTTTTCCTGCTCCTATGATGCTGCTTGACCTTCTGTCTAACCAGTCCATGCCAACCTGTTGATATTTTTCCCCTGTTTATTATTCCCAAAACTTGACTACCGCTGATATCAAATTAATTGCCTTGTAGTTTTGAGGAAGGCCTTTGCACATTTTCTAGAAATGGGTATCACATTTAAAACTCTCCAATCCTTTGATGACTCCCCTGTATGTAGCGGTTTGGAAGGTCAGAGCAGCTCTTCTGCTATCTCCACTTCCACTTCTTTTAGCAAACCTAGGATGGAAGCCATTAGCACATATGATTTAGCCACCCTTTTCAGTTTCTCATCCCTGTTAATTTTCATCTCCATCTTGCTTTGACTGATATTTTATCAGTTTTCTCTCCCTTAGTAAACATTAGTTCAAGGTACTCATTAAATATTCTAGCCTTGCTTTGTGTGTCTAATCATTGAGTACACTCTTTATTCCTAATATGATCAATTTTACCTTTTATGACGAATTACTATTTACATGCTGCTTGAAAATGTTTGGGCTCCCTGTTCTGTTCTCTTATTTTCTCTTTGACAGCTTAATATTGCCTTAACTTCCCCTCCAAATCTGTTGAATTTAGTTTGTATCTTGCATGAAAATTCCTCAGAAATAGATCATACACTTTTTCTTTGATCTGTTATAATTTCTCTCCTTTGTCATTTAACAAGTCTTAGCTTAGGTACTGTAATTTGTCACTTGTGCTGGAATGTATCTGAAGCACTTCCTCTTCAAATGTTACCCATTGTTCCATTATAGATTTTCCCATCAGTCTTGGGTTCCTTTTCTCTTCTAGCAAGATCCCTCTCATCCCATTAAAATTGCTGTCTTCCAATTTAGATATTCTCCTTTAGTTTGCCCTTGCTTTTCCACATTATTAATTTAAAACTTTTGATGCTATGATCATTCTTGCCAAGTGTTTCCTCATAGTTGTTCCATTTCACTTCCTGGGACCAGATCCAGCGGTTCGTTCTTCCAAGTTAGCCTTGGCTAGACAATGGTCTGAGGATAAACCGAGGCAAAAGAGAATCAATCATCTACAAGAACTATCTTGAACATCCATTTACTTGGACCAAGAACATAGTGATGAAGCAAATTCCCTTGAACACATTCCAGAAATTAATCTCCTTCCTGACCTATTACTGTAACATTATCCCAATTGATATTCAGGTAATTTAAGTCTCCCAATATCACCACATCAAAATTTTAGCACATTTCCATGGTTTTCTTGCAGATTTGCTCCTCTATCTCTACCTCTCTGTTGTTTCCCCAAAGAATAATCTCAGTGTTGTGACCATATCCTTTTAGTTTCTCAATTCTAACCAAATGAATTTTGTTTTGGCCCCTTTATGGACATCCTCACTACAATAATTCTCCACATCAGTATTGCCACACAGCCATCTTTTTGTATCCTTCCCTCCCTTTCTTTTCAGACTACTTTGTATTCTTGGTATTAAGTAACCAGCTCCACCCCCCCCACCATTTTAAGCTATGTTTCTGTTATTCCCATTGCATTATGTTTTCACACAGCTATTTGTGGCTGTAGTTCACCAACATTATTCACCCCACTTCTGCATTTATATTCTCACATCATATACCTGTCTTTGCATTCCTCCTAGTGCTTCTTTGTCCACTCTACCTCATATGGAACTACTCCACGGCTGTCCATCACTTTCACTTTATGCACTATATTGCCATGTTCTATTTCCATATTCGGGTGCCCCACCCTATAAATCCTGTTGAAACCCTCCCTAGCGATACAATGAAATTCCCCATGAGGAGATTGGTCCCTATCCTATTGAGGTACAGCCTTTTGAATAAGTGCTTTCTACCCCAGAGCTGGTCCCGTTGCTCCAAGATTCCTAAAGCTTCAGGTCATACATTGATCTGTCCTATCTTCCAATTGTTACTCTCACTAAAATGGGGCAATAAACCAGCAGTTTAATACATTGTACTGAAATAGAACTGAGGTGTTGTCCATCATGTTGGATTACAGAGGCATGTTCTTGATGTTGAGCTCAGTATTTCTGGAAGGTTTTCTAGTGCATCAATCATTTTGATGTGTACACTAACCAGGCCTTCTTCTGAGTTCTCATGATAGGTCATTGACCTGAAACCTTCACTCTGTTTTTCTCTCCAGATGTTGCCTGAACTACTGAGGACTTCTGGCTTCTTCTGTTTCTATTTTCCTTTCATTTCTTTGTTGAATACAGACTTTGGAAACATAGAAATGGAATACCAATTATAATATAAAAGGAATGGGAAGTTCAAACAATCGCAAGGAATTAAGAAACTTAAAGAGTTATTAAAAATATGCAGCAGTTAGTTTGTATCTCTTTGCTATTTTCCTCGTTATCATTGCTTTGTTGGAAGTGGGGACAACTGCATCTTTTAAGCAAACATTTTTAAGGAAAACATCACGTTTTGGAGAGATTGGAGGTCAATCAGATCAGTTGTGAATGGTTTGGCAAAGAGCCAGCGCAGAAATCATGAGCTGAATGGCCTAATGCACTTTAAATTGCAGTGACTTCATAATTATGTAATATTCATCTTACATAATATTAATTGAGGGAGTGTCTTCAGAAGCAATTTAAATTCAAGCAATGATAATTTGTGTAAATTTGTCACAAATTTAGCTTGATGATCCTATTTTCAGTCTTTTTTGTCACCAAATTTGTTTATGCTTCAATAAAAATACTTCTGTGAGCAATACATCTGGTATAAATATGAATAACATGTTTCTAAATTACATATATATCATGTAGAGGAATACAAATGTAGCAAAGTAACTGAAAGCTACTGGATTATTAGACAGATAACAACAAGACATCTCACTATTAATCTTAACTCTCACACTGTCATAGACTGAGTTATAAATGGAGAAGATCTGATTGGTCACATCTGTGCCATTAACGTGGAAGGGAGAATGATGTCTT
Organism: Ginglymostoma cirratum; assembly: GCA_024137785.1. Lineage (NCBI taxonomy): Eukaryota > Metazoa > Chordata > Chondrichthyes > Orectolobiformes > Ginglymostomatidae > Ginglymostoma > Ginglymostoma cirratum. The sequence goes on from JAHRHZ010000013.1 coordinate 26,279,611, forward strand.
ATTAGCCAAAATTGGCCAGAATTGGATCTTGTTTCATTTAGGTTGTTTTAAAAGCAGAAGTATCTTTCTATCAAAAATATTTTATAGCAAAAGTTGATTTATCTCGATAGTTTTAATCAATTCCATCTTTCAAACTGCTGTGCGCCTTGAAAATGTGTAATAAGCTGCATGCCCATCCCTAAATTAAGACCAGTTTGCATGGGTTTTTTTTTTATTGTGTTTTCTGCATACCAATGACAAAACAAAAGTTTAATTAAGTAAAAATTATAAATCAAAACCAGTGAAGTATCTCTCTTTTTGATTTGAAAATGCTGCCACTGAGGACATTTGCATAAAATATTTATAAACTGTGCTCTCTGTCTAACTAAAGGAATATGTTTTATTCATCATTGATTTCTGTGACAGCACAGAAACTCAAGCTATTTGGAAATTAGGAGTTTCCATTTTCTATTTGGGGTTTCTATGAGTTTGATATCGTTTGCTTAGTGAAGTCTCACCATTATGCATCAGTTTGTCACAATTGCCTTAGTGGTTAGGTATATCTTTTAACTTGCCTGTAGCATCGAAAAAAGGAAAGGTTTTGGTCCTAGGATCAGTGCTGCCTCGACAGGGAGGGCTGAGGCCCACCCAGAGTTGGCATGTAGTCATGTCTCAATAATTCAGGTACACTGTTGACACCTGTCGTACCTCCATAAGCAAGTCATCCATATCCATTATGGTAGACCAGTTGTATCATAGGCCTGAGGTATTATTAGCAGGGACCTTCAAGCAGGTATGCTTCCAGTAAGAGTTACCAGGCAATAATTTAATTCATGATTTAATGAGCTGTGAGAACAATGTTTTTTAGAGTCCTGAACTTATATTACTGCCGTAATGTTACAGCTAGTTGTGTTATTAGAATTATGACTGTACCCTCTGCCGCACAGTTTGCAGTTTAAAATATTTACAAATACATAAAGAAAATCAAATACGTAAATGAATGCTTTTTTAAAACCTGTTCATTGCATTTATGTAGTTTCATAAATGGTGGTGATTTTGCTCACTTAATATTTTAATGCAGTGCTGAGTACGTTTTTTTAGATAAATGGAAGGCATATATAGAATAACATTTTTGTTGATAATAAAAGTAGCGCCATAAAACATACTATTTGGTCCAACCTGCTCATGCTTGTGTTTATTCTCCATATACAAGATTAGCGCTGACAACATTCACTCAGTCTATCCTGAAACTGTTTCCTCCCTTTTCTCCTTCGTTCACCAAGTCAGGCTCATTAGGATAAATGTTTTCAAGGTATAGGACTGAGAGGTAACCTAATATTACACAGATTTGATGAGATTATGTATTCTGCTGATCTTGATGGATATCCATGAAGACTGCTGTCTATTGCCTTCTCTCGAAGAAATCATTCTTTTAAAGTTATATAGTGATGCAAAATGACAGAATTGTTACAATGCAGATGGAGGTCATTTGAGACTCTCCAAATGATCATCATAATTTATTCCATTCTTTTGCCTTTCCCCATAACGGTGAAAGAGGTTTTCTGGGGCTGAGGACATAAGTAAGTTGGCACTGCGTTGACATAGAAGCTATAGAGCGGGCCTTTGGGAATGGGTGAAGCAGCCTGGGTTGGCATGGAAAGAATGACGGTTGGTTGGAACAGCAGTTGGTATGCTTTGACATGGGTGGGACAAGAGGAGTGGATGGGGGAGTGACTAAGGGTCTAATATTGAGCAACACAATGGGATGAGGTCCCCTAGAACTGAGGAGGGCCGTAATTGACTTGTCTCAGTTTACAGGTTTTCCTATAAGCCCCAAAGTATCATAGATTGAAGTAGTTTGCAACTTTGGTCTTGTGTATTTTGCAGCTCACAGGGAGTGAAGAACAAAAGAAAAGACAAGCATTAGTCAGGCCTGCAATTTAGGCATTAAATATGTTAATTTCATCTTTCACACCATGAATAGTGAATGGGAGCTCACACTCAGTTTGGAGACAGAGTTCATGAAGGGAAAGGTGACGATAAGATTTAGCAAATTTGGAGCTCGAGGAAGAAGAACTACAGTAAGCCTCATGGTGGGCATCACAGGTGGTATTTCCAAACCACTGAAGCCAGAGAAGTCGCTAACAGTTGGCACTTTTAAGCACCAGAACCATACCAAGACTATATCAGAAACCAAGGAACCTTTCAGATTTCTGAAATCACCCAGCAAAAAATGTTGTCAGGTCCACTCTTGATGTGAGGAGTCTACAATGGTGCAATCTTGGAAAACATTTACAGGGTCACCTGGCCCAAAGTTAGTGGAAAGATTCCCATGAATTTTCATACCTTATAGATCGCTGGAACCCTAAAGAAAAACCAAAGTGAATTCTGAAGAGCTGTGGCATACCTTGGTTTGGTCACAGGAAAATGGAATGAAAATATTACAATATAAGGATGAACTATGGGATGGAAGTAAAATACCAGGGGCGTAAGGCATAAATAATTACTAAGTATTGTGTTATTTAGACATGCATTTTTTGCAGTAAAGCTTTTTATAAATATAAAATTTTGTGGTGTAATTCTCCAGTTAATATGAGTTTGTTCATTTCTTCAGACATTAACAGCCTCTGTATAAGTCATAACAATAACTAATCCACCATAACACAAGAGTGAAAAATACATAGGTTTTTTTACATAATTGAAACAAGTTGTTTGCCCTTTTACAGTCAGCTGGCCTAATGACAGAAGCCAATTTTGAGGGGCTCTTGTGGTGCCATTGTAGTGTCCTTACTTCTGAGCCAGGAGGCCTGGATTCAAGTCCCAGCTGCTCCAGAGGTGTATGATAACATCTCTGAACAATTTGGTTCGAAAATATCTGGAATATAACTGTGGGTTCTCTACCTTGCCAGGAACACTTCTAAGGTAAATTTTGGGGAGGATCAGTACTATGGGGAGGTGGTAATGAAATGATAATGCCACAGGGATAGTAATCCAGGCCCCAGGCTAATGTTATGAGAATATAGCAGGTGGTGAAATTTGGATTTAATAAAAAAATTGGAATAAATAGCTAGTCTAATTGCAACAATGTAACCACTGCCAATTGTTATAAAAGACAGTCTGGTTCGTTAATGTCCTTCAGTTCCATGCTAGAGAAGTAACTCTACCATCCTTAACTGGTTTGGCGTGCGAGTGACTCCAGACCCACAATAGCGTGGTTGACGCTCAATTGCGTTCTGGGCAATTACGGATGGACAATAAATGCTGACCTAGTGATGCCTACATCTTGGATGCAAAAAAAAACACATTAACTATGGAGTTAACTTCTCCTGTTTACTGGTTTTTAAATCAAAAATATTTTCCATTCTTACCTTTAGTTGACAGGCTACTGAGGAATCAGCAGGCTCACTTATCAGGAATTACATTCCACAGGAATCCTCAGCTGGCTCTAAGCCATTAATTAATTTTTTCGAGTTGCCTTATGTCTATTTTGAAATGGATTTTACAAATGGGATCAATGCCTGAATAGATTGGGTGACAAAATTATGTCAAATGGTAGAAATACCTCAATATACATACATAGGAGCATTCTACTACGAAATATAGGGACACAATTGTTTTTATTATTCACTCAGGGAACACAATTAGATTTCCGTATACGTAAATAATAATGCGCATTTCTGACAAGTTGACTCACAAATGTCAGTTTATAGTCCGGACTTGCAATTATCAGGAAGTATCAAAATCATGAGTGTTTCTGAAGAATTGGTTAATGACTAAGCAGTTTTCTACATCCCAAGGAAGATTGTACAAGTACAGTGCATTCAAACAAAATACCTTGAATTTCTTGAGTTAATTTGTTGATATTCCACACAGCAACTCAATGAAAGAGAGTGGTACAAAGCGAACAGGGAATCTTTGACATGGTGTGGTATGATTATCCAGCTCGCTGAGTTACAAATAGATGATACAGACATATTATTTAGTTGGTGTCATAACATCTTCAATGGACAACAGGACAGAATTAGGCTTTTGAGCACTTCATGTTTATCCTGCTTGCTTGAATTCTGCATAGTGTTCTTATGTTAAGTAGCCTGAAGATGCTGCCGATGTTAATGCAGAGGAATTGCTGTTTACAGTAATACTAAACGAATGGTTGAAGTATTCAGATGGCAACTCTGTACTTGCTGTTTGAGGCATTAACCTATTTAAAATAAATTAGTTTATGTTAAAGTCATAGATAGTGGAACCTCAGACAGTTTGTGCTAAGTCCCTGTACACCAATATATAAGATACATAAAAACACAAGACGAAAGAGCAGCAGGCCTTTCAGCCTTTCAGTGCTCCTGTACAAATCAGTCGGATCAAGGCCAAATGTCTACACTGAAACAACTTAAAATGTATTCAGTGAATTATATGATTTTACGGAGGAGCTCTCAAAATAATTAATTTAATCAGTTTTTAAATTTTATTATATAGCAGAATAAGAAGAAAATATTTAAACTTGTAAACACATGTGAGATGAAGACCTACATTTATATTGTGCTATTGGAAGTTATATTGGCCTGGACTGCTGGCACAACCCAGCCACTGTGAATGAACAACCGCTTTTATATCCTCCGTGATATTCCTGTCCATTCCATTGCACTACAACCAAGATGAATTTCGCAGCCCCCTGTGCCCCCAATATTTCTGAATCTAATGTGTGTCTGTTAATGCGAATCCATTGAATATTTTCTATCAGATTCAAGGAAGAGGCTGGTGGATGAAGAACAATTTTATTTATATTTAGCTGTGGGTTTGCAGGCAGAGAAGTACAACTGTTGAAGTAGCATGCAGAACTTTCCTGTTCTTGTGTTCAGTGGTTTTCTCATTTTGCGTTAAAGTTATTCTAGAGAGAAAAAGAATGGACTACAGTGCAGAAGTACCTATCAAGAAGCAGCTTGCAGATGCAACAAGATTCACCGGCTTAAGCAGAGGCTTTGATCCATTAACAATGCCCCTGCCTTGGCATCAACGCCAGAGACACGGTAAGTGCATATTTAATAATAACAAAAAATGGGAATCAGTCCATTTTGTAACCTTTACACAGAAAGCTAATTGTTTCTGATCAGTGTGCTCATGGCATGAGCCAAATGCAACTGAAAGAGCGCAAGTTTTGAAAGCATATCCAGGTACTCCATTGTTTTTATTATTCAGTCAGAGAATGTGGGCATCACTGACAAAAAACAACAATTATTATCAATGCTAGGTACTCTAGAGATATTTCTTCTTGAACTGCTGTTGTCAATGTGATGAAACCATTCCCACAGTGCTGTTAGATAGGGAGTTCCAGAATTTTGACCATGCAATGAGAATGTAACAGTGATTTACTTCAAAGTCAGAATGCTGTGTGACTTGGGAATGCACTTGCAAATGATGGTATTCCTAATGGTTTTCTGCCTTTGTCCTTGTGGATGCTAGAGGTTACACGTTTTGAAGTGGCTGTCAAGAAGTCTTAATGAGTTCTTGCTATGAATTTTCTAGATGATACGCACTTTAGCCACAGTTCACTACTAATGAAGAGAATTAATGTTTAAGATGGTGAACAAGTTGCCAATCAAGTGGGCTGCTTTCTCTTTGATGATGACAATCTTCTTGAGTTTTATTTGAACTGCATTCACACGTCATATGATAAGATGGAGAAATTGAATTTAAAACAATCACTGTACTACCAGCAGGCTTTTTCATGGCCATAAACCAACTAGAATTAACTTCATTTGATTTCTACAGGCTAACAAAAGTGACTTTTACACTATACTAACTATATTGTTATCTTCAAAATACTGTTTCAAATGTACTCAATTTCAAGAGAAAATATTTGATTGAATCATAGGCCTACTGCCAAAAAAAGGCAGTGAGAACAGAGAGAGCTCCACTTTGAGCAACTGCCATCAGTATAAATTAGTGGCAGAAAAATAAATGACAGCATTCTGACAAATAATTGTAGTTGTAGTTAAAATTCAATCTAATATTTTACCCCTTGTTTTAAGTTACTGAAATTTATTTTATTTATTGGAGATTTCCAGTAGGTTCCTGTACTTGAGTGTCCAGTTATGATATTGAACAGTGCTCAACTATGGCTGTGATCACATTGACAAAACTTTAAAAAAATTGTTGTTCTTATTTTGCTATCTTACTGCACAATATTGATTAAAGAATTCAGTTACAAGCCTCTTGGTAAAGATGGGACACTGTGATTTTGAAAACTACATACATATTGAATGGTTAGATCTCTTTTGATCCAGTATAATGTACCTTATTTTCTGCTATAAAACACAATGGCAATGCTTGATAATGTGAATAATGTGTATTCTGAACTTTTGCAAAGCTCTGGTTAGACCATATTATCAGATAGGGATCAAGTCATCAGACTTTAGGTCCTTGAGAGGGCATGCAGGAAATTTACCAGCATGGTTCTGGTAGTGAATGAACTGAACTACAAAGATAAGTTAAGAAGTTGAGATTGTTCTACTTATAGCAAAGCAGGTTGAGAGTAGATCTTGTAGAGGTATATAAAGTGACAGGTTTAGATAAAGTTGGCAAAAAGAATGTTCCTATTAGCTGGTGTTTGAAGAATTCCTTAAGACATACAGATTTAAAGTCTTGGGCAAGAGATGCAGGGAGATGTTAGGAAGAACTTTTTTTTTGTGCAGCAAAGGGTAGTGACCTGGAACTGTTTTACAAGTAAATTTCTGCTATTAGCATTAAAACAATTGCACTTATTTTTTCAGATTTCCACTTTTCATACTTGCTTCATACTCTGGTTAAATTTTATTATTTTCCTGCATTTCCACTTCACCATTCATTTAGGCACACTCTTTGTTTCACTTGAAGCTCCCTCTTATTTATTTGTTAACCAAAGTTTTTAAATGCAATAGGCTTAAATGTGAGACTGTTTCTATTGTACTGGTTCATATTTCAGTGCTTTAGTAACTCTAATTAGAGGTAACATTATATGAGGAGGCATACGGAGCATAAAACTACGTAAAGCCTAAGGTAGTACATTCTTTCATGAGTATTCCTAAACCAATGGTATTTATAGATTCTGCAATATAATGCACAAAATATAGACCGAGAAACCTACTGTCCTCTGATCAGTTAAACTATTTTGTTGTAATCAGAATGAATAAGGAAATCATCTTTTTGCTGATCTTGAATGCTGTAGCTTTTTTTTTGTGAATCCTATAATTAGTGGAAAGGATCACTCCAACGTTGATGATTGACATGCATGTTCTCTTGTGCTTTGTTTAGCTGAGACAGGGATACCCAACTCTGTAAAGGCAAACCCACCATAGTTCTTGCAGTCCATAGGGTTGCTCTCCCATTAGAGAGGGGCGACTGGTGGTGGTTTAACATGAGGGTCAACACACCTCAGTTTAGGGGAGAGGTCAAGAAGGAGAGTCCTGCATGGTAACCACAGCCAGTGTAGGAATTGAACCCATGCTGTAAGATATCCGGTATGTGATAAGCTTTTAAAAGCAAACTTTTCTTCTGTGATTTTATTAAGTGAAATGACTTAATATACTTTGCCATGGGCCATTGGTACTAGTCAAGTCAGGAAATGAGAGCAAAGAGGTGAGAGAGATTGATGGAAACGACTTATAAAGTGTGAAAATGACATTCTACTAATTTAATCAGTACCTTAAATTGGAAAAAAAACAAAATTACCATAAAAGACATTGGCTGGATACATTCCATTAAGTGGAGTGACCTTTAACTATGATCGTGAAGGCCTGTTTAGTAACTGAGAACTATTGTGTGAGATGGGTGAATAAAATCTTTGCCTGTTACAGATTTAACAATTAAAATAAATGAGTCGTAATGTATTTTTTTACCTCACCATGGTCACCAAACATTTGTTTTATTTCTCTCTCTAAAGTTCTCAGAAAATAAATATGCAAAATTTACAGTTGAAGTGAAATAAAGGGCCATGTATTTTGTCTTAGTGGCAGTTTTTTGTTCAGTGTAAAAGGATAGTTACAACTTGCATTTTTCCATAGTTATTTTCCCATGTATATGTTGTTTCCTGGATCCCTCTCTGACAGGTCCAAGTTTGTTCCTGGTTTTGTTTAAAGGGAAAACCGGTAAAAAAAATCACTTGGAAATGAACAAACTGGTCATAGCAGAGCACCGTTTTAAGTTTTACAAAACAAGTCCGACCAGTATTCATCATTCACAAGATTTATTGGTTTCTACTCCATACTGTTGTGTTATCACCCAGATTGTGCAAACTGTTTTTCTGATGGTCTTCAGATTTTTTGGGGAGGAACCTTCCATTCTGGGCTCAAGACCAGTCTTTTGCTTTTCGTCCCATGTTGTGACAGTGACTACACTTTAAAAAGTATTTCAGTAGTTTCAAAATGCTTTGCGATATCTTGAAATTGCGCCAATCACTAGATGAATACAAGTGTATAATAAAACGAAGAACTACGGATGCTGTAAATCTGAAAGAAAAACAGAAATTGCTGAGGAAGTTGAACAGGTTTAGCAGTAGAGTCACTGGACCTGAAACATTAACTTTGTTTTCTCTCCACAGATGCTGTCAGGCTTGCTGGGTTTCTCCAGCAATTTTGTTTTTTTTTCTTTCAGATTAATTTTACCCCTTTTTATTTACCTGTTTGCCCCCTCCACCCACACTGCTAGATTTTACACTGTCCACACTAAACAGAAAGAGAAGGGCATATGCAATTAACGTCTTGAGAATAGAACTGAAAGCAAGCAGAGAATTGGACGGGTGAAAGTGCCAAATGGATAATTCCCACCGTCTGGCAGATGACTCAACCATGACAATGACATCACGGAGACGTATGTAGGACCCTTTTCAAATTTCCTCAAGCTCCAGTGTAAATTAAATTTCCCACGACAAAAAGGAAGTGTAGAACCACACAGCCTCTTTCCTGGAACCAAACCTGAAGTATTAGTTCAGTCAGAGACTAGAAAAATGAACCAGACTGGATGATTTATCTAATTTTAAAAGGTTATGTGGTTCTCTGTTGTTCTTGGTGATAAGTCAGAGGGCATGCTATTTTATGAAGACAAGAAACTTAGACCATGAGATCATGCAATGTTTTCTATAACGTTAAGTTTCCTGTAACACAACTCAGATTCCATAAAAGGTTATAATCTAAAAAGGATGGAGTGAGCTGCTCTGACACTAAAACTGTGTGTAGCAGGTCTTTTCATCTATATCAGCGCCTTTGCTCTGATCCCATCCCAAATCCTAGGAATGAGGTTAATTGAATAGGGAGATGGTCACATTGGAGAATCCTTGCTGCCGTGTTTATATTGTCTGAGAGATTGAAAGGGATAAATGTAACTTGATCATTCCTCCTATGCATTTATGTTGTTCTTTAAATGGTAATTGACCTCTCCAGAGATACTAAGAACTGCCGATGCTGGAGTCAGAGATAACACAGTGTGGAGCTGGAGGAACACAGCAGGCCAGGCAGCATCAGAGGAGCAGGAAAGCTGACGTTTCGGGTCGGGACCCTTCTTCAGAAATGGGGGAGGGGAAAGGGGCTCTGAAATAGAGAGAGTTGTGGTCGGGCTGGGGAAAGTAGGTGGGATGGTGATGGGTGAGTGCAGGTAGGCAGTGGTGGGGATTGGTCAGTGAGGTGGGAGGAGTGGATAGGTGGGAGAGAAGATGGACAGGTCAAGGAAGCGGGGATGTGTGGGGATGGGGGTGGGGCGCTGGTCATGGGATGAGGCCATGGTGGGGAGATTTTGAAGCTTGTAAAGTCCACATTGAGACCATTGGGTTGTAGGCTCCCAAAGCGGAATATGAGGCGCTGTTCCTCCAGTTTCCGGGTCGCGTCGTTGTGACACTGGAGGAGGCCCTGGATGGACATGTCATCCAGGGAGTGGGAGGGGGAGTTGAAGTGGTTTGCGACTGGAAGGTGTGTCATTTGTCGTGAACCGAGTGCAGATGCTCTACAAAGTGGTCTCTGAGCCTCCGCTTGGTCTCACCTATGTAGAGGAGGCCACATTGGGAACAGTGGATACAATAGACCACATTAGCGGATGTGCAGGTGAAATCTGTCTGATGTGGAAGGCTTTTTTTGGGGCCTGGGATGGAAGTGAGGGGAGGGGAGGTGTAGGGGCAGGTATAGCATCTGTTGCAGTTGCCGGGAAAGGTGCCAAGGGTGGTGGGGCCAGTGGTGAGTGTGGAGCAGACGAGGGAGTCGTGGAGAGAGTGATCCCTTCAGAAGGCAGATAAGGGTGGGGAGGGAAATATATCCTTTGGCATGAGGTTTCAAATTGTGGAGTCTACCTAACTCGTATGGTTAAGGTGCCTACAAGAAGTAGTCCCTAGTTAGAATGTTTCAGTGATGCAAAGGAAGCGCAGAATCAAATACCTTCCCCCTCCATCCCCACAAAGGATGTATTATTTCTGCTTATACAAGGGAGAACTTCCAACTTTTCAACTCTCTGCCAGTAATAGACCACTTTCAAAAAAAAATCTAATAAGATTCCTATTGTAACTTTAGACTTAACATTATCACAGGTTTTGGGATTCAAAATTAACAAAATTAACAGAATAAACAGGTCTTGGGCCTGCACTTGCCAGCAGTAGTACAGTTCCAATGATGTCTCTACAGAAACCTTCTCCATATTGACTGCCTGCAAACCTGTCATCAGATGAAGAAAGCTAATATATATAACATATGTATTATGTGCTACTGATGTTGCCAACCCAATCTGAAGAGTTAGAAGGAATCTGGAAGGTACCTCAAAATGGAGGAACCCCAAAGAAAGTCCAAATATAAATTTGAGCTGCTTGAGTTGGCAAAGGCGAAAGGATGACTTGACAGGGCCCTCAGGGCTGCCTTTCCTACTGTCGCTCCTTCTTTAGAGCATACAGCATCCAGCAAAATTCTGCCCTCTAGCTGTATCAGATGCATTTTGTGCTACTGCTCTCATTTTGTGCTGGATCACAAACATTTCTCATTGTGGTGACCAATGCACCCTGTTGACTTCTTCTGCATTATTTCTTTTTCACCTCCCCTGTAACTCTCTCTTCTCCCTACTGTTTTCTTTCTCGTTCACATGCTCTAACATCTTTGTACAATTGCTTTTCTAGTTGGGCAATCCAATATTATTCTAATTGGTTTATTTAAAACTGTCTCTTTCTTCTCGAGTTAATTAATATCAATGCTTTGTCTTTTTTGAAGTCTAAAGTAGAGCTACTTTTCCTATTTACAACCTACAGTTCCTCACCTATTTGTTTCATAGACCCAGCTACTGATGGGGCCTGTTTTAGTTTACTTTGTTTACAGCCAACGTAATCCTCTGCTTAATTAATACTGGAATTGACAGTCCCTTTTGGTGTTCTTGTGGTTTAATCAAATAGCTTGCCTGTGTGAGCAGTTAGGTGGAAGATGCAGTTTAATTTTTAAAAGGTATAATGTTGCACATTTGAGAACTCTAGCTGCCAGCCTGGCCTTGCTTGCAAAGCTGATTTCATATGAATGAATAAAAAAGTGCAAGCAAATGTATCCGAGAAAAGTAAGAAAACCTTTGCCCAAATTGTAAACGTGACCTATTTTTCTGGTCAAGCTGTATTAAACATGTGAGGTGAGCTACCAGCAGAATCCCACCCACACAGAAAGAGTCTCTCATTGCCAAGTAGTAGAATTTAATGTTGTTGTAGTGAGACATGAGTCAGAAGGAGCCTGGGCCACTGCAAAATGGGTAATAATACCCTGAAGAGTTTATTTATCATTTTTTATTTTTAGAAGAGTTCTGCATGGATCATCCTGTATTTTATTTGTGGTGATACAAAGCAGCTTTGCAACATCTTTGGAGGGTTTGTCTCTTGCTAATTGCCATTGTAGAGGAGGTAACATTTTTTAAAAAATGAGATTGTTCTGTTTCTTAATTGTTTCATGTTGCCATTTCTCCTGAACGTTTTGCTCATTTGATCCGTATATTCTAGTATGGCTCTGATTTGTGGCACATTTATAAATAATACATTTTGCATTTTAGAAAAAATATATATTTATATATATAAAACAGGATGTGATTTCCATTTGTTATTCTTTGTAAGACAAGCGTAGCTTGTCTATAGACAAACGGATTTCCTACTCATCTTCTCCGACTGGGGACTAACCATAAAACTGTAAGACATAGGAACAGAATTAAGTCATTCGGCCTATCAAGTCTGCTCTGTCGTTCAATCATGGCTGTTGTTTTGCAAATCCATTCTCCTACCTTCTCTCTGTTAAGACTTGATTCCCTTCCTAATCAATAGCCTGTCTATGTCTTAAATACATTCAATGACTTGACCTCTACAGCCCTCTGTAGCACAGATTAACCACCCTCTGGCTGAAGAAATTCTTCCTCATTTCACTTCTAAAGAATCGTCCCTTCACTCTGAGGCTCTGTCCTTGGGCCCTCGTCTCTCCTACTGGTGGAAATACTTTCTTCACCTCCACTCTATCCAGGCCTTTCAGTGTTCTGTAAGCTTCAACCAGACCTTCCCTCATCCTTCTAAACTTGATCAAATATGGACCTAGAGTCTTCAACTGTTCCTCATATGACATGTCCTTCATCCCTAGGATCATTCTTGTGCACCTCCTCTGGAGCATCTCCAACATCAACACATCCTTCCTTAAGATGTGAGGCCCAAAACTGCCCACAATATTTCAAATGTTGTCTGACTAGAGCCTCATACAGTCTCAGCAGTACATGTCTGCTCTTGTATTTGAGCCCTTTTAAAATGAATGCTAACATTGCATTTGCCTGCTAACTGTCAACCGAACCTGCATGATAACCTTAAGAGAATCCTGAACTAGGACTCCCAAGTCCCTATGTGCTTCAGATTCTGAAGTTGTTTCCCATTTAGAAAATAGTCTACATCTCTCTTCTTCCTACTAAAGTGCATAACTTCACACTTTGCTACATTGTTTTCCTTCTGCCACTTATTTGCCCACTCTCCTAGTATCCAAGTCTTTCTGTAGCCTCCCTACTTCCTCAACACTAACCCCATGGGTCCCAGCATGGACCTCTACAGAACTCCACTAGTCACAAGCTACCCTGCTGAACAAGACCCCTTTATTCCCTCTCTCTGCCTTCTTCCAGTCAGTTGATCCCCTTTCTATTCCATTACCTTGCCCATAGCACCATGGGCCTTTACCTTATTTAACAGCATTCTCCTCCCTCTCTTCTTAAACAGAGGTATCACATTAACCATTTGCCAGTCTTCTGGGACTCTCCCTGACCCCAGTGATTCCTGAAAGATCACCAATAATACCTCTACAATCTCCTCAGCTATCTCTTTCAAAACTCTGGGGTGTAGTCCATCTGGTCCAGACGATTTTTCCACCTTTCACTTTCCCCAGCACCCTCTCTTTAGTGATAGCCATAACACTCACTTCTGCCCCCGACTCCATTGAAATTCTATAATGCTGCTGGTGTCTTCCACTGCAAAAACTGATGGAATATCCCGATTCAGTTCTTCTGCCATTTCTTTGTTCCCATTATAACTTCTCCAGCATCATTTTCCAGCGGTCCGACATCCTCTCTTGCCTTTCGCTTACTTTTAGATATGTAAAAGATCTTGAAAGCTTGCTTTCACTTCTGGTAGCAATCAATCCAAGCTAACCTCAGTGGTATTCATCTCTAAGTGAGGGTCGGAGGCATGTCATTTTTCAGCCCGTTTTTTTTCCTTCTCTCCCAGACTGCTTTGTGCTTAGAGTTTTGGGGCAGGAAGGTGAGGAGGGGTTGGTGGAAAGGAAGGTGCGTATGTGGTGTTGTATAAAGTAATGTTTCTGAAAGAGTTAATGCTGAAGTTGCATTTGCTGCACCCAATCTAATGATGTTGCACAGTCTTTGGGTGGAGGTGTTGGGTTTTACACTCATCTTTGTGAGGAGCAGAAGTACAATCTGAGAGTCCTAGTAATTATGGCTGACTTGTAATGTAGTTGAATGTACTGCTATCACGCAATAAACCATCTTGTTAACTAATAACACTATCTCTTCAATAAAATTCTACCATGATGTATCCTCTATCATTGATTTTTAGATGGGCCCTAGACCAAATGCAGACAAAGGAGATTGGTAGCAACAAACTACTTGAAACAACCCCTCCTCTAAACCATATACAGGCAAGGTGTCAGATACCACAAGCTGCCAGTCATGGCAAACAGTGATACAACATCTGACACACTCAGTCTTTGTGTTTAAATACACTTCCCTTCTCTCATTCCCACCCTTCACAATACATTCCCTCACTTATTCACTCCTCCCATATACCCCCCTTTTCACTGTCTTTCACTCTCATTCTCCCTCACTTTTCCTAATCTTTATCTGCCAGCACCATTCATTTTCATAAGTGATTCTGCCTTTCATCATGAAGTCATACTGTTCCCTCTCTGGTTTTCTTCATCAGCCTTCAGAGTAATTAACATCTCAGTAAAGACTCTTATTGCATCCCTAGAACCATTAGAAGTGTTCTATCCACTTCATTGAGATTCAAAGCCCCAAGATATTCCTGCCTATCCTATTGTTCAAGGGCATTACCATAAAGTAATGACAAAGCAAGTGGGAATAAGAGTGAATGTGAAGTTATCAATAGAGGTCACAGCAGAACTTATCAAAGGTTTCCCCAAACTTTTCCCTTGATTTCTGATTACATTTTCTCAAAACAATTTTGGTACTCGCAGTCTGCTCATATTGCTGTTGGCTATCAGTACCCTCCAGAGCTTTTTTTTGAAAAATTCATTTCTGTGGCAGTAGACAATGTTGGCATTCATTGTCCTTCCAATCACCTATGAAAGTGGCGGTGAGATTTCTTGAATCCTTTATTGAGATTTTTTGATATATTTAATTGGCATGCTAAGCCATTTCAGAGGATAATTAAATGTCAACCACATAGGAGTCACCTGAAAGCCATATTGAGAAAGCATGGCAGGTTTCCTCATGTAAGTGGGTATTTCCTCTTGATTTCACCAAGTCTCCAAAATCACACACCTCTATTGTTCACATTTAATTATGTTCTGCCCTGTAACCAAACTGCCAACACCAGAACCTCACCTAAACACTTGCCTAAAATTTCACTGGAGATTTGTTAGTATGACATCAGAATGTATCCTGTCCACAGTCCAAATGTTAATCATTTAGCCTTTATTCCCACAAGTAGAATTGTTGCACATTTCTGTGGTTTTTCTTTTGGCTTGTATTTTATTTCTCATTCAGCCAGATATTCAAATTGGGTGAATGAACTCTGTCATTCAATTTGTTTGAGTTATACCCAGTTGAGAATGCCCTCTGGGAGATGTTGTGGATGTGATAGACCTCTTATTGGTTTTGTGTTGTCACAGTTAATACAGAATTTAAGATTGATTGTAATCTTCATTTCCTTGACTGGGATTTAATTATTGATAATTCTGATCCTTGACTGTTTTGATCCCAATGAAAAGAAAAAGAATTTTTGTCAATTTCAAAGAGTTCACAACAGTTTGTCGATCATTAAAGTTAGACAAGAATGACATTTTCATAGTTGTACGTTACACCATATTTTATGTAATGCTTTGCATCTGGAAGAACTGTAGTCAATAATTATTCCGATAGAGATCTTAATGTGGTAGTTGTCCGAGTGGTCTAACATGCTGGGTTTAAAATACGGGGTTACAGGGATGGGTGGGTCTGGGTGGGATGCTCTTCAGGAGGGTCTGTACAGACTTGATGGGCCAAATGGCTTCTATCTGCATAGTAGGGATTCTATGATTAATATATTTTGTAAAAGATTTGTCATTTTAATTGTGCTTTTAATTAATATGATTAATGTATAGGTCGACAGAATGCATACTAGGTGTGATTGTATGTAAAGTACAGTAACCAAGGATGTCAATATGTTCTGAAGCTTTTTATTACTTAAAGATTGTAAAACATGTCAATATATTTTATGAGTTACTGATGAATGACCTTATGATTAGTGAACCAACACTAGTGTTGTTTTGCTTGGCAAGTTAATACAGTTTTTTTTAACACTGTTCATATCCTTTTGGAGGTGAATAAATCCCTCGGCCCAAATATGATATATTGCAGGCCGCTATGGGAGGCAAGGGAGAAGATTGCATGGGTTCTGATGTTAATTTTCATGTCCTCTCTGGTTATAGGAGGAGTGCTAGAGGCCTGAAAGACAGTTAATAGGTTTAAAATGAGAGGGGAAAGATTTAAAAATGACCTGAGTGGAAACTTTTTCACTCACAGGGTATTTGCACCCCATTGCCTAAAAGGATGGTAGAAGCAGAAACTATCAAGACATTTATGAACTATTTAGATATGTACTTGAAATGCCATTGCATACAAGACTACTGGCTAAGTGCTGGAAAAAGATACTGGAATGGACAGATGCTAGAAGAGTGGTGTTAGCAAGGTGGGCTGAAAGGCCATTTTTCTGTGCTGTAAACTCTCTATGACCCTAACACAGAATGATTTGGGAGTCGTTGTTCCTGAATCACAAAGAACTTGTATCCAAGTCCAGTGGGTAATAGGGAACGTAAATGGAATGTTGGCTATTGTTTTGAAGAAGGTGAAGTGTAAAAATTTGG
This sequence comes from Ginglymostoma cirratum, assembly GCA_024137785.1. Classification (NCBI taxonomy): domain Eukaryota; kingdom Metazoa; phylum Chordata; class Chondrichthyes; order Orectolobiformes; family Ginglymostomatidae; genus Ginglymostoma; species Ginglymostoma cirratum. The sequence continues at coordinate 26,296,182 of JAHRHZ010000013.1, forward strand.
AGGTCTTGATAAAACAAGACACTCATCAGATCACAGCTGAATGTGAACAGATTTGGGAAACATATCTAAGGAAAGATACACTGGCATTGGAGGCAGTCGAGGGAAGGCTCACTGGGCTGATCCCAGGTATGGAGTGACTGTCTTATGAGGAGAGTTTGAGTGGGTTGTGTTTGTACTCATTGGAGATTAGAAAAATGAGAGGACACTTTATTGAACCGTGCAAGGTTCTTAGGGGGCTTGATAGAATAGATGAAACGCAGTTGTTTCCCCTTGCGGGAGAATCTCAGATCAGAGGACATAATCTCAAAGTAAGGGACGCCCACTTTAGACAGAGGTAAAAATAACTTTTTCCTTAGAGGGTAGTGCATTTGTGAAATTCTTGACTGCAGACAGCTATTGAGACTGGGTCATTAAGTATATTCAATATTCAATTGAGATAGACAGATTTCAGTACAATAAGGGAATGAAGGGAAATGGGGATAATGCAAGAAGGTGGATTTGAGGATTATCAGACCAGAAAGGATCTTATTGAAGATGGATCAGACTCAGTGGACTGAATAGTCTACTTCTGCTGCAATGTCTTACGGTCATCCATGTTATAAGAAACTCCAGGTTTACAGAGTTATATGTGAAGAAAGCAGATCGAAGTCTTCATGTATCAATTTATAATTAATCTTATTTAATGATTGACATATCTTCAATCAATGAAATTTGACATAAAGTCAATTATTCGAAGCAACTTTAACAGCCAAAGTTTAGAACTGACTGCTGCACAGGGTTCAATTACAGCAGGTGAATTATTTTTAAAATTTATTTATTATTTTCTGATTGTGGCATGCCCAGTCTGGTTTTATAATTTCACTTTTGTTTTGTCCAGAAAATGTTCTTCCTAATGCACCAAGTCAGGGCTCTCTCCTCCCAATGTGAATGTCAGGGGCTCATTCTGCTTTAATGTTTCAGGCAATGGTCCTTCGATTTGCATAAAGCGAAACTGCTGTCTGTCTCTGGGAGTGAGTCCCACTGTATAGAGCAGTGGGCCAGTCGGAGGCCAGCAGTTTTTTACCTTATCAGGATTAGTGACTACTGTTTGAAGTGCAGCATGCAATGGAGGAGAAGGAGCCATGGATGTACGGAAATCTAGGTCAGGCGAGGGTTAGTGAGTAAGAAGGCTGGAGAGAACATGTTGGGCAGATTGTGGATGGAGGGTGGATCTGATGAGGCTAAACTATGTGTGGAGGACTGCTGCTTGGCACAGTGCGCCTCCTTCCTTTCACTGACCAGCAACCCAGAGAATGAACCTAAAGAGTCGACGTGGGAGCAGCAATGGAAATAGGGATCATCACTGGATTTTGTACAATTAATTGGAAACTATAATTTTATGTTTCTTCATAGCATCTGCCTGTCCCTTTAAGCTGCTATCAGCGTCCTAGTGTCAGTAATTTCCCACACTCTCAAGTGATGTGTTCCCAACTGCAGGTAGTATGTTCTGGGAATTCCCTCTTTACCCCCAACTCCCTCCCAACTCAGAAACGACAATGGTGTTATTAATGTGTCAGGTGAACTATTGTCTTGTCAGGTTTCTGCTGGATAAAGAAATATCAACCAAATTAAGTTTTCCCTTGTATAATTGGTAATAGAGGTGAACACTAAGGTAAATTTCAATATTTCTTGCAGCATCATTTGAAGCGAATTGTGAATGCATAACATGGGGAGGCATTTGTACTAGAGGCATAGAAGAAGAGACGGTGCATTTTTTATCACCCATCCCACCTTTTCTAATGTGCAACATACAGAAGATGATCAGCATTAGCTTCAGTTGAAACTTGATTTCAAAGAGAAGCAGAGGCTTACGGAAGACAGGAGATTATTAAACCTGCTGTTGTGGATAGCAATGCACCCATTCAAAAATCTGGCCGACAGCAACTTTGATAGATCCCACATATTAAGACGCCATTGATTGTTCAGCTGCAATCCAGAGTATGCTATTTAGAAAATTACACAACAATGAAAATGTGACAGACAGGCAAAGAAACAATATTTCAAAAATCTTCTATTATTATCAATGTGTATATTTCAATTCACAGCATTATTTTTCTTCAACCTTGGAATATAAAGTTAAATGAAGTGTTTTATTTTTGCATCCCAAAGACTTTCAATCTGACAATGCAGCATATTTTATGTTCAGTGCACATTACCATCTATAAATAACCTTGCATTTTGCCTCAGCGTTGACCTTATTTCAGGCTTATTTTTGTTGATGTTTTGGCAAAGCTTCAGTAACCTTGCACACTACTATTATTTGTAAACAGTGAAACAGTGGAAAGGAATAGTCTTGTCAAGTTGTCAGCACAACAAAAACCTCACAACTATTATTGAAACCTGCAACTTTTGCTTAACTTGTGATTGCCAAAATACCAGATAGATCAGTATGCTAAGCCGCTTAACATAGTTAACAATCGTTTTGTGCATCACAGATGTTCTTCATGCAAAACGTTTCTATTTATGAATGTATTGTATTCTTTTAATATCTTTTGGTAAGATTTTTCTAACATTCCAATTCAAAGACAAAAGACAACTGATGTATTTTGTTATTAATAGAGAATCTGAGTGCAGGGCTTCAGGTTGAGTGTACTTGAATCCTTGGGAGTGAGATATCTGTAAAATGTGCCCCATCAAAAGGTAAATAACAGAGAATGTAGCGCATAGTGTAATATCTTGGAGCTTTCACCTTCAATAATCAATGAGAAATTTACAACTTTTTTCATAAATCTTCTGCCTATGATGGTAAACCTTCCTTGGAATGTCAATTAAGTTTAAGGGAAACATTCAAACATATTAATTAAGAGCAGAAAGAGGCCATTTAGCAGCTTAACAAGTATGGGGCTGGATGAACACAGCAGGTCAAGCAGCATCATAGGAGCAGGAAAACTTGACGTTTC
>JAHRHZ010000013.1:26304120-26318733 GCA_024137785.1 Ginglymostoma cirratum
TTGTTATCTCAGATTCTCCAGCATCTGCAGTTCCTACTATCTCTGAAACAAAAGTTCTGCTTGTTCAGTTGTCTCTGAGTTGCCTACCAGATTGATTTGGTACAAGTATTGTGTAATTTATCTTAAGTATAGCCTGCGGTGTCACAAAGGACACTCATGTCTATCAGACATAATGTAACTAGCTATTAAGTACCAAAAAGACAGCATTTTTTTCTTTATTTTTGATCATGAAGTGAAATAAGAAGAGGATTGTTTTACTACAAAGGACCAATGAAGGAATTGCTTTACATTTTAAGAATAATTTACTGGAATTCATTGTGAGAGGTGTTGACGCTGCTTCTGGAGCTTATTTATTTGCAGTAAACAATAGTGATTGTCATTTAAAGGAACCCCAGGTCATTATTTTCTGTTAACCTGTTTTACTGTTGACAGTAAATTGAGGACTTTGATTAAGTCACTAACCCTTGTAGTGACCCCAGGATAGAGAATCAGAGCATTTTCCTGAGTGATATTACCATGCAATAAACCTACCCTGTTAATCAAGACTGAGCCTGTCTTCTGCTAAAGATTTTTTGTGGGTATTCTTCCTTGAATTGGTATTGGTAATTTAGACAAATACCTGTGAGAAGGATTAGTGGAAGTGAATCCCATACGGTTCTGGTGGACATGACCACAACATTTAGCATGCTGGCAGCACATTTAGCAGAATGTTCTCCCATATATAGTGTTCTCCAGCTTGCTTTGCTCATTAGACAAATTCTAAAAACCACCCCCGTCCCACTTGATAGAAAAAGCTGCTTCCTCTATTTGCTTCCAGGGAATGGATGGGTGGGGGCTGGGTAGGGGGGAGTTCCCAAATGACACTCTTACTTCTGCTGTGCCGAACTTCCTTAATTGAAATTTCCAAGCCTGTTGTGTGTCAGCTGTGGATCGGTAAGTAGCATTCTTAACTCTGAGTCAGAGTGTGTCATGGCCTCTCACTCAGGGATCTGAGCTCTAAAATTGATCCTGTCGTTTCAGCATGGGCTGGAATTTCACTTTTGAGGACAGAATCATGATTTAGAAAATCTTCTGATGTTATAACCCTGTCTGAAGTGCCTAACTATGTCATTTTCATGGGCATAGCTGAGAACAGAACTCGGCTGATGCTGAGAGGGGATACTGGCCCAGTTCTATACAGAAACAACAAGGTCATGGGATCCAGGAAAATGTATCAAACTGGTTTAAAAATTGCCCATTGGCAGGATTTATAAGATAAAAGATAATTTGTGATTGTTTTTGTGACTGGAAGGCTGTTTCCATTGGGGTTATCTAGAACTCAATACTAGGTCCCCTGCTTTTTGTGACAGTTATTAACTGATTGCATGGTATTGCGAGAAGAAAAGATCAAGAAGTTTGCAAACAACACGACACTTTGTCACGTGGTTGATAATGAGGAGTTAGCTGTAAACTGTAGGAAGATATCAATTGATTGGTCAGTTGAACAGAAAAGTGGCATGGATTGGAAATTCAAAACGGAATTTAACCTGAAATGGTTTGGGGCAATATAGTCAGGAAGATCAAGCAAGGAAATGAATATTCAATTAATAGGAGAATTGTGGAGGAACCTTGGAGATCCACAGATCCCTAAAGGTAGCAGAAAGGCCAAGAAAATGATTAAGAAGGCATATCAAATCCTTTCTTTGTTTTGCCTAGGCATAGAATGTAAGATCCTAGAGGTTATGCTGGAACTGTGTAAAGTATTAGTTAGGCCACAAGTGGAGTACAGTGTGTATTTTTATTCACATCTTGAGAAAAAGATGTAATTGCACTAGCGAAAGTGCAGAGGAAATTGACAAGTATGTCGCCAAGACTAAAAAAATGCAGCTATGGGGAAAAGTTGGATTAGCCAAGATTGTTCTCATCATAGAATCCTTGCAGTGTGGAAACAGGCCATTTGACCCATTGAGTCAATGCCAATCCTCCAAAGGACATCTCATCCGGGCTCACCCATCCCTGTAACCCTGCATTTCTCATAGCTAATCCACCCAACCCATACATCCCTGGATACTGGGCAATAGAATGGCCAATCCACCTAACCTGCACATCTTTGGACTGTGGGAAGAAACCAGAGCACCTGGAGGAAACTCATGCAGACACTGGAGAGAATGTGCAAACTCCGCACAGACAGTTACCAAAGGCTGGAATTGAATCCGGGTCCTTAGCACTGTGAGACAGCAATGCTAATGCTAACCACTGAGTCCCCATTTGCTTTGGAACATAAAATGCAGAGGGGACATTGATTAAGATGTACAAAATTGTGAGGAACCTGGACAGAGAATGGAAAGGGCTTATTTACTTTAGGACTTATTCCCCTTACCTGGGGGAATAGGTTTAAAATGATTGGTAGAAAGATTAAAGGGTGGAATCAAGACTTTTCTTTAACCCTGAGCACACTGTTTGACAAAGTAGTAGAGACAGAAACCCTCAACTCAATTTAATAGATGTCTGGAAATTCAGCACAAATACCGTAAGCTGTAGGACTATGGCCCAAATGTTGGAGGGTGGGATTAGGCAGGGTGGCTCATTTGTCATCTGGTGTAGATCTCTAAAGTTTTGGAGTAGATTTTTAGCTCGGGTGGTGGGTGTTGAGGTTGGTTGGCTCGCCGAGCTGGTTTCTTGTTTCGCAGATGTTTCGTTACCGTGCTTGGTAACATCCTCAGTGCAGCCTCTGATGAAGCGTTGTTGTGTTTTCCCGCCTGGTTTTTGGATTTAGATCTGTTGAACTAAGTAGCCTCTTTCTGTGCAATTAAAAATATCTATGACTTTTATCTATGAGTATTTTTTTTAAATTCTAAAATGTAGTACTCTGGCAGAAGCCACAGTACCTCGTTCGTACTAGCACACTGTGCTATCTATTCTTAAAATAACAGGCAAATTTGATGGATGGTTGCTAGCTGATCAAATGGATCAACTGCTGACCAGCTGACCAAAGATGGCATTAAAAACATCTGTGAGAATATGAACAGCTGATATAATAAAGACCAATCCCTCACTCAAATTCAAGTGAGATATATCACTATTGTACTTTAGGGTGGCATGGTGTCTCGTTGGTTAGCAATGCTGCCTCCCAGCACCAGGGACTCAGGTCCAATTCCAGCCTTGGATGACTGCCCATGCGGAGTTTGGAATTCTCCCCAAGTCTGTATGGGTTTCCTCCGGGTGCTCCAGTTTTCTCCGAAAGTACAAAGGTGTGCAGGCTATGTGGATTGGCCATGCTAAATTGCCCATGGTGTCCAGGGATGTGTAGGTTGGGTGAATTAGCCATGGAAGACACAGGATTACAGGGATAGGGTAGAGTGATGAACCTGGGTGGAATGCTGTTTGGAGGGTTAGTGTGGACATGTTGAGCCAAATTGCCTGTTTCCACACTATAACAATTCAATGATCTACACAACCATAGATTTACATGTTAGGTTAGGTCAGGAGGGGTGCTGTCCTAAATTTGCTTAGGTACTCAACATCATTTCTGTTCACCATATGTTGCATAATTGTGTCAATCAGAGAAGAAGACAGCATTGAGACACTTTGTGGGAGGCCTAGTAAGTTTGGGCTTATTTGCTAATATTGCAGAACAGCAAGAGATGGCCAAAATAGGTTATGCTAGATTCCAGCCATTAGAAAAATATGGAGTCATTTTTGTAACCTCAATAACCAAGAGTGCAAATTGAGAATTTGGCTGTGCAGTCCACATTGAAATGAATGAAGGGATAATCTTAGAAGAAAGTAAAAGGCACCAGATTGTGGTTAAATGCTGCTGTTGTTGAGGATCTGTACTTTAGGCCCGAAACGTCGAGTTTTCCTGCTCCTATGATGCTGCTTGACCTGCTGTGTTCATCCAGCCCCATGCTTGTTATCTGGAATCATGTGTCAGGTTGTTCTTTAAGTTCTTTAACAAATTCGAATCTGCTAAAAGTCACTTTGTTTTTCTTAAATCTTACCTTTTAGCTGTTATTTTTCAGGGATATTAGGCATGGCCAATAAATGCTGACATTTCTAGTGATGCCCAAATCCCAAGAATTAATTTGAAACCTGTGGGCCCTATTTTCCGAGCTGTGGCAATTCCATTCAGACTGCCATTCCAATCCTATTTTTATTACAACAAGAAAGAACTCTGCATTTTTAACTGAAGATTTCAATAAGGGCTCCTTCATGCGGAGCATACTTTAAACCTGACAGGCCCCTCAGAATAGTCAGGGAGAAATCAAACCATACCCTCTTTTTCACTGCAGTCATTACTGTGTTTTGGTTGTAAATGTCCAGCATTACACAGTCACTTTGACAGCTCCTGTGAATGGTTAAGTATATAAGGTAGGTGTACCCAGGTGGGTAGGAGTAGTGTGCCAGGGTGACAGGTAAGTAGAGTGCCAGGTGGTTAGGGGTGAGGTGCTAGGGTCCTAGAATGCAAACTTGGAATAGAGCCAGCTAAGTGTTGAAGATATATGTTTAGGATATGCCACGGTGGCTGGGGGGTATCGGGTGTAGTGGTGGTATCCGTGGTGGGTGGACAGATGTGGGGTCCCATATTGAGAAAAGGTCTCACCTCTCAGGCAGAGGTGTGTTGTTTGATCTGGTGGTGGTGGGCTAATGAGTCTTGATAAGGCTTAGAGGTGTCAGGTCCTGATTGGAAGAGAGGGGTTTTAGGTCAAGGAGATATATGTAGAACATATCAATATATATAGATCCTGGGGGAAGAGGGACATGTCGGGTCGGAATGATTGTGGGAGTCTGTCCCAAGTGGAGGGGGGTTGGTGGGTACAGGAGTGGGGGTTGTAGTAGGATGTATTGGGTCCAGTGGAGGTGTAAATGTGTGTTTGTATGATGGGTTTGAGAGGTAGAGGGTAGTCAGTTTAATACTTTCTCAGGAGTTAGACTAAGTTTTTAATTATCTAATGTTTCATTGGTATCTATTTACTCATCTACTGCAGAACCCACTGAATTCTCCAATTTTAAGCGGATCTGTTCAGGGGGTTCCCTGTATAGTGGAATTGTTGATTGGGATCTTTACATTCCCACACAGTTCCCTCAGAGTTTGCTAGACTGGGGATTCTGCAGTGTCCTAATGCACAACTAGCATCTACACTGCAGAAATGATAACCTGGCTATCCAAAAATGGGAGCCATTGTTTGTGATCCAATCTTCCATCTCAGTCATTCACAACCTTTTCAGTATCAAGGCATACATCAAAATATTAAAAAAAAAAATCCCATGGCACACCCACATTTTCATATTGTATGCACTGCCAATAGGGGCACTTGGTGTCAACTGGTACTGCCTTCAATAATATACACTGAAGCTCCGGAGAGATTGGAATCACAGACACAACCTCAACACTGAGATAAAATGGCACTGCTTCCCAAACATTGTGCAGCACACCAGTTGTAAACATTTTCTATTTAACATATCTCCCTCTTAATGTAATAGGTAGGCTGTACATAGTTGTCCAGGATTGGTCTGTTCTCCATCAGGACAGCTACAGCAACTGAGATTATCGAACCATCAGACAGGAGGCTTTATCACCACAGTGCACAAAATAGCAGGATGTCAGTTATCGAGAGAAATTGTTTATTATTAGAATGGTACACATACAACCCCAGGAGATAATCTCACTCTTTAAATGACCTGGAAATTGGTAAATACTGTAAATGTAGCACTCTTTCACATTCTACTATTGAATGCTGCTTAATAGTCAGTTACATTGGAGCCAAATTAAGAATATTGTAGCCACAAATATCCGATGTCTCGGGTTTCACCTGTGCCAGCCATAACGGAGCGGAAGGTTGGTGTTATTGTTAGTGAATGATGGTGGAGTGCTAATGAGCATGATTTTCTGTGGTATCAAACTAGCTGCTGTACAAATAGCTCAAAGAGTTCTGTTTTCTGCTGATAGCAAGAACACCAAAACCACAAACTAAGTTTACAGAGCACAAAAGGCGAGAGGTTTGCAACTATTTGTGAAACTTTTGTTAAAGATAATGAGCAGTTCCTGTGGTTGTATGTGAATGCTTGATGGTGTAAGAATCTATATTATTATGCTGCTTATACATAGGAGTTTGAAACAGCAAACCAGAGTTTTGCAGTTTCTGTTGAATAGTTCAGAAAACCGCAGTGCTCTTTTTTCTAAAATTAGAATATGGTATTGATTAACACAATATTCATCTCAATCTTTAATCAAATGACCTACTGCACAAATTTTGTTTTATTGGAAGCTGTCAAAGGGTTTGGCTGTACATTTTGTAAGTTGTGACTTTTATTCGTAAGGTCTGAGACGCTTTGATGTATGATTTTTTTTCTAAGTTCCTTTAGTTCTGTTTAAATTTGTGGAGCATATACTTGTAAAAGATTGCTCCAATTTCATCCCTCATTTCTCTTCAGAGTTTTGAATGTGTTGCTTTCTCTTAAATCAGTGCTTACCTTTCTCATAACTCCATCATTTTCCCTTTCAGACAAATTTGTGCTTCTGTCAGGGCATAAAACAGTCCCAACCAAAGTCACTGCTGAAATGCACTACAACTCTGACCGAGGTGAATTATTCTTCCAGTTCTGATAAACTTCTATAGACTGTAATGAGGCTTTAGTCCTCTGTTAGTCCTTTCCTTCCATTATCCAACTCATTGGGAGCATTATCATATAGGCCGATTTTTTTTTTGTATCATGTAGTTTCCTTGTTCACTATCCCAACACATGGCCACTGGTCCTGGCTGCCCTGATACTGACTGTCTCTACGAGCATTAATCAACTGGAGGTGGGACGTGTGGCCCTCACTCAGGAGGTGGACCCACTTCAGAGAGCTGCTGGCCAAACTGCGTGAGTGGAATCTCTCTAGGGCCTGGAGCTGCAGAACTGGGGCTACAAACAGTTCCTACAGTCTACATTTGGAGCTCAAGACCAGAAAAGCCTGAAAATCTAAGAACAGGGAGAGTGGACAGGTCCAAGGTAGGTGAAAATTGTTGGGCAACGGAGCAAGTGGGTATGTTGATAGAGTTGCCAGAGAGTGAGCAAGCACCTCTGGGTGCAGAACTTGTGATAGGAGTGTCGGGTTTTGAAAGCAGGCTGTTGATGGAGGGGCTCCTGCTTTTCCACCCGAAGCCTGAGCAGAATCACTTTGTAGGCTTCCCTCCAGCTGCTGACCTCTTCTTGCCAGCCTGAAAATTGAAGTCAGATGGAAAATGGCCCTTAAGTGGTCATTAATTGGTCTCTTAAGAACTGGGGCCTTGACTGTCCCACTGTAAAATTGCAGAGAGATTGAGGCAAGCAAAAGGTCAATGAGAAGCCTATTTGAGGAATTTTATGAGCACCCCCACACCTAAAAGCTCAACAGCTCCGTTGCATAGAATTCTGCCCTTGATTGCAGTCTAGCTGAAACAAATTTTGCTATAATATCTCCAGCAATGCTTTCTATTCTGATCCTAATGCTGGAAATTGCCAAGAATCAATCTTTGCCCTCCTTTTCCTCTTCCTTTACATGATTGCATCATTTGTAGACATTGGGTCAGCTTTTACATGTAATCTGCAAACACCCAGTGCTCTCTGGTCTCTATCCACTCTTTGGATCCCTCTCTTGTTATTGTGTTGTCAGTCCTCTTGTCTGATATTCACTCATCAGTGACTTGCAGTGCATCAAGTTAATGATTAGGAACAATGACACCATGAGTCCAGACATTACAGGGAAAATACCAACGAGGTTATCTGCACTCGTTGTTATTAAAGTATAAATCAGACAGCAATTTTCAGCGTCATGACATTTACAGTTAAACACAGGTATTAAGAATTTGCTTTCCAAGTTGCCCTGATCTTCCATGAATACCTTGAATAGCAGAAAGTCACTTAAAACTCAACATTGAAATAAAGAATGACTATGATTGATACAGGCTAAAACTCATCAGAGGACTTGCCCATTTGATGTAAGTAATTTTTAAAAAGCAAAATATGTCTTAACTACTGCCAAATTATACTTAACACTGAAACTTATTTTTTTACATGTTTGGAGTGTCAGTCGTCCAGATATTAATTATTCTTTAAGTTTAGAACTTTTTTTTGAAAATTTTCTTTACATCTCTATTATGCTTATCTCTCTTAATGCCAACTTCCTTTCTCACTTCCTATGCATCTTTTTTCCTTAAATTGTATATTCTAACATATTCTCCCTGTTTCCATTTCACTACCTTCTCCAGGGCAATTAGAGATGGAATTAAAGTGCTGGCCTAGCCAAAAATGTATACATTGTATGAATGAATATCAAAAAAGACATTTGTTTGCCATGGAAGTGGGTAGATTGAGTCGGGAAATGCCCTGACTTGGCAGACCAGTTTCCATGGAAACAACTCCTGTGTGCATGATTTTCACTCTTGGGGAGGAACTTGGGGACACAATTGGGTCATAGTTACCACTTCCTGTGGTTATTTAGAGATGCTCTTAGAGTTGAGCGAGTGCTGAAGCAAACCGGTTAGAACATATGCCTTAGTTCTCTCACACTTTGACCCGGTATTACAAAGGGTTGTTAAGCAGTCTAGCTCTCAGCCCTTTACAGCCTTCATGCCATCTGATACCCAGTGTCGCCTCATCTGCTCCCTGCTACCTCCATTGTAACTCACAAAATATCAACATGGGCACAGCTCAAAAGTCATATGGAGATAAAATATCTCAAGCTTAAAACAATCTTATAGAGCTCATACGCACTTGATCTGTGGAAAAAAATGTCATGAATCCTTTGAAAAGATGTATAATTTCCACAAGTTGTCAATCTAATATGTAAGCAAACTTCACTAACCCTGTAAAAGACAGTGATTTTCTTAAAAGCCTGGTGTTACTGGTGACTGCTATCTGAAAATGACCGCACCCTCCCTCAGGGACCCCTTCTATGAGATTTCTGGATATGGGCATTTAAACCTCAGACCACCATTCATAATAGACTTAACTGTTAATAATAACCTTTTGGAAATGCCAACATCAGTTAAAACTTCAAGAACAAATGCTTTATTTTAATATACATCAGATATCCTGTCAATCAACATTCCCCAGCAATGTATGTTTTCTTTCATTCTAACAGACATACGTAGCCTCATTGACTGTTTTCATTTTATTTTAATGGGTAAGGGATTTAAACAACTTTATATCATGACACTTAATCAGCTCTTATCTACACTTGAAGAGCATTTAAGTCTTCTCCAAAATTTGTGACCCTCTCACTGGATGTTGAGGCCTTTGGAACAGCGAGAACAGGTTCATCTGAATGCAAAACTCATTTCAAACGGCCTGGCTCACGCAGCCTTCCTGATTGACACTTAAGTACCTTTCCCCTGCTGCCAAAAATGGGATATTATGGAAATAGTGGTGGTACTTTCAAGTCTGAGTTCAACCTGCCTCTTTTAAAGGCCTGTAGAACTGTCCCAACTTAGTGAAAATAAAGTCCTGTCCCTCACAAGGAATTCTTTAGTCTGATTGGGTAAGGACTTACACAGCTCCCGTTGCCCTATTTGCATTGGGCCCAAATTCCATCCCATCCTGGGGTGGCAGGACTGAAGTATAAGGAAATGTTTAATCGGTTAGGATTATGTTTCCTGGAGTTCAAAGAAATGAGTAAGAATCTCATAGAAATTGATAAAATTCTAACAGAACTTGACAGGGTAGATGCAGAAAAGATTATCGTGATGGCAGGGGAGTCCAGAACCAGGGTCATGGGGTAACCCATTTAGGACTGAGATGAGAAATTTCTTCTCCCTGGAGAGTGGTGAATCTATGGAATTTGCTACCACAGAAAGCTGTCAAGAAGTAAAACATTGTATGATTTCAAGCAGGAGTTGGATGTAGCAATTGGGCTAAAGGCATCAGAGGATATGGCAAAAAAGTCTTATTACAACTTCATAAAACATTAATTCCTTAGATAGAAGTGTGTGCAGTTCCAGTCGCCACTCTATCAGTAAGATATATTTTGCACTGGAGAGGGTGCGGAGTAGTTTCACCAGGATGTTGCTTGGATGAAAAGGCTCAGTTATGAGGAGAGACTGGATAGGGTTAGTTTGTTTTCCTAGGAGCAGAGGAGGATGAGGGGGAATATGTTTGATCTATATACAATTATGAGAAGCATAGACAGAGTAGATCGTGCGGATCTGTTCCCCATGGCAAACAAGTCAAAAAGAGAGCATAAGTTTAAGGTGAGAAGCGAATAGCTTAGAGGAGATCTGAGAGGAAAAAAGTTTCGCCCAGCAGGTGGTAGATGCATGGAAAAGTGTTACCTGAGAGGCTGGTGAAGGCATGAACTCTTGCAACATTTAAGAAGCATCTGAATGAGCACTTAAAACACCAGGGGATGGTTAACTATAGATCAAGTAGACATAATTTATATTAGAGATATTAGGAACTGCAGATGCTGGAGAATCTGAGATAACAAGATGTAGACCTGGATGAACGCAGCAGGCTAAGCAGCATCAGAGGAGCAGGAAGGCTGACGTTTTGGGCCTAGACCCTTCGGCCTGAAACATCATTTTCTGAAGAAGGGTCTAGGCCCGAAACGTCAGCCTTCCTGCTCCTCTGATGCTGCTTGGCCTGCTGTGTTCATCCAGCTCTACACCTTGTTATCATAAATTATATTAGTGTAGTTTGGTGTTTGCTGGTCAGCATAGACATGGTGGACTGAAGGACCTGTTTCTATGTGGTATGACTCTGTTTTCCACATTATGTTACAGGCAATGCTAAATATTTAAATGATCTGTTTCTGTATAGCCTCTACCTGACAACTCCATTGTACTTATCCCTCTACTACAATTCCCATATTGCTATCCTGATTCTGCCTAAGTCAATTATCATGTTAAAGAACGAAATGAAGTATCTTACTATTGACTTTGAACTTGAAAATACATGAACTTTGCCTTACCATGCCCTGTTCAGTCAAGGGTCTTACAAATACTGATGGTTGAAATAAACTTTAGGAAAGAGCAATATTTCTCAGAAAACATGACCAATCTGAACAGAATGAGTTATTTCGCTGAATTGTCAGATCATCTAATTCCAATGCCATAGGTAGGATGGAGGATTGATTGAGGAAGTGCTGCATTGTGCGAGATCTTACTTGAAAAATGAAAATGGGACCCACTCTGCTACTCCAATATTTCAGACCAAAGATTTCAGGACACTATATGATGAATAATAGACTTTATTTTGATGTAATTAGTATTTTTTAAAGCACGTATTATTAATATAGTTCTCACACAAGCCTGCATGTTGCTGACTGTGTAAGTAAATGGTCGAGAAAGCAGACAAATGAGAACAAATTGTAATAAAACTTTAGGAAATACAAAAAGTGATCCAAGATCTGGCATTACCAGTGGAATTTGAGGAATTGCTTGAATACAGCTTGTGACTTCACACGTTTTAAGTTTATAGGTCAAAGTTGATAACAATTGGTTTGAAATTCCCAGGATATACTCCTTATGATTGCCAGTCCCCAATGAGTGCATTCGATCACATTATCATTCTTCCATAACATTCATCTTTATTCCATCGCTGGAAAGTTTTGGGATGTTTGTTTAGAAAATGCAAATATTAAATGTTACTAAGTCGAATAACTAAGTCTTTAGGGTGGGCATTCAATACACAGTCATTAACTTCATACTTTTGTTGTTAAACTTTCGATTACTTTTGCCATACGTTGTTAAAATTACACGACAGACAAGATGCCATTCCATGTAATATTGTGCTTCGTGTCTGCCAGTAACTGCATTGTCTATTGACAATAGAGAAGTAAGTTCTGAAATCAGTGGAACATATCTCAGGTCTAATTATCAACAAGCATTGGAATCTCCTGTCAGCATGTGGAGCATGAATTTCATAATGTTTCTGAATGTCATTCTGGACAAGTTGAAGTTAATTTGCAAAATAGCAAGGGATTATGAGAGATAGTAGGAACTGCCGATGCTGGAGAATCTGACATAACAAGGTGTAGAGCTGGATGAACACAGCAGGCCAAGCAGCATCAGAGGAGCAGGAAAGCTGATGTTGGCCTGCTGTGTTCATCCAGCTCTACACCAGGGATTATGAGAAGCGTGTTTTGTTAATTACATTGGAAGTTAGCAGGGGAAAGGTCACTGTTAACAAATAATGGAGGCAGAGTTTATCACTTGTGTCAACATCAACAGAAATTCATACCCAGCTCGTGCATGATATAGAAATTCTTGCAAGACTGCAAAGCTGGATATGGGCAAGACGCGAGTGTGAAACTACTGGTTTACCTGAATTCTGTACTCATGTCAATGTTTTAAGAATTTTTTTGAGGTTGGCAAACTATTTGATAAGGTATCACAATTTTTTTTTCTCTTCTGATTGGCATGCTTAATGTGAAAAACCTATGAACAAATTCCTCTAAGCTATGAATTTTGAACTAAAAAATTTTATATTTTGATTAAACAACTGCCCCACTATCGGTTGATTTGAATATTTGTACATGAGCTAGCTCATTAAAGGTAGTTTGCATTTGACATGCTCATAAGGTATGGAAAATGTCTAATATATGACTGTAGATCATCTAGTGTAATGATGTCTGAAATTTCTGTTCACTAAAAAAATGGAAAATAAATCTTTTTGTCAACATTTAATCAAATAACTACAGAACATTTCCTATTCATTTCCCTCTGTTATCTTCAGAATACATATAGTTGATTTCCCTACCTAGTCCACTCTACATTCCTGACAAAAGAAATCTTGCAATTTGAATTGATATAATGCCTTTTAGATCCCCAGAATGACTATAAATTGATCAAGCACCAACTATTCCTTGTATAGGTTATTACCAATGATAACCAATTTGCACACAATGAGATCATGAATGTATGCCTCATGAATCTGTTTCTGTTTCCTCCTTTAAATTGCATCGCATGATGCTTACTAATGTTTTTCTTGTTGCTATTCTATATTTAATATTGTCTACTCAATATTCTTTTGTGTTAGTAGCACATCAACATTACTGACTGTGTTCTATGAGAAGTGGAGGATGGGGGCTCAGGAAATGAACAACAATGATATAATGTATGTTAAAAATGCTATCATTGTGCCAAGGTTGGTTAATGGGCGATTAAACTGACAGGATATCAGGACTGGGAGATGTAGATTAGATTTCAGACAGGATGTCTGAACTAGTGTGCCATAGACAACGAAAGATAATTTAACATTCTAGTGATTATTCACACTCATTGCTGCTATGACAGCTCACTATTCATTTGAACTAAGAAGGGGTCATTGCCAAATTAGGCTGGGGGATTCCCTTTTGAGTTGGGAATAGTTTGTGTGAGTGAAAGTTGACTCTGGAGTCAGGCTGATTTGAGAAAAAACAGTGACTGTGGGAAGAGGAATCCTTGACCTTGGCAATAGGCCAAAAACAACTGTCGTTTGATCATTTAAAGCTAGTAGTTTTACAGCAAGTAAGGCAATTCTGAAATCATGGGTAAACAAAATAGTGCACAATGTAGAGTTTCATGTAAACTATTTTTTTTATGACTGAAATTAAATTGAAACTGAGTAGAATAACTGTGCTTTGATGACTTCCTATACTCAATAAGTTCATGTGCATACCTCAAAGGTGGCAGACAGACCTATCCTAGCACTGGCACAGTATTGCAGCCGTGAAACATTAAGAATTAAACTGGAAACGAAACCATATCAGTTGGGATCACAAAGTGATTAAACTGCATTGTAGTTATTACATTTATACACACAGAGAGACCTTTTCGTTGTAGGCAAAAAACACATTGCCCATTCCTCAGTGAAAAAGGTGCGATGGAGACAGCCAATTCCTGTTGCATCCCCATGGAATATCCTGACTAATCAAAGCTGACTTGCCTGGTTTGAATTTAATCAGATAACTACAACAGTGTACTGTTCCTGCCGTATCTCCAAGCAACCATTGCTCAATCAGTCAGCACCCGCTATCATGCTGCTTGAATTGTTCTTTATTTTTTAATGTTAGGATCTTTGCATTTCTGTCTTTCTGACTGCAAGACAAAAGTTTTCATACAAACACAAAGAACTGCAGTGCTGGAGAAACTCAGCAGAATTTCAGTGGAGAGAAATCAGAGTTAACATTTTGAGTTTCGTGACCCTTCATCAATTCAAAAGCTTTCAACAGCATGTCACTTTTTAACAGTTTAAGATCTGTACTACCAAGCAATTATGCATGCTATTTATTTTGTGACTTCTCTGTATTCTTCCCACAAAATAAATTGTTTCATATTTTTCTGCATTACGTTTTATCTAACTTATGTTTGAACATTGCACCACCTTCATCTATTTCCTTATGAAGTCCAAGAATATACTCCTCATTTTTTTTCTACATTTTTAAATTTTGTGTCAGTTCAGAACTATGACATTATATCTGGTATACCAACGACCACTGTGGAACATTGTTGTCAACTTCCCTTCAGTCTGAAAAAACATCCCTTCACCAGTACACTGTTCTTTTTTATCTATTAGCCAATATCGTATCTGCTCTTCTGTTTTTATCTATTTTATCTCGATATTTAATGCTGCTAACATATTTTTCCTTTTCAAAGCTTACTGTAGTCAAATATTTATTTGGTAGTACAG
>JAHRHZ010000013.1:26319133-26412906 GCA_024137785.1 Ginglymostoma cirratum
TGATGCTGCTTGGCCTGCTGTGTTCATCCAGCCCCACACCTTGTTATCTCGGATTCTGCAGCATCTGCAGTACCTTTTATCTCTCCCACTCCAATAGCATGTTTATCACTGGCTGCACATTTCCATTTTTTAAATTAGCAGGCAGTATACAGTTTGCTTGGTGTATGTGTCAGAAGGATAGATAAAAGTTCATCATGATCACCATACCTTTTTTAATTCTTTTCCAATTTTCTTCCATTTATTTTAATGGTCATGATCATGATGTTGGGATTGAATGATTAAACCATACTTACAGTCAATCAAGTGAAGTATATTTGTTAAACAAAATTGTTTTGGTGAAAAAGAACACCTGAAAGGATCAAATGAGAACTAGCATTATTTTATTTAAAATTAGTAATTGAAGCACCTTTTTCTATAAGCTTCACATTTTCATAATATCATGGTAATATCAACAGACAGGGTAAAACCTTTAAAGGACAATCTAGCTATCATTGAACAACATTGAACAATGTGCAGTCTAAAGCACTCAGCTGTGTTGAGAAGGAAACAAGATATTGTTCAGAAAACTCTTGAGGAACAAGGAAGTTAAAACAAAACTACTTGGAGAGAGATGATGCTACTTTGAAAGAACTTGCAAAGATCAGATTCAATGAAATGTATGGTGCATTTATCTCCCAGTGCTTTCTGCAGCTGGGTATAACAGTGCAAAACTTGCCACTGCTTCCTAGAATCTGAAACCAGTCCGTCTATAAAAGCCATTCAGAGATATTAAACTGCCGATGCCGGAGTAAGAGATAACACAGTGTGGAGCTGGAGGAGCACAGCAGTCCAGGCAGCATCAGAGGAGCAGGAAAGTTGATGTTTCGGGCGGGACCCTTCTTCAGAACATGAAGGGTCCTTTCGGAAGAAGGGTCCCAATCCAAGCCTCAACTTTTCTGCTGCTCTGATGCTGCCTGGCCTGCTGTGCTCCTCCAGCTCCACACTATGTTATCTCTGTCTGTAAAAACTAACTTTCAATTCTGCCTCTGAGGGAATACAATTCATGAAAACAAGTTAGACATTCACATTGAAGTGGCTGGGAACCTTTTTTTTTGCAGAATCAGTTAACCCAAATGGCCATATGTGTACAGACTTTCAGTCATCACCAAAAGGACAGTGGCCAAAGCCATCAGAGCATGTTCGAATTTCAAAGCAACGTATATGCACAGTTTTGTTTTATCACGTTACATAATGTAAACCTATTGTACAGCTGCTAGACCCTATTTAACATTGCAAACTTACTTCTTGCACAAATCTGCCAAGTTATTGAGATAGAAATGTGAACATGGAGACTATATGGCATTTTTGAAACTAGAAAACAGATTCAAAAGATATTGTAAATGAATGACACACAGCGCTTGGAAAACCTTACTTAATACCAGTACTACTGACAAGTTTCTTAGAAGCAAAAGATTTAGCAGCAGCTTTAAATACACTGGAAATAATAATGCAGCATACTGTCAGAAACAATACTTACTTGTCATAAATATGTTGGTGAACTAGTTAGTAGAGAGAAGATCCACTTCTCAACAAAATAATTTCATGGGCCAGTGACCACAACAGAACTGGTACCAGCCTAATATCATTGCCAAGAATAACAAAGTTACAAAAATCTTGGATTTTGTACCTACAGAAGAAATCACCATTGCTTCAGATGACGAATCTGGGTTAAAAGAAAAGTGCCTGTTGCATTACTTGGTAATGTATTGCAGTCCACCAAATTCTGAGAAGAAAATGAAAGAATAGAAGTGCAGTCAAATTACAAAAATGACTGCAATGATAGAATTATTGTTCCGCAGAATTTGGATTTGCAGAGGGGGTAAATGGAGAAATTGCAACTGAACTCTTAAAATGTGCCGCAGATAATGAAAATTAGAAAAAGTTTAGAGGCGATGGTGTAGTGGTAATATTGTTGGTAATCTAAACCCCCAGACTAATATTCTGGGGAGATGGGTTTGAATCCCATCATGAAAGTTGGTGAAATTTGAATTCAGTAAAATTCTAGAATAAAAATGTTAGCGTGAAGGTTACTACTGTTAATCATCTTTTTTTTAAGAATCCAATCTGATCCACTGATGTCCTTTTGGGAAAGAAATCTGCCATCCTTATCTGCTCTGACCTGCAGAATCCTAGACTCAAAGCAATGTGGTTGACTTTTAACTGACCTCTGGGCAAATAGGTTTGGGTGGTAAATGCTGGCCGAGTGAGTAAACTTTAAAATGTTGAGATTCAGAAAGGATCAGCAAAAGTAAGGGAGATTACAATGAAATTTAAAAAAAAATACAGTTGAGAACCAAGCTGAATTCAAATTGTTTAGAGGGTTGGTGGAAAAAAAAGTAAGAAAAGTGAAGGGGAATTATGAGGAAAGACAACCGACATAAAGGGAATCCACTTGTCTTCTTTATACATTTAAAAAGTAAAAATGTGGTAAAAGGAAAAGTCAGGCCAGTAATGGACCAAAATAGGGATTTACACAATTAAGTAATGGCCACGGCCAAGGTGTTAAATTAATACTTTCCAAGGAGGTGGATAGCACCCAGGTCATGGTGACAGAGGAGGAAACACTGTCACTAAGAAGAGTCTAAAATTGATAGGGAGGAGGTGTTGCCATTAAGAGTTGACAAGGCACCAGAACCAGATAAGATGTATCCAAGGATTTTAAGGGAAGTGAGAGTGATAATTGGAGGGGCCCGGGCCATAAACTTTCAGTCTTCCCTTGATTCAGGAGAGGTGCCAGAGGCCTGGAGAATTGGACACATTTGATGCTTATTCAAGAAAAAAAAATGTCTGTAAGGACAAAGTCAGGAATTATATATGGGTTAGTTTAAAACTGGCAGTGAGGAAGCTTCTGGAAATTACTCAAGAACCAAAACACAAGTTGCTGATAAAGCTCAGCAGGTCTGGCAGCATCTGTGAAGAAAAAGTCAGAGTTAATGTTTCGGGTTCGGTGACTGGAAATAGGACTGGAAATTATTGAAGATAAAATTAAGTGTCACCACAAAAAATGTAGATTACTCGGAAACAGTGAGTAGATAGGTGATAGATGAAGTTCAATGCCGTGAAGTGTCATGTGATTAACTTTTGTAGCAAAAGCGTAGAGAGACAACATGAAGGGTACAATTCTGAACAGGATGCAGTACCAGAGGGATGTAAGTGCATGTGTGCATAAGTTATTAAAAATGATGAGAGCCCTGTGTTGTCATTTTTGAAAAGAATGACACGTTGTGCCATTCAGGCAATTAAATAGGCACTAGGAGTGGGCCTTCCCTCTTATCAAGAGACCTGGCGAGAAGTCCTGCCCACTGGAAGCTGCTGGCTAATCAGAGACCGGGAGATCAGCATGGCTCAGCAGCTCTGTTGGGGAGGTGTGGCTGTAGCTGATATTATACCCATCCAAAGTTCAAGGACACTGTGGAATTGTGGTGTGGGCGTCATGGGAGAGGGGTAGTGAGGAGCTTGGCAGCAACAGCAGGAGGCCAGGTCCTTGGCATTCTCTCCCTCCCCATTGTTCCCCTCCACCACTATCCAGACTTCATGATGCCTGCTTCCTCATTTAGGCACAATGTCTTTGAAAGAAGGTCATCCCTCTGGAAACCAGCAAGCAACTACAACAGAGTTAACTTTCAGGCTTCTAGGTGAGCAAGTCCCACACCTGCCACCAGTGGTGGCAGGGTGAAGCACTAAAGCAGGCATTATTTGCCCATTTAAGGACCTTAATTACCAGTGGGGGAACAAGATCATCCATGCACTTAATAAAGCCAGTGATGGGAAGATTCCCATCTAACACCTTCCTGCCCAAATAAATACCCCACCATCAAACTCACCATGGGGGAAGCCAATAAGTTGTATGCAATAGGCAGAATTTTTCCAGCCTTCTGAATATCATGGTCATTGGGGAAAAAGTTGGAAGAATTGGATGAAATCAACACTGAGAAGTGAGTGCTGAGTGGCTAGTGAGCAGTGAGACGCCTATTTGCATGTATTAACATGGTCATCATTATGTAATCTCACTTCACTGATATGCAGTTTCCCTTTCTCTCACATACTGCATGAAAAATAAGCAATGACAAGTCCCAAGATGCAAGTCAGTGTGGTACCCGGAAACACCAGCTCACTGCCTGCCCTGCAGACCTCCATTAGTCACCAACATCTCAGGGCATACTCAACAATCAGCCGCCTGAGAATACCCCTCCATCAAGCTGCACCTCCAGATTCCTGTTGGCGAGGCAGGCTGAAAGTTACCCTCTGGCATGTTCAGGGCGAATAAAATGAACTGTGCAGAGCAGCTATGGACTGCCAGCACTTGATTAGGTGGATGCTTTAAAGATGACACTGGTGCCAGGAAACTTGTGAGGAACTGGTCATGGCTCATATTTCCACCTGTGGCAAGTGGGAGAGCATGGCAAGTGGGCGCCATAACAGTGTGCTGCTACAGCTCCGCTTACGATTCAAAAATGGTAACCCCAGTCTAGACACACAATTTGGGGTGCCCATGTTGATGAAGACATTACCTTTTGCATGGGGCAAGTTCACCAGGAATATGTAAAAAAGGAAGATCATGATTTCAGTTGGCGCATATTTTGCTGTGCTTACACTTTCAGTGTTCTTCATAGGCAGCTCCATCAAAATCCTGTTGTGAATCCACTGCAGTGGAACTTGTTTATCACCTCTGATGAGCTGGAACCTGTAGCATCTTTGCATTATACCAAGCCTGCACTGTAAGTGCCCAATCTCTCAGCATGCAAATCTTCCTTCTAGTCTGTCTTTTTAAGATATGTTCAGTCTCCTTTTGATCCCACATGGTTATATGTGTGAACACCAATGATGATGCTGTGTCTCTTCAGGGTGCTGTTCCATTGCTAGTCCAGATTGGACCTCTGTGGAAGCTGAAAGGTAAAAGGAACGATGATAAAATGTGATGGGGTGAAGGAGGTGAAAGTAGTGGGTACATCATCTGCATCTTGTAATTGGAAGAGACTGCAGGATGAAGATGAAGTGGAATGTAAGACAGAGGATATGCCTGACAAAGATACCTTTATCAGAGATAATAGGTACTGCAGATGCTGGAGAATCTGAGATAACAAGGTGTGGAGCTGGATGAACACAGCAGGCCAAGCAGCGTCACAGGACCAGGAAAGCTTGACGTTTTGGGCCTAGACCCTTCATCAGAAAAGATACCTTTATCTTTGATTGTTCAATTGTTTCAGCTCAGTCACTGACTACAGACACACCAGTGGCTATATCGGCCAATGTAACTTCCTCTAGGAGAGTGAGGACATGAAAGCATACCCATCTCCCCCTCCATGAAGCTGCTGCTGCCTCTGGCTGTGTGCCACCTTTCCTGCGAAGCAGAGGATCATTTTGCAGTAAGTGTGGTCAAAACGTTTTCCTGATGTGTCCATCAAGTTTTCAGTGTTTGAATAAGTTGTACTGATGAAATATAAACAACATGAAACATTAATTTCACAGATGCCATCAGACCCCAGAGTATTTCCAGCATTTTCTGTTTTTATTTAGGTTTCTGGCATCTGGAGTATTTTGCTAATGTATAAAATTTGAGATGTAGATATAAGGCTTACAGCAGTGCTAAGCATGTAAGGATGAGGTGAAATGGTATGAGCCGTGACTGTTATAGATTCTTGGTAGTTGAGTTGGTGAATTGAGCAGTGTTTGGGCTTGTGGTGTAGTTGCTGGGAACACTTTGCGGCACTCCATTCAGCTCCTTGGTGTTACACTCTTGGTGTTCATCTCCAAGGCTATCTGCTTACTACATATATTTATGAAAGGTTTCCTGGTCAGCTCTGGATAGAAAGACCTTTCTCCTACTTGCCACTTTTTCCACCTGGGTCGCTAGAGAAATTTCTGACAATCTTATAACCTTCCCACGTCATGCCATCCTTCAACATCTCCTTGGGCAAATTCATGTGTTGCATAACTGCAAGTGGCAATTCCAGCCACAAGCATTTATTATTTAGGAAGCACAGGATACTTGAGGTGATGTGAGGAAGTTACATTTCTTTGTCCCCCACTGATGTGTGCAGCCAACGAACTTTGTAGTTAGCACTAGTCGCCCACAGTAATCATTTGAATGTGCAGGCAGCATGATGCTAATATGTTGTCTGCATTATGTTGGACAGGCATGGAATAATTGCATGTTGTTATCCTCACCCTCATTTTCAAGGGCCATCAGTATAATGTACAAGCACCTGTAGAAAATTCCAGGATCACACAATTCCCTTGATTCTAACCCCTGTCACTAGACTCAGTTCCAATTCCTTTGATCATCTTTACTGAGAACAGTCTACAAGATGCAGTGCAGAAACTTACCCAGCCGAAGTCAGTGGGACTAACTAGCCTCATGACCTCTATCGCTGAATGGAATTCGAGTGAATATCTGTCTATGATGTGGGGTTAAAATTGTCAAAGGCACAATTAACTGGCTTTTATAATTCCAAAAGGTTTGGAATATAATTAAATGAACCACAGATCTTTTAAATGGTTAAACAATGAAACTAGTTCCATTTCATACATAATAGCTAGATATAGCCTTACAATAGGCAGATCAAATTAAAGCACAAAGAAGTAAACAAATAAATGCTTGTGTTTTTGGAGGTCAGTCATCTCAGCTCCAAAACATCTCTGCAGTGTTCCTCAGGGTACATTTCTCAGGCAACCTGTTCAAATGTGTTATAACACACCTCTGCAGCAGGTGGGACCTGGCTCAAAGTTGGGAAGATACCACTGTGCCACAAGTATCCTAATTCTTCAGGATAGTGTCTAGACACAACCATCATCAGCTCCATCATCAATGACCTTCTCTCCACCATAAGGTCATCGATGGGAATGTTTGTTAATGATGGTACCATTTGCAAGGCCTTAGACGCTGAAGGTGTCCATGTCCAAACACAGAGAGACCTGAACAATATTTCTGGTTGGGCTGACAAATGGCAAGTAATATTTGTGCCACACAAGTGCCAGGTAATGACCATTTCCAATAAGATCAATCAAGCCATCAGTACCATTGCTGAATCCCCCACTTTCAACATTCTGGAACTTACCATTGACCAGAAATTGAACTAGTCAAGCCGCATTAATACTGTGGCTACAAGAACAGCTCCAGTGGCACACAAGAAGCTTGATACCACCCTAGATAAAGCAGCTCCCTTGATTGACACCACATCCACAAACATCGACTCTCTGCCCACCAACGCTCAATAGGAGTGGTGTATACCATCTACAAGATGTACTGCAGAAATTCACCATAGCTCCTCAGACAGCAACTTCAAAACCCACAACTTTTACCATCTAGAAAGACAAGGACAGCAGATACATGGGAACATCACCACCTGCATCTTTCCCTCCGAGTCACTCACCATCTGAAAACAAAAGCATGTCAACCAATCCTTCCGAACCAGGGTATTTGAATGGAGTACAGGCAATTCTTTTATCACATGACAGTTGCGTTCTTATGTGATCCTGTGTTATAGAAAATCACATTATAGGGAAATCGTTGTGGAAATTTGCTACAGCTGTACAGCAGAAAGTTTGTGTTATCCAAACAGCGTCCACTATTCATCAATCGCTATACAGCCAATTCACATTAACAAAACACACATTAAAGCAGAAATGCCTGTAGTCAGTTATGTAAATTCTATTATTTATTGCTGCCTCTGTTCAGTTTCTCAGGTTTTGCTGTGCCCTCAAAGATAGCAAAGTGAAAGTCATAAGACATTTGTCTTTGGTTTGTTTGTATTTTTTGTTGTGATAGGGCTCAAATACTATCTATGGGCTTGAGAATATAATCCCAATTGAAAAGTACTGCGGTACTGAGGAAGTGAACATTCTTGGAGATGTTGTTTTTCAGATAGTACATTAAATTGAAGCCCTGACGTCTGAAGTGGACTGAAAAGATTTCAGTTCCAATGCTTTGTCCAAAGACGACAATTATGTAAAAATCGTAAGGAAAAAAAATGAATGGTGCCACTATTAAGCATAAATAACTAGATTCATTTATCAAAGCACTGCAAATGTCAAATTCCCCTAGTCTTTTTGTAGATTTTAATAAAATGTGTTAACAGGTGTAGCTCCTATATTTTCCTGTCAAAAGTGTTTATGGGGCATTATGTTGGTTCTTGGGTATTTGCTCCCTCTACTGGTAAAGGTGCTTTATGAAATTATTTAAATATTATTCTTCAAGAAGGCAGTTTTCTTTTGAGTTTGACACAAAAATGAAATGAATTCCTTAGTGTTATATTCTAGGAATTGCACAAAGGCTTCATTAAATCTTAAATTTTCAGGTACATTTAATTTTCGCCTGTGATTTGGGCATTAGAGTATCAGAAGTTTAAAGGAACAAATTTTGGTTGTTTTCACTGGACAGCTAATTCACTCCACCACATTGATGGTCAAAGACTAAAGATGAACAAAGACCAAAGCCTGTGGAACATTCTAGCAATTGTTACACTGTCCCTTTAGTAAAAATTCTATTGCATTCTTTTGTAACAAAGATATATTCTTACTACAGATTTAATATTTTAGAGGAAGTATCATTGCTTTATAGTTTAAAGTTGAGCACCTAAGCACTGAAAAACTCCCTGCCCTAAAACTTGTGGGCTGAGACTAATGCAGTTCCTGGACTTGTGCCTGATATATGCTGGGAACTGAGGTGAGAAATATCCTATTTTTGTCAGAAAGTATATCTTCATATTTAATGCATTTATTTGTTTTTTGTGTTATATGCTTATTTATTCTAATGGGTATTATTATCAAGAGGGATTGGAATTGAACCATTTTCCTCCTTGTTCCTGGTCCTCTTGGACCGACTTCAGATTCAGGATCAAAACAAGCTTGTACAATTGGGCTTGTAGTGCCACTTAATCTTCAAGACTAATAATAAACAAAACAAAGGGATGACCTCACCGTTCTGTGGACACAAGAGCCTGGATGTATAGACAACCCTTCACAACATTAATGTGAGATGTCAATGGAGCATCCACATTTACAAAACTGGGAGCTGAGCCTTTTGCAAGCTGCCATGCAATGCTGGCAATAACATTGCCTTGCACTGCACATCAGGCTCTTGATAACTTTATATCACTTTTTAATGTCTTCTTTTCAATTAGTCATACCAGGCAACTGTCTTTATAGATTTGTTTGCTGAAGACTCAAGCAAGATTGTAGCATATGTTAAATTCACTTGTTCTGAGGAATGAGTGACTGGAAACTATTAATATTGCAAATCAGTTCCACCAAACAATGATGCTTATTTATTAATTTAGGGCAGTATGAAAGATGGTAAGCTAATGATTAATATCAACTGTGATTACTTGTCGGTTTGAAAAATACCACAATATTTACTACAAAACAAAGGACTCCAATGATTGAAAGATATAGTTTATTCGAGATTAATACAAAACATTCAAAATTATCTCAATGGAATCCCAATTTTCTTCAATTTTGTTTAGTTGATTAACTTTAGCAACGGACTCCACACTGACATCTTACTGCATGTTTTCAAGCTCCTTCTCATTGTCTTTATATAGTTTTAGTCTCACATGTCTAGATACAGCAAGTCCATCTCCAGCAATCGATTGTCCTGTCTTGACAGCACCATCACCTGCTCGAGTTCCTAGGATCTGCTGTTGGCATCTTTGATTTTTTTTAATCTACGTAGACCCCTTGCCCACATCATCTGCAGACATGGGGCTAGTTTTCCACACTTACAATCAAAACATCCATAAGAACATAAGAAATAGGATCGGGGTAGGCCTTTCAGCCCCATAAGCCTGCTCTGCCATTTAACAAATTCATGGCTGATCTGCCCTAGGCCTCAACTCTTCTTTTATGTGAGCTCAGCAAAGCTGTCAATTCCCTGACAGTTCAAAAATTTATCGACCTCCTCTTTAAACACTTTCAATGACCTAACATCCAGAAATCTCCAGGGTATATAATTCCGGACCCTCTGGAGAAGAAATTCCTTCCCAGCTCAGGTTTAAATGAGTGTTCTCTTACTCTGTAACAACGCTCCCTAGTTCAATATTCACCTCTTAGTGAAAACATCTTTTTAGCATCTATCCTGTCAAACATACTGTTCCAAACCTGTATGTTTCAATTACTCCTCCTTCTTCCAAACTGTAATGAATAAAGGCCTAACTTGTTTAGCTGTTCTTGATAAGTCAACCTTGGCTGGTATATGTACAATGCCAACCACTGTGGACTGCCTTTGAAGCATTCCCTGAGTTGCTGGGGCCTGCTGTCAGCAAGAAGTGAGCAGGAGTTGCCAGGTATCAGAGATAATGGGTACTGCAGATGCTGGAGAATCCGAGATAACAAGGTGTGGAGCTGGATGAACACAGCAGGCCAAGCAGCATCATAGGAGCAGGAAAGCTTGACGTTTCGGGCCTAGACCCTTCATCAGAAATGGGGGAGGGGAAGAGGGTTCTGAAATAAATAGGGAGAGAGGGGGAGGCAGATAGAAGATGGATAGAGGAGAGGATAGGTGGAGAGGAGACAGACAAGTCAAAGAGGCGGGGATGGAGCCAGTAAAGGTGAGTGTAGGTGGGGGGATAGGGAGGAGATAGATCAGTCCAGGGAGGACGGACAGGTCAAGGGAGCCGAATGAGGTTAGTAGATAAGAGATGGGGGTAGGGCTTGAGGTGGGAGGAGGGGATAGGTGAGAGGAAAGACAGGTTAGGGAGGCGGAGAGGAGCTGGGCTGGTTTTGGGATGCGGTTGGGGGAGGGGAGATTTTGAAGCTTGTGAAATCCACATTGATACCCTCCCTCCGTGACTCCCTTGTCCGCTCCACACTCCCCTCCAGCCCCACCACACCCGGCACTTTTCCCTGCATCCGCAGGAAGTGCTACACTTGCCCCCACACCTCCTCCCTCACCCCAATTAGTTCCTAATTGGTTAAATCCAAGATTACAGTTTAAATATAGTACTTTAAAATGATAGAAATGGTTTCATTTGCTGACTCAGTGAGTCAGTGTATCGATGTGATACAGTGCTATTTATACTGAAAATAAAGGGCACCTCCCAGTCGCGAACCATTTCAATTCCCCCTCCCATTCCTCAGACGACATGTTCATCCTGGGCCTCCTGCAGTGCCACAGTGATGCCACCTGAAGGCTGCAGGAACAGCAATTCATATTTAGCCTGGGAACCCTGCAGCCCAATGGTATCAATGTGGATTTCACAAGCTTCAAAATCTCCCCTCCCCCAACCGCATCCCAAAACCAGCCCAGCTCGTCCCCGCCTCCCTAACCTGTTCCTCCTCTCACCTCTCCCCTCCTTCCACCTCAAGCTGCACCCCCATCTCCTATCTACGAACATCATCCTGCCCCCTTGACCTGTCCATCCTCCCTGGACTGACCTATCTCCTCCCTACCCCCCCACTACACACCTCTACTGGCTCCATCCCCGCCTCTTCGACTTGTCTGCCTCCTCTCCACCTATCCTCTCCTCTATCCATCTTCTATCCACCTCCCCCTCTCTCCCTATATATTTCAGAACCCTCTTCCCCTCCCCCATTTTTGATGAAGGGTCTAGGCCCGAAACGTCAAGCTTTCCTGCTCCTGTAATGCTACTTGGCCTGCTGTGTTCATCCAGCTCCACACCTTGTTACCTAGGAGTTGCCAGGTACCTGCTTTGACCTTCATTTGGGAATTGTTGCCATCCAATTTCTATCAGGCATGCAGAAGTACAGGAAATTGCATATCAATGAAACAAAATTAGATGATAATGGCACATGAATGTATGCAAATAGATGTCAATTGGACTCTCACTAGTGAGACTCTTATCTCACTGTTCTGCACTGAGAATTGACATTTTCCTCTCAACATCGAGAATGATCATTTCTGCCAATCTCGCTATACTTTCCTGTCGGACTTGCTCATGCCCACATTGTTCAGCCTCTGAGAAGATTCTGTCCCTTTTCTTCCCTAAGTCTTCAGTCAGCTGTCCTAATCTTTCTCCTGAGACTTACTTTCAATTCTTCTTACCACTACAAAATGTCTTGATAAACCTTGAACTCACAAGTGCTATAGAAATGCAAGTTTTTGTTGTTGACATGCACTACCTGATACAGTAAACTTCTAGCGCTGCTGTTAAAAGTGTTTTAGAATTAAATGTGCAAAATGTTCACAAAATGTGCTTCTGAAGCTACAATTTGTTTTCTCGCAATTTTTTTTTCTTATAATCTCAAAATTCAAAAAAAAGCAGCTATTTAATAAAATGGGCATAGTTTAAGTATTTTTTTAAACCAACCTGTTCAGAGATGTTAATTTACAGCTCTGCAGCATGTAAGACTTGAGCCTGCATCTCAGCTAGGAAAACTGCAAGTGTGCCACAAGAGTTCTGCATGATCCAGGTCCATATGTGACATAAATGCAAAACCTCTCAAAGAATCACATTAAGAATTAGCAATTGGATACTTATTTCCATTTATTAACCAATGTGAAAACTATTGCTTCACAGCTAAAATAGATTGTTGATGATGTGGCGTTCAAATACAAGGTTCCTATGTTGGTAATCTATCCACCATCTATTTTGGTGAGGTTTAAATTCCTTACTTTAATACTCTGAGGTCAATGATTTATAGTTGTGATTGATGATAAACAACATGCAGAAAGTTCAGAAAGTTAACCTGTGCTTTGTAATCTTCTTAAAGAGGTGGTGAGAAAAGTCAATTAAGTATGTAATTGTCGATCAAGCTCAAGGGAATGTATGGACTTTAACAAATTATGCCATGCTGTCAAACGTGGGATACAGATTAAGAATAATTAGAGTTGAAAGTACAATTTGGCTACTGTGTAGTTGAGTGTGTCAAATCAACGCTCAGCTAGCTCTCTGGCTTGTGAACTGGATCACATTCCTGTCTCCACAGGGGGTAATATGGTAAGAGTAACTGTAGCCCCAGTGGAAAATCCCTGAGGAGCCATAGCTCTACAAACACATTGATCTCATGATGTGACTGCACAACTTCACTAAACCTGCAGCTTCTTTGTTCTTTGAACGTTGCTAATCTGTGTTTAAATTCTGTGCACAGGTTCACTGGATTGAAATGCATTTATACCCCCACAGAACTGGCATTTTAACAAATCGCAATGAAAAAAAAGTTGATTGTGACACCTCTGCAAGAAAAAAGTAATATTGCTAGGGAAGTAACAAAACCAGTGTACTCTTTTTAATAGGTAGCAATATGTTTCAAACATAAGAGCGCACTTAAAATTTGACATTTCACAAAACCAGAGGGCACAAGCAACAATAAACATTAAAAATCTATTGCAAGTTCTGTTCCGAGTTCCTAAACTGTCAGTGTATGTGAGATTTATTTTACTAAACACAATAACCATGCTCTGGGTATAAACAAACACATTAAGCCAATTAATTCTTTTTGACATGCTCCAGAACAAAAACACCAAGTTTTGCTCAGTTACACAGTGAATGGGCAAATGCCGTTAAGTAAATCCAATCTGTTCAGTGCTGTTCAATTTATTAATTCATTATTTAGTGTAAAAATTGTGACATTGCAATGATTGCTACACGGCGACAGTTTCTAGTTCGATGCACAGAACAAATTGCATCAATGCCAACTGCCACATATTCTCAGCTCTGCGGCAGAAGATTGCAAGTTTATGTCCCACTCCAGAGACATGACCACAAACTCCAGGCTGATAGTGCAACCCTCTGCTGAACTATCTGAAGTGCCCTCTTTTTAGATGATAGATCAAACTGACGCTTCATCTGCACTCTCAGGTGGGAATGAAACATTCCACTGCAGCATTTCAAAGAGGAACAAGGGAGATTCCCTTCCACCCTAGTTAGCATTTATACGTCAATCAACATTACTAAACACATTATCTGATTTTAATCGCATTCTAGGACCTTATGCGTGGAAATTGGTTGTTATGTTTTCTACATTGAAACAGCGGCTTCACTCTAGAGACAGTTCATTGGTTGTAAAGCACATTAAGTTGCCCTGACGTAGTGTAAAGTGCTACACAAAGTAAGTATTTACTTACTTTTGGAGTTTAGGCGGTCGGGTTAAATAAATTTAATTCATACACTGTAGCTTACTAATATGGAATTCGGTCTCAGATCAGCCATGATCTGATTGACTGTTGGAAAAGACTTGAGGTGCTAAAAGATTTATTCTTGATCAATTATTGCTATAACTTGGCATGAGGTGACTGTTGTGTGTGTGTGTGTGTGTGTGTGTGTGTCTCTCTCTCTCTTCCATTGACCCACGTGAATCACCATGCTATTGATCCATTCCTGAAAATATTCACTAAAGTATTGACTAGACGTACAAATTTATAATCGTGATGGCCATGCTGGGATTGGACTCAACATTTCCATTTCAATGAGGATCTTGCTGGGATTCATGAAGTCAGCAGAATGGCAGTTATTTGTGGGACAGAAAGTAATTACATCACGATTAGCCCATCTTCAATGCATGTCTAGTCTATGCAGACAGAAAATCCATCCTATTTTCCATTGGTGGGGGGAATGGGAATGTCAGGGTGGGGGTCGTGTCGGGTGGGGTGTGTTGGGGTGTGGGAATGGTTGCTTTGGCTCCCATTAGACTTTGTTGAGCATCTCTGCATTCTCTAAGTAACAGGTTCAATCCAGATCAAATAAGTTCCTGATTTTTCAGGTTCCATCTATTTCCTTGTTTGAGAATTCCAATAACCCCAAATGAGAACCCATTGAATTCAAATAAAAACAGAAAGTGCTGGTAAAACTCAGCAAGTATGGCAGCATCTGTGGAGAGAGAAACACAGTGAATGTTTCAAATCCAATATGACTCTTAATGTTTCTAGTCCAATATGATCCTCTATTGAACTCAAATGATAGCTGGCAGATCAGAACTGATTTAGTAATCAGGCCTACAATCTACATTACGTTATGTCTGAGCTTAGGAAGATTGAAAGGCCAGCACATGGAGTTCTAGGCTCCATTATGCCTCTTTATGTAATTCTCCTGTAATGGACAGCCAGAGGCTCTTATCATTACAAGGCCAATTAGAAAATCCCAGAAATGGGGAAGGGCAAAGAGGATATAACAAGGATATTTTACAACAAGGATATTTTCTGCAGAAATCATGTTGGGCTTATAACTAAAGATTGAAACATTCTTGAGATAGACGTGTATATTTTATATATATATATAAACTAATGTTAACATTAACAATCAATTTCTTATATATTTATAGAAATTTTAGCACATCCCCAGGTGATTCACATAGGAGCTTTCGGAAGAGGATGTAAACTTAGGTAAAGAAGGAGATACTAAGGAAATGATGTTTTGGAAGGGTCTTAAGAAAAGCGTGGATGGTGGAGATTTGAAAGTGTTTTGAAGACCATAGTGGGTAAGCCTTAAATCATTGAAGATGGGGCTTCGAACAGTTAGGCAAAAATATGGGAGTGAAGAGGAAGCCAGAACTTGGGAAGAGTTTGTAACCTGAAGGAGATAGCAGAGATGAGGAATGGAGGGCTTGAAAAGGGATTTAAATGTGAAGGTGAGCATTTTACTTTGCTACCACTGCGGAAATTGGGAACCAGTGTGGGTCAGCTACAGCAGGGATAATGAATGCATAAAATTTCATGCAGGATCATCAGGCAGCATTTTAAAACTTAAAAGACATTATTTCAAATGTATCGCTATACTTAAGAGTGTTTTACTGGTAAATTTGGACTGATACAGCTGAGATGAGTTTTATTTACAATTTTAAAAATGCACAGGATGGGCTGGATTTTATAGCCCCCTGCAATGCATTCATTCAATTGATTTAATTATAACGGAGGGCTAGCCTACTGCCTTCTCACCATCTGGTTCCCATAATATGATAAGTGGGTGGGTGTCAAAATTGGCTGTCCATCCACCATTTAAAAATAAATAGTTCAAAAGTAATTGAGCTTGTTACCAAGCCAAATGACCCAAATACAATGCTGCGCATATCATAATGATGCAGGTGGGAGTGAGAAATGTTTTTAAAACAATGCTGCAGAAATGGTCAGAAGGAAAGGCTACGTCAGTCAGGAGGTACACCCTTGGGGCACCCTTCCTCAAGATGATAATGCACCTAACTTTGTTCCTCCTGCCTGGAATCCAGAACCTGCTTGCCAGTCCCAAGGGGATCCGGCACTGTCCAATTACCTGGACTTATTGAGGGTCTGTAGGCCATGGCAGTCTTCATCCTGGGGTCTATTGCTATCCCAGCAGTGTCTGTCGTGGTGCTGCTGGGATTGCTAGAGTTTCCAGCCAATCAGTTGGTTTCAGTAAGGAGCAGAAAATTTGTTTATTGCACTGCACAACGGTGTGTTATCGCTGCATGGCAGGCATTTATAAAGCTGGTTGCGTGGCATCTGACATTTCGGCACAATTTGATTACATAATTTGATTACATAATTTCCCCTGAGGTTTGTGTTATGATAGTCAGTTCCTGAGTAAGTTTTAAGAAATGTTTAATTCAAAGCCTTGAAAACCTACCTGTTAGTGTCTTTGCACCTGTTTCAATTCTGAATTCTCCAAAAATGTATGTGAAATTAATGGAAGCTTCTACTGGTGATTTATTTGTCCAGGGGGTTGGGGTGGAGTACCAGTTCTCTGGATGGTACCTACTTACAGTGTAATTCTTGCAGAAACTTGAGTTGTACAGAACGTAACTTGAGCTTACAATTCCACAATTTTTTATGCTGGTTGCTCCGTTACCTGAGGAATTGTGCCAAAAATCCTGTGCAATTGAGCAGGCTGCACTGCAGCCCATAAAGTTATATTTATTTAGTTCCACTTTAACATGCCAGTCATAATCAGTTATCTAAAAACACAGGATGGATATCCTGTAACCCTTTTTTTTTGCTAAAATAAAAGCCTTTGCCTGGAATTTCCCTGAGATTTGTCTTGATTTATTACCATAACTTTCACAGAAGATCTGCTAAGCTGCCTGAGAAATGGCATAAATAACTGAAAATAAATCAAGAGAACATCACCAAATTTCAAGCATCCTGTTCAGTTGGTTACTTAACAATTATTCTGCATACCGTTCCATTTTATTCACTCTTCAACACCTTCCTCCACCATTAAAAGAGACAGTCACACTCCAGCTGACTTTAAAAATAGCTGCAATGCAGTGACATTATGGACTTTAATATGGAGCGATTGAGATTTCCAACCCTCTGCAGAAGGTAGTGCCGTCCCCAGAAGCTGCTGGTATAATCTGCTTTATACCATCAGTCGTGACAAAAGAGAGTTGTGGCAATGCTGGGGCTGCAAGGGTGCCCATGAAGAAGTGAGAGCTCCAGGTTTTGTGGCAGGGGATGGATTGACCATCCAGGAGGTGGGAGTAGTGAGAAGGGAGAGGGAGGATCTTGGAGCCCAGTCAGAGAAGCGCAAAAGAGGTGCTACAATCTTGCGTTTGGGGGATTATCACTCAAGTGAGCAGAGAGTAACCCCCAACATCAAATAATGTAACCTCTCTCCTTCCCTTTTAGCAACTACCGTGTTAAAATAGCCAGGCCACTCTCAACCACCTCCCATTGTCCAGTGTGCAGACAAGGGTGGCAGATACAAGGGAGAATCACCACCTGCTCCAAGATACTCACCAACCTGATTTGGGAATATATCACCGTACCCTTACAGTTGCTGGGTCAAAATTCTGAAAATCGCTTCCAAACAGCATTGTGTGTCTATGTACAGCACATGAACTGTAACGATTTAAGAAGGCAGCTCACCGCCACTTTCTCAAGAGCAACTAGGGACAGCAATAAATGCTGGACAGGCCAGCAATGCCCAAGTCCCATGAATGAATAAAAATAAGTTTTGTCACTTATTGATACCACTGCCACCACTGGTTTTGCACAAGCTACTAGGGTGAGACAGCAAGCATAAAATATTTTCTGTCACAGAAACTGTGATGTAGAGGTGCCGGTGTTGCACTGGAGTGGGCATATTCTAGCACTAAGCTGCTCATTAGTGCATTCAAACATTACTTTTGAATCATTCAGATCGGATTCAGTATTTCTCAACTGTAAAATGCTAGATAATAGAGCACATCCATTATTAATCTGCTAGGACTGCACTTATTTACATGCTTAGATAATTTAGACGATGTTGATGACCAATTTTGGGCTGATTTCCAAACTCATGGATATGATGCAGTCCACCTTGTAGCAAAATGCCAGTGGATTACAAGATGTGGTGTACTTAATTATGGAATGAAACATGTCGTGTGGCTAATCTGCTGCAAATGTTGTAATGTAAACAAGGCTGGATCATTTGTTAAATAAATAAATTCTTTTCAGAATAATTTGAAAGTACTGCATGCAGGTGCAAGTAAATGATATGGAAGTGAAATGCTCAGCTTACATTTATCACGAGCTCTCCTTCAGCAGTGCTGTGAGATTTTATTCCCATGTTTATCTCTTCGGGGCTGCGCTGCTTGATTACATAAACAGAAAGGTTTCTACCTGTTCACTGTGTCAGCTTGAATTGCCCTCTTAACCATCTCATTTGTCGTAATGGTCCGGGGACTTGTGCCTCATGTCACCTTCAGTGTTTGTTCAAAGCTTTCGTCTGTAGTTCTGCCTGCCAGGAGGGAAAGTGATTGCAGTGACTTATGATCTAAGGGTGATGAGATATTCTCCTTCCAGCCTGGCATGTAATTTGCTGAACAAACCTTGTAGCATGGTTATTACCACGGGAGCAGCACGGTTATAGTTTGAAAATGGAGCAGGGCAAATAAAGCAAGCTGACCTTTCTTACATTGGTACTGGTCTATACCATCAGACTAAGTGCTTTTTAAACTATTTTAGATGACAAGAGGTGAATATAGATGGTTGTATATTTTACTGAAAACCTAAAAAAGTATGGGGAGTCTTCTGCAACAGAGTGCAGGGAGTAATGGCAAGATTTGTGGCAGAAACAGTCGCAAAGTCCAATGATGCTTGTCTTGCCCTCACATCATTTAATGCATTTATAAAGTGGCAAGGCAAGTTTTACCCTAGGCAGTGGCCAACTAAGGGGGAATAAATAGTAAGCTTGTTAAATACTTTATTAATCACAGTTCACCTCAGCAAAATTCAATTT
The DNA here is from genome assembly GCA_024137785.1 of Ginglymostoma cirratum. Classification (NCBI taxonomy): domain Eukaryota; kingdom Metazoa; phylum Chordata; class Chondrichthyes; order Orectolobiformes; family Ginglymostomatidae; genus Ginglymostoma; species Ginglymostoma cirratum. The sequence goes on from JAHRHZ010000013.1 coordinate 26,338,261, forward strand.
GCTGCCTGACCAAATGCGTGAACCTAGCAAGATGTCCAAAATTCCCAAAATGAAAATCAGAGCAGGTATCTGGTGACTTCAGCTCACCACTGTGTTCTCCATGTTGCTCAGCACTCATCAGCATCTCAGGGCACAATCCATGAGCATCAGCCACATGCACCTTTTGTGCACAGACATTGGCATCTGACATTTTCCAGCCCCTCACAACCAATGCAGCACCTCTCCAATCCACTGTAGGCAACTTAAAACACAAACTGACATTGCAAGGTGCACTGGCAACTCATATTGCAAAGCTGCTGCAAGGTTTACACGCAGGGACAGACGCCCAGTTCACGGACTGAGCCAGATTGCCTCTCAGGGCTACTCATTTGCTCTCTTAGTAGTCTTTCATTTGATTGTCTCGCTACATTCTCACTGTATTCATGCCTTGCTTTGCCTGTTGTTTTAGTCAGAATCAGAGGCTATCAGTATGCTGTATTGATGTGCTCTATTGCACAGATACACAGACAGGCTGCTTGTCCCTAGGATTCTGTTCAGGGAAGGGGTCATATTGATGAACAGCACACTGAAACATCTAATGCCATGGTCAGTCATCACATGGGCTGTTCATGGTTAGGGGAATCACATAATGTTAGTTGCATAGCTGTGTACACTGCAGTCAGGGGTCCTGTCAATAATATCGAGAGTTCTTTGTCAAAGTCTGTCAGATGTCTAGAGTGAATACAGGCTTGGAGGTCCTTCTGTTGACCTTTGGAGAGACTGCAGTCTGATCCTTACCAGAAGGCTACTGGGGGAAAGCAGGGACATTTGTAGAGGTAGGGGTCAAGGACAGTAGTGAAAGGAAACTTAAGCTGGGTGAGCGGTCTAGGCAACAGCTACAAAAAGGTGGTAATTGACAGTGACCCCATTGTGATCTCCATAGGGGGAGCTGAGAGGACCAGAATGCCTGTCAGTAAGGTGTAATGTCGAGGCTTGGGATGGACATCCCACCTTGCAAATTGAACATGGGCATCACAATGATGCTGTAGTTAGTAGCATTGATTTTAAGAAGAGGCAAATGCCAGCCCAAGACGACCCATTACTTGTGCAACTTCCAAGTCTGCTGTAGAATGAGGAGACCACCACTTCTTCATCTATCATGTAAGTTTGACAACAATATATTTAGAGATCAATACAAATTCTGAAAAGCGGGAATGTTGATATGGATCTGGGATGGAAGCAGGTTCAGAAAGGAACAGATGCTCCCTTTTGCTGTTCATCCCTCAGCTGGTATAGCTCCTGCACCAAGTCAGTGCATGTGCTGAGGCTGAGTAAGTGACGGACTCATAACCCTCAGTATTGGCCACTGCAAGGGGAGGAGTCTCACTGTCTAGAGGAGTGTGGGCAGGCCTCATCTGCCTGGTCTGGAACCACAGTTAGAAATCTGTTTTACCCCTTATATTCCCAGCGTTTGTCATTTCCAGCAGGAGTCTTGCACCCAGCTGCTGGTAGGATGTTAGTTTTTGTCAGGCCGGTGGAAGAGGATGTGAACTGGTAGCAAGCCCAGGCACAGAAGCAAGCCACTGTTGAGGAAGGGAAGCACCCAGCTCAGAGAGAGGTAGCTGCAGCTTTTTTAAGCATTTGTTCTTGGGACATGGAAGCATTTCATCTTGTTTCCCCCATGGCTAGGTTAGTGCTGCAGCCCAGGCAGGAGGATTCAGGAAACAGGTGTAGGATAACATCAATTGTAAATGCATGGCATTGAGAGAGCAGAATCACAACTCTGCACAATTTATCAACAGGAAGGGGTTCCATTCCATTCCATTCAGGTGGTCTGTGACTCCAACATCCTGAAGCACTCTCATGTACTTGGTGCATTAGATTGTCAAGGTGCCTTACAAGGCTGGTTACTGGCAGACAAGGACTGCTCATTGTGGCCATGTCTCATGACACCTTTGTAGCACCTCCTAATTGTTATGGCGTGCAGATACAATGCTGCTCATGCTTTGACCAGGGCCATGCTGGAGCAGATGATGGGGCTACTATTGAGTACAGTTTTGCTCTTCTTACTTGAGAAAGAATGCACTGGCACTGGAAGGGGTGCAGAGGAGGTTCACTAAGTTGATTCTGGAGTTGAGAGGGTTGGCTCATGAGGAGAGGTTGAGTAGACTGGGACTCATTGGAATTTAGAAGAATGAAGTGGGATCTTATAGAGACATATAAAATGATGAAGAGAACAGATAAGATAGAAACAGGGAGGTTGTTTTTAACTGGTGGGCGAAACTAGAACTAGGGCGCATAGCCTCAAAGTAAGGGGGAGCAGATTTAGGACTAAGTGGAAGAGGATCTTCTTCACCCAAAGGATTGTGAATCTGTGGAATTCTTTGTCCAGTGAAGCAGTTGAAGCTACCTCGCTGAATGTTTTTAAGGCAAAGATAGATACATTTATGAACAGTAAAGGAACTAAGGGTTTTGGTGAGCAGGCGGGTAAGTGAAGCTGAGTCCACAAAGAGAGCATCCATGATCTTATTGAATGGCAGAGCAGACTTGATGGGCCAGATGACCTACTCCTGCTCCTATTTCTTATGTTCTTATGTTAAAAATGTGATTCCACTGCTCTCAGGTGGTGAGGGTGTGTCTGGTATAGTCTAGACAGAGTGGGCATGTTGTATTCTGCACAATCGGAGCTGGCAGCAAGATGATGTGGTAGATGCTGAGGAACTGGGGAACCAGCAGCAGTCTTCCATGGAGGAGGACAAGGACACTGGAGGAGGACAGGACCTGATCGACACCCAGTTGCAGTGGTTGAGAGGTGGGTGGAATAGACCATTATAACATGTGGGCATGATGCCAGCATTTGATTTGCATTGTGGGAGCATACTGTAGCCTCTATTTGTCTTGTTTGTGTTTCCTTTTGCTGGTTGTAAATAAAAGCACATGTTTAGAATGTTCCCCAACTTGAAAAAGATGCAGGTATCAGCGGACATTGAGGACGGAGTCACTTAGAGAGGGTGTTCAGACAGGATGTTGCAAAGCATCAGTAAACTACATGGTGTGCGGTCAAACAGTAACTACAGTGAGACAATAAGGTTGTAGTGTGAGGTAGTGCCAGCTATGTGCCATAGGCAGTGGTTCCCAATGATTATTCAGCTGCACAGAGGTCTTACAAAAGTTGCTTAAGTGCAAGGGATGTTGGTCTTCCAGTGGATATCCAATGAGTGAGTGTTCTGGGAACAAAAAGTGGTTAGACGGATTTAGAATCAGATATGGAGGATTCCACAGGGAGGGCCTTGGTAGTTAATGAGGCGTGTTTGATGAAATATGGTGGGACCCTCCAAAAAATCAATGCAACTCAGTTAACCCAAACAGTATAAGATTCAACACCCTGCCCCTTGTTTAGTCTCCAACATTTCTCTTGATTGTATACATTTTCTTAACTATTTTCTGAAACTTGAACATCAGTCGACTAACAGCCTCTGCAAGAAAATCCTCTGTGAACTGTTCCAAGTGTATCACAGGAATAAAAACTCCTTGAATACATCAGTACAACTGACTCATTGACACCTCACTGCAGCAGATGCCATTATCCCATTATTTTTGTGAGACCCTTTCTGCATTAATTAAATATATTTACTACATTTCATTCCAAACACAGCACTTCAAATGTAAGTTGTAAGTTGTAAAACACTTTAGAAAGTTTTGAATTTGTGGAAAGGGTTATTAAATTCAAACTTTTCTTTTTCCTTTTTTGAAGAAAACATTATTTTGATGCCAAGCATCTCAAAGTGAAGGCTGTGCTGTTATTGGAAGCCCAATCATGTAGGTCTCCGGAAATTTCCCCATTGTCGGTACTTAACCTAATTAATGCCAATCCTCATAAATAGTAATGAACTTCCTTCGCTGCTACAGGAAATCTAAATCTGGACATTTCTACAAGTCAGTATTTTGTCAGACTCCCAACTTGGCGTATTAAAAGGACAAAAGGAGTTTCTGAAGTTCCTTTGTAGAAAATCAGAAATCCCAGGCTCTGCGTGCCTTTCGAAGGTCGGAATGGAGGATTTGTTTTTGTTAGCTATGAGCTAATTTTACACTGTCCCAGCCCAAACCAAGAAAAGTCCATGCTACCTGCTCAGTATTTGTAAAGTTTGCATTTTATTGTATTTGTTTTTCTTTGTATGAAACTAAACCATCAATGGGCGCGCAATGTGCAATCAGTTTTTCTGATGTTCTTGAAGAATTTAAAAGTGATTTAAATGAATTGCTAAAGAATTACAAAGGAATTGTACAAAACAGTGCACTGTATATTTCATGTTCATTACTAACTGCAAGGGATAGTTTCATAAATCACTAGTCGGTTCCTGGAGGAGGACCTGTTAGAGAATGCAAACTTTTCCATCTCTGCATTCTTTCTGATTGGAATTTCTTTATGGTATATTTTGGACATGATGTTAATTTCTATTATATAAGAACAAACATTGTAATGAATCAAGCATAATGTGCTTCATTCAGAACAAACATCAAATAATTTGGGAAAACACAAGCTGCATTTGGATTTTAAACGATAAAAGTGACAGGACAGCAGTACCCTTCAGAAACTTGAGAAGTAAATAACAATGTAATAGTGAGTGCTGAAGGATTGTGTCATTGTAGAACTGTAGGTGTTGTAAATATTTGGAATTGTTCATGGAGGCTCTTGTGGGGTAATGTTCCTACCTCTTGACCAGAAGTTCAAGTCCTACCTGCTTCAGAGGTGTGTAATAACATCTCTGACCAGGTTATTTAGAAAATATCCCCATCCCATTAATATTAGAAAATATCTTCACTTATCCCATTAATACTTTGAAGGAAGCCTGGGTTCTGCTCCAGAGGTGTGTAATAGCTTGTCTGAACAGGTTAACTTAAAAAAAAATCCCATGAGTAGTAAATACAAAATATGAAAAATATTTGTGCCATATCTATTACTTCAGTCAACTCTACATTGTAATAGCTTTCAATTATTTTCTTGACTTTTAGAGGATAACATTGTGGGGGCAAGGTATTTCACACAAAACTCCTCTATCTAAAAGGGGCTATGATGATGAGATTGGCAGACAGTGACATCAGCCTGTTGCTGATCACATGCCCCACCAGGAACTTAATTAATGCTTTTGGCAAGATAATTAATCTTTTGTCTGCTGGCTTCTCCTCTCTGGATTGAATTTTAACATAAGCTAAAATTGGGACAGGTCTGTAACAAGCAGCCATTATTACCTGATATTGCCTGCTTATGCAGCGTTGCTCAGAGTTCAAATGAGCTGCTTTGTGTTAAATTGTGTTCAATTTTACAAGCGATGTCATTGACCCATTTATTACATTTAAAAGCATCTGTTCAAATAGTATAGACAGGAATTTGATATAAATATGTAATACACTCTGCTAAAAAAGCACACATAGGGATTCCAACCTGGGGGAGTACAAATTGCCCAGCCAACAATACTGAAGGGGTAGGGAACAATACTAGCATTGGCAGAGGTGGGCCAGAGATCAGATCACAATTGGAGCTCAGATCCCATTTAAAATTAAACCAGCAAGCTATGCATCTGCAGGCAGCTTGCCAGCAAAGTGAATGTAAGTAATGAATGCTGCAGTGAAGAAAAACCATTTGGGTGAGATGGCAAAAAAAGGTGCCAGCAACAGTCTTCAGATGTGAATCCAATGGGAGTATAATACTGTTCTTCCTTGTCCACATTCAAGGAATAATTTTAAAGAATGAAGACCTCTGGTTTTGGGAATCTTCCAGGAATGCATTGATCGGGTCTATTGAACAACTGATTGTCCTGAATTAAAACGTCGCAGTGCGTTTTGCAGTCATGTGTATATTTAAGGTGTAAAGGTTTACGATAGATGGAAAGTACCATTGATGAAAGTACCATTGTGGAAAATCAAAAACAACTTTCAGTTGTGTATAATAAAGGCTAATGCCTCAGAACCCCCTCAAAACAAAAAAAAAATCCCAGTCTTGGAATTTTCCTTACTCATTAGAATCTTTATTCTGTGTTGTCTGAAAAATCCCTTACTTTACTGCCACTACATTTCAATTGACACATCCTTTAATCTAATTTGCCAACTCCCTTTAACCAGCTCTGTTTTCATGTCTTGATAGTTCCCCTTAATTAAATGTTCAAAAAAGTCTCAGGCTCACTTCTCTCTCCCTCAAACTAAATGTACTATTCAATTATATTATGGTTGCTGCTTCCTAGAGCACATTCCCTATAAGATCATCAGTTAATCTTATCTTGTTACATAGTATCATGCCTAATATAATCTTCTTTCTGCTCAACTTCAGGATGTGCTGTTTTCAGAAACTATGCTGAAAATATTCAATAAACTGTTCATCTTGTTTACTTCTGTCTATCGACTTTTCCAATCGATATGTAGATTAAAATCTTCCATGATTAACACTATACCATTTAAACAAGTTCTTACTATTTCTACCTTTATGCTGCATCCTACTTTGTGGTTAGTTTTACCACTCCTGCAGGCAGCATGGTAGTTCAGTGGTTAGCTCTGCTGCCTCAGAGTGCTCAGGAACTAGGTTCAATTCCAGCCTCAGGTAACTGTCTGTGTGGGTCCTCTTCAGATACTTCGGTTTCCTGCCACAGTTCAAAGATGTGCAGGTCAGGTGGGCTGGCCACACTAAATTGCCCACAGTGTCCAGGGATGTGTAAATTAGGTGGACTAGCCATGGGAAATGCGGGATTACAGGGATAGGTTATGGGGATGAGTCTGAGTGTGATGCTCTTTGGAGCGTTGATGTGGACTTGTTGGGCCAAATGGCCTGTTTCCACACAGTAGGGATTCTATGTTAAAAAAAAAACTTCTTTCCTTTATAATTTCTCATCTCTATTCAAAATGTTTCCACATCGTGTCTTCCTGAACTTTAATCATTGTTCTCTATTTTGTTAATACCACAATTAACCAACAGAGCCATCTTTCCCCTGTTTTTTTAGTTTCCTGCAATTCCAAAATGTACCCTTCAAAATTCAGGTCCCAGTCCATGCCATCCTGCAGCCATGTCTCTGTAATGACTACAAGATCATACCTATTCTTTTCTATTTGCACTCTTAATCCATCAGTTCTGTTTTAAATGCTAAGTGTGGCTGACAACATCTTCTATCCTTTGAAGGAACTCTTTGTCATTCACTAGAGTCAAGCTTCTAGCTCCTGTCTATTTCCCTTTCACTCCTGCTGCAAAGCTTTGGCTACATGCTGTTGGAGATATTCTTTCAGGATGCTGTTACCACACACACCCCAATCACAGATGGAGTGTCTTGAGTGCTTGCCTTATGAGCAATTAGCAGACTCTGCCCAGACCCTAGCCTATTATCCCATGCTATCACACACATACCAGACTCAACTTTGAATGGTTTGCTATGTGCCACCTGTCACAGTGCTGTCTACATGAGTATAAGGGCTACTCACATTCTCAGGGTGTGATCATACCCTTCCTCTATGCAGCTGTGGCTCTATCTGTGTTGTATGTCTGAGTGGCTATGGGACCTCTCAAATGTGTACCACCCACTCTGTATTCATTGTAAGCTGTCATGGCGGGGCTGTAAGTTTCAAACAGCTGCTTCAATTCCAATCTATGTCCATAAAACTGTTGTGTCTAATCCCTTGAACAAATCTATGTCTCTCCCTTCTAAGCAGCTTTGTGAATTATGAGAATGGAAGGAATTCCACTCCCAGCAGCAGAGTGTCCTTGTACCAGTCAGTTAACTGAATTCAGTATTCAGGTTGGATTAGAATCGGCAGCCGAGCAGGTAGCTATAATAGTTGAGTTAAAAGTCACTCACAAATGTTTAGCTGTTACCCATGAGACAATGTTTGATACATTTGTTAAATGCACCACTTTGCATCTGAATGACACATCGTGAATTCTGACTCTAAGATCAGTTTGGATGAACCTGGCTATTCATGAACACGAGTTGAAAATTATATTGGTGTCAACTATAGAAAATCCCATGGCCTCAGCTTTTTTTTTGTTCATGGGATGTGGATGTCAGTGATGAGGCTATCAGTTATTGCCTATTACTATTGCCCTTGAGAAGTTGGATATGAGTTTCTTCCTTCAACCACTGTGGTTCTTTGGGTTCAGCTACACTCACAGTGCCGTTAGGCAGGAAGTTCTAGGATTTTCTCCCAGCAACAGTGATAGAGTTTCAAGTCAGAATACTGTGAGGCCTGGAAGAGAACTTGTAGGTGATTGTGCTCCCATGCATCTGCTGCCCTTAACCTTCTGGTTGGAGGAGATTGCAGGTTAGGAAGGAGCCCTGGTGAGTTAAAGCAGTGCAACTTGTAGTTGGTCCACACTGCAGCATTTGTGGGCCAGTGAAGAAGGTACGACCATTGAAGATGGTGGATAAGCGGGTAACTCAAGTGGTCTGCCCAGGCCTGGATGGTGCCAAGCTTTTTGAGTGTTGTTCTCTTATCCGGATAAGTTGACAGTATCTGTCACACTTCTAACTTCTACCTCGTAGATGGTGTCCAGGCTTTGGGGAGTCAGGAGTGAGATACTCGTCACAGAATTTCTAGCATCTGATCTCCCCTTGGAGCCATAGTATTGATGTAGCTAGTCTGGTTCAGTAACTTCTTAAAGTAAGCCCCCAGGATGTTGATGGTGGGGCATACAATGACGCCAGAACCATTGAATATTAAAGGACAACGATTAGATTCTCCCTTGATCATTTGTTGGTATGACTGTTGCTTGCCACAGCTCAAGCTTGAGTATTGTCCAAGTCTTGCTGCAAATGCTCCTGGACTGCTTCAGCATCTGAGGTGGTGTGAACGGTGCGGAACATTGTACAATCATCTGTGAACATCCCCATTTCTAACTTCATGATGGAAGGAAAGTCAATGATGAAACGTTTGAAGGTGGCTGGGCTTAGGACTCCAACCTGAGGAACTCCTGCAAAGATGTCCTGGGGCTGAGATGATTGACCTCCAACCATTGTCTTTTTGCATTAGGTATGTCTCCAACCACTGGGGACTTTTACTCCTGATTCTCATTGACTCGAATTTTTTTCATTGGATTCCTTGATGCCATACTCGATCAAATGCTGCCTTGATGTCAGGAGCAATTACTCTCACTTCACCTCTGGAATTCATCTCTTTTGCAATGAGGTTAGGAGCCAAAAGGGTCTGTTCAAACCTAAACTAATCATGAGTGAGTAGCTTATTTCTTTGCAAGTGCCAAACTCAGTCAAATTCAACTAGTGTAGTTTGGGAAACTTGGTCAGCTTGGACGAGTTGATGTTCGACTTAAAGATCTGTCTTTGTGCTCTGTGACTCTATGACTCGATAACACTGCCGATGACCTCTTCCAAGACTTTTCTGATAATGGAGAGTAGCCTTATAGGGCAGTCATTGGTCAGCTTAAATTTGCCTACCTTTTCTACACTTTTCTACATATTCTGACTAGTGTCGTAGCTATGCCAAAGCTACTTGACTAGGGCCATGGACGGCTCTGGAAAATATCTTCAATGCTATTGCTGGAATGTTTCACAGACCATAGCCTTTGCAGTGTCCAGTGCTTTCAGCTGTCTCAGGTAGATTGGTGAGGGTGACGTTACGCAGATTTTTTGGTTTTGTATGTTCTCTCACCATTTGTCGCACACCTAGTCTAGCTGATATTTCCTTTAGGATCCAGCTGGTTTAATGAGTTGTGGTGCTAGCGAGCCACTTTTGACACTGGCCATCTAGGTGTCCCAAATGGAGTAGATTTTGTACCCTGGCCACCTTCATTGCTTTGCTTATACCACAGTACCACCATCTCTGGTGGCTGCGTTCTGCCATTGGGACAGAGTATAGTCCGGGATGGTGATGTTACAGTCTGGGCTATTGTCTGTAGGTTACTATTTTGTATTTATTACCAGGTCAGATTGTTGCTTGACCAATTTGTGGGACTACTGTCCCACTTTTGGACAAGCCCCAGATGTTGCTAAGGAGAACTCTGCAGGCAGGGTCAACATAGCTGTGTTTGCCATTGTTGTTTCTGGTCCCTAGTCAATGCAACATACCATACAGTTTCGTTTTTATCTTTAGACTTTATAGCAGTTTGATATAACTGAGAGACTTTCTCAGCCATTTCAGAAGTTAGCCGAGAATCATACACATTGCTGTGGGTCTGCATTCATGTTTTAGAAAGCATAACAACATCTCTACTTCCTCAGAAGGCTAGCAAAATTCAGCATGTCCACAAAGAGTCTTATCAATTTTTGTAGATGTACCATTAAAAAAAAGCCAACTTGATGCATCACAGTGTAGTATAGCAACTGTTTTTCCCAAGATCGCAAGAAACTACAGAGATTCATGAACACAGCCCAGTCCATCACACAATCTCGCCCTCTATCCATTGACTCCACCTATACTTCAAACTGCCTCAGGAAAGCATCTAACATAATCAATGACCCTTCCCCACCCTGGTTGTACTCCCCTCCACCCTCTTCCATCGGGCAGAAGATATAAAAGTTTAAATAAAGAACAGCTTCTTCCCCACTGTTATCAGGCTCTTGAACGGACCTCTCAAATGTTAATTCTGATCTCTCCCTCTGCAGCTGTAACCCTGTATTCTGCATTCTGTTCTGCTACCTTGATGCAGTTTGTATGGTACGATCTGCTTAGATAGCATGCAAAACAGTACATGATGTTGATAAATCAATCAGGCAAGGATAGCAGATGTTCCGTGATGGGATTTGAACCCACGTCCTCAGAACACTAGGCTGGAGTTCTGGATTACAAGTCCACTGACACTACCACTATGACATTGCCACTCACTAGGTTGACATACTGTGGTATGAAAAGAGAGATTTGAAAATGGTAAGAAAAGTAAGCACTGATAAGAATACTGTGCAAAATTCTGATCACCCTGCTATGGGAAGAATGTTGTTGAACTAGAAAAGGTACAGAAAACATTTACAAGATTGTTACTAAGACAGAAGAATTTGAGTTAGAAGGAGGGGTTGGATAGGCTGGGACTTTTTTCCCTGGAGTGTCGGAGGCTGAAGGGGTGACCTTAAAGAGATTAATAAAATCATGAGGGGTATGGATACGGTGAATAGCCAAGGTCTTTTTCTAAGAGTACAGGAGTCCAAACCTAGGGGCCATAGGTTTAAGGTGAAAGGGGAAAGATTTAAAACGGGGCTGTGGGGCAACCTTTCACACAGAAGATGTGTGTGAATGGAATGAGGAAGTAGTGGAGGTGGGTACAGTTACAGCATTTAAAAGACATTTGGACAGTTGGACAGTTGCAAGAATAGGAAATGTTCAGAGTGACATGGGACAAATTCAGGCAAATGGGACTAGTTCAGTTTAGGATACCTGGTCGGCATGGACAGGTTGGACCAAAGGGTCTGTTTCCATGCTATATGACTCTGTAACTCTACATATTTATGTTGAAAAGTATAAACATTGATCTAAAAATGCAAGAGAAAAGTGTTCATTACTTCAAACATGATTACTATGAGAGCTGTTAATTCATATTCAATGTAAATCACCTTCTGCTTTTACGGTTGTAACGTAATTGTAGATACCAGCAGGCTAGAATCCAAGCTAAACAAGCATTGATATTAAAGTGGCTGTGGAAGTGGGCAGTATGAGATTTACTGTTCACTTTAGCACTGGTAAGTTCATACTCTGTGGAAGAAACCATGGATGCTAAATATGTCAACTAAGCAAGAATATCAGATGAAATATTTTCCCATGTTTCCATAATATCTGACCTTCTACTGGAAACTTGCCTCCTCTGGACTTGTTGCCATGTTTCTCTGAGTTATGGATTCTCCTTTGAAGAAGACCAGGGGGAAAAAAACAACATACAAACTGAAATATTTCACAAATAAATCTGTAGCAAGATGAAATGTTTGTAAATTCACTTTTATCCTGTCTTTCCCTGTTAATATCCTAAAGATCTCAATTAGATCACCTTTCAATTTTCTGAATTCTGGAGAATGAAGGCCTAATTTAGCTAATCTCTCCTCATAATTTAAACCCTGAAGTCCAGGTATCATCCTTGTAAACCTGCATTGAACTCCATCCAGGGCCAAAACACCTTTGTTAATGTGTGGTGCCCAGATCTGCTTACGGTACTTAAAGTGGGATCAAACTAAGGTTTTGTATTAACTGCAGAATAACATCTGCATCCATATACTCCAGCCCTATAGATGTGAAGGCGAGCATTCCATTAGCCTTCTTAACTATTTTCTGCACCTGTTCATGGCATTTTAAAGATCTGTGCATCTGAACCCCCAAATCTCGTTGAACATTCAGTGTATTTAACTTTGTGCCTTCTTTTTTGATCCAAAATGGATAAACTCACACTTGCTTGTATTAAAACCTTCAGCAAAATTGATGGAATATACTGAACACAAGAAATCTTTCTTTATTTATTCATACAATATGATCAGATAAGTGAATAATTTGGATAACTGATTATGTAATAATTCTAGTTATCGTAAGAGATTAAACTCTGCTCTATCTATGAACTGATCTGTTATGACATAAAGTTGTTATGCATACTGGGAATAGCAGAGAGACCAGCTGGTTCATATGAGCGGTATTTCAATAAATAGTTTCCTTCTCCTGGTTATAAGATCTTTTAATCCAGCAATTACTTTCCATGCTTAGCATGCACCTTCATGTTACATGCTAGTTGTATTGATGCTGTCCAACTCCATTTTGACATAGGGAAATCTCCGTGATTAAAAAAATTCAACATTTGGAAAACCTTAACTGAATAACTTATTTGAACTTTTGGAAATGCAGTAAATTGCATTGTAACTGACCAAATGTTTAAACTTTCCCAAATATAATAGCATCAAAGACCTAGAATAAAATTAATTTTCATATTCCTTATCATTCCTTTTGTAAGAAATAAAAACAAAATTTCATAAGCATACAAAATTAGCCCAGATTACTAAAATGACACAATTTTCTGTGCTTTATTGGAATGTTTAAAGAAGGAAGGAAGGGGCCTCATAGAAAGCATGATTACCAAGGAAACGTAGTTGGAAAGAACACTGGGGAATAAATGTGGATGTGGAATAATTGTAATGATTGTAGCAGCAAAGTGTTCTGATTGAACAAGTGGAGAGAACTCTGACCTTCTGAGCTGAATTAGAAGGAAATAGGAACTTAGGGGTACATAGGCCTTTCATATCATTGCTGCTCGAGTTTCAGCAATATATATGTGATGCTCTGAGTGTAATTCAAAATACATCAGTAGTACCCTTGTACTGAATGTGCGTGCAATTGCTGTCTGGGTTGTACAGTAACTTATGAGGAGTCACCTTTTGGAGATACTAAAGCATATTTTGTTCCCATTTCCCATTTTAGCAGTTCCTCCAGGGAACTGAGAAACTGAGAACATGAGAAACTGAAGGTCTCCACTGAATGAAAATTCTCGATCAAAACATTCCTGAAATGCTTTTTTTTGTCTTAGTTACAACTAAGTGTGCTTGAGGACAAGAAGGTTCTTAGAACAAAAAGATCGGTGAGGCAGCTTCAACTAGTCTGGAAAAAAAAATCTCTCCTCGGAACAATGGCAAACATTATGTATAGTTTGGTAATCATTTTAATGGGATTGCATTTTTAGGATGAATGTCTTTTTAGAGTAATCTTTAAGTGGGGAGATGATACTTGTCTGTTTTCTTATTTCAAATATTTTTCTTACACATGTTTTCCGTATAATATTTTGGTGCAAGATTACAGAAGTGACTCAAGACATCATTCATCGATAATGTCATTGCATTTGTGGGGAATCAACATTAGGATTGATTGTCTTGCAAGATTTTTGTGCACAATGTCACAACCTTTGTACCACTTCCTCCAGGTTTAGTGTTGTCCACCTGCTCATACATCTGGGGGCAATTGCTAGTCACTTGCTTCATGACACTTTAAACACACTTCATAAGTAACTTCCTCTCATTAGATGTGAACCTCCTTTGACATACAAGAATGCAAAGAACTGTTTGTGTGCAAATACGTGTCAATGGTCTTTGTAAGGACTGACTCATTTCAATTATTTCATGATCTTTATTGAATTTCAAGCATTAGTCAATGTCTCTTTCTCATCCATGTGGATAATTTTCAGAAGTAAACACTATCTCAGAAGGAAATGACAAACAGTTTTACGATATCTTTATGTCAATATATTCAGATGATATATTTGATCAAGAGTGAGGAGCATAATGAGCTAGGCAAGCACAATATTTGAAGACTACTTTCTCACACAATCCCAAATCAGTCTTCTTGTTTCATATTCTTGTTCTGAATGATCTCACTGAGCCAGTGCAGGAGCTGGGAAGAAGGAAATATTTTCCTTCATTGTAAATTGAAAAATGCGTTAACTATTCATTAACCAGAAAGTTGCCTCAAGCAATACTTAAGTATTCACCTTAAACTTCAAGCTCCCACTAAAGCCTTGGTTTAGTATTCACGCTTGAGGAATAAGTATTCATCAGGTCATGAAGGATAATTCCCCCGTTCTTCAAAGTGTAGCTATGGGATTTTTCCATCTTCCTGAGCAGGCAAACAAGGCCCCAATTTAACGTTTCATCTGAAAGACAAAGCCTCCAGCAGTGCAGCACTCTCCCGGTACTCCAGTGAAGTGTTGACACCAATTATGTGCTTAGCCTTTGGAGTGGGATTTGAGCACAAACCCCCTGAGCCAGAGGGTGCAAGTACTAGCAATGAGCGCTGGATAAAAACTAATGTATAAACAAGGGACACATTTGTTCCCCTTTTATATGTATTTTCCTGGGATTTCTTGCACCAATTTATTAAATAGATTGTAAAGACAAAAATCAGAGTACCAGTATTTTCAACTGAGGGTGGTAAAGGTAAGAACTGTTTAGCCTGGGAAGACAGTGGTGGTGAATGATAAGTGCAAACACCAAGTATCTGTGTGAGAACTAGGGACCTAAAATCCATAAAGTTGTTTTTCCCATCTTAAATGTTAGCGTGCATCTGATTGGTGTTGATCCTGCTGAAGTTTGTATGTGTAACTTGGCAGAGCCCAGAAACTAAGGACAGATTGTCAGCCCTCTCTGGAATGTTTGGAATGAGGAATTAATATTGATCGGGTCATGAAGGACAATTCCCCTGTTCTTCTCCAAAATGTGGGTATGGAATCTTTTCCATCTTCCAGGAGAGTGGTGGACATGCTGCTTTGTTGGCTTCCTGTTCCCTCCGCAACTAAGTCTGGGGTAGAAGACCTGCGGTGAACTTTCCCATCCCATTCCCAACTGGGGCCCTTGTGTGGACAATTAGTGAAATTAGTTATCATCCTTCTGTAAACCCCACCCATTTGTGGATAATTTGTCAAATCTTGATGAGCTGGCGGCTCTCAGAAAGCAGGGCCACCTTTGTTCGGGTCACGATTCTGGGGAAATGGCCACCAATGGCTACTCAATTGCCTGAATGGCTCATAGTTATTGGATATCCCAAAAAAGGCAATGGAGGTTTGTCGCTGATTTACCAGCCAGCAAGCAAGACTCCTGCAATCTCCAAAAATTTTCACCCTGAGTGTGGAACTTGGGCACCACTAGATTGTGGAAGTCTGGACTTTCGGACAATGCTGGCCAAGTTGACTAGGTTTCCCCCATTCACTTTCTACTACTATGACTGAAAATCATTTAGTTGCAATCAATCAAAAAGATTAAACTCTTCCCAGTCTCATATCCAGGGCCTCAAAGGCATTGCTTAACGTACAAACTGCCTTTGGATTTCTAAATGTTTTTAAAATGGCTATGTGGAAAACAGTAGATCTCAAGTAGGACTAAACCTGAGGTGTGGCACATCGTTTGATGTGGGCCCGTGCGCTGCAAATGTACATATGCACAACAAATATTATTCTTTTAAATACAGGACTAATAAACTACAGAGTACTAAGCTTTTTAACTGAGAATTGATACCAGCAAAATTTCCTCTTTATGGGTTATTCACTTGTATTCTGTGACCAAAATTTTCCCATTTGTTTTCAAAGGTTGGACTCAGGAACCAAAACACACAGACACCACAGACCCTACTAACTGTTGTATTAGGCTCAGGGTATCAATCACTGTTAGCTTGTGGTTGAGGTTGTTCACCATAGGTAGGCTTATGACATACGTTTTCAAGCCGATTTTAAATTACAACACAGAAGATACTCTCCTAATTTCCTTGAGGTCCTGCAGGACTCCCACTACAGAGATTAATCTCACAGAATGACCCACATTTGCGCCAAGTATGGATGATCCCTGGACCTCTTTAAAAAACGGTGGGCAGCACGCAATTTCAGGATTTCTATCATCATTCTCATTTCCAACTGGATAAAGGTGGAAGCAATCAGCTCATGAATAACAGTCCTACTTTTGCAGACGTCATCGCAGATTTCGGCAGTACAAATTCCCCTGAAATTTTAGCAGAGTTGTTTCCCTTCTAAAGTAGACTGCTCATGGCCTCCTGGAAAAGGCAGGGGAATCCCAATCTCAAATGGGGAACTTTAAAAAAATACCATCTGCTCCTGGAATTCTTCAGTTGAATGAATTTGACATATACAAAAAAGTCAGTGTCAGGAGATAGTTGCTCATTTTTTTACTGTAGTGAATATAAGGCTCTGGCCTGCAACAGTAAGTTGACCAGTACATTAACCAGCGCTCTATCAGTGCTGTCGTATATTAGGGTATCTTTCCTATGGGGAAAAGTGCTTGAATGCATTCAAAACCCAAGAAGACACTGCTTGGGATCTCTTGAATAATAATCTGAAGTGTTTTAAATTCTTCTTATTTTAAGTATATTTTCAATTTCAGTATATTCCATGATTTTCATTGGTAAGGATTTATCTAAGCAACTGAATCTGTTATGAATGCCTAGCTTAGTTTCACCAGATCCAGGATCACTTTTCATAGCAGGGAGATGCATTCACATTTGATTGACAGTTTTAAAAGGCAATTAAAGAATGTTCGAAATACTTTAATTAAAAAAGATGATTTATTGCTTTTTGAACAGATTGAACGCGAGACGGCTTTATACTTTTCTCATGGACTTTATGAACAAGCATTTTTTTTCAGCATAAAGTGTTTGACTCAGAGTTCCAATAGATTGTTAAAAGTGTATTTTTCATTTTCATTCAAAGATATGGCTCTGATGTTTACCTATAATGGATACTGTGTGAGTGGTTATGGGGATAATTGGGGGCATGGGGGGGAATGGGGATATGAGGGTAAATGGAGGTACAGGTGCATGAAAAATATAAAGGAGCATGGACAGGGTGTGGAGAATATGAAGGAGCACGGAGAAGGTTTGGGGTTAGGAAGGGGCATGGAGTAATATAGGAAATTTGGGTCATAGAAGTAGAAGATAGAATATGAGGGAGCATGGTAGGGGCATGGAGACTATGAGGGTACATGAAGGCGTGGAAGTGGGAAGGATGAGGGTGTGTGGAAGAGCTATGGGGAAATGAAGGGCCATAAATAGGCACTTGTGGTGGGCAGGGAACTGAAGAAAGTGAGGGGTGATTGAAGGCTTGACATTCATGATTAAAACAGGGTGAAAGTCCCATTAAGTGGAAGTGGGTGATCCAGTTTGCCGCCTAAGAGTTAGCGTCTGCTCATCTCCATTCTCACTTTCAGAGATGGCAGGTTCGTCTTCATCTCACCCCTAGCTTCCAGAATGAACAGATGGTCGGTGGTGGCTGTTTCCAAGAACGGTCTTCCAGGGTCTGGAAATTTCTTGATCTGACCTTTCCACTTGCTGCACCTAAGTGTAGCCCAAGATCTTGGAATCAACAACTAGAAGTGGAAGAACTGATGGAACCATGTCCCCCAACTGGGGCAGGCCCAATTGTAAAGTGCCCATCAGGTATGAAATTGACCAGTGTTGGTCCTTTGCCAGTATTTTAGTTTCTGGGAATGAAATCACACCCTCCTGAGAACTGATGACCTATAGAGGACTGCAGCTGCCCATTTTCTCTTCCTGAAAAATATACTTTATTCATATCATTTGGAAAAAAAATACCTTACAATATATTACTATTTGAGTATTTAAATATTGCAATGAAATTACATGTTACATTTTTACTGTTAGCTGCCTCAATAGGATTGTAATAGTCTTGTTGTGCGTTCCATGTTAGGTGTTATGCCTGAAGGCATAACATTATAAATTGGAAATTACCAAAAGTACAATAGGAATAAACACCATGTTCCACACCGAGGTGTCTGAGTACAATTTTAATCTTCACAAAGTACAATATGTGTCAGGCACATAGCCTGAGGGATTCTATGGTTTCTAGCTCCTTGGTGTACTATGGCTGAAACACCATCGACAGTTGCCTTTTCCCATTCTGGATCTGCCCTGGAACTTGGGATGTGCCAGCTTATAACGCTCAGACAAGGACAACTCTTTGCACTGGAAGACCAGCAAGTTTTGGGCAGACCAAAGAACATTTTTCACTGAAACCTCCAGGCGAAATTGATTCTTGTCTCAATGTGCATCACTAGGAACTGTACCTGCAACTACCAATTCCTCTGCCAGTTTATTCCACATTCAAACCACCCTCTGTGTGGAAAAGATGCCCCTCAGTTCCCTTTTAAATCTTGCCCCTCTCACCTTAAAAATATGCCCTTTGGTTTTGAACTCCCCACCCCTAGGGAAAAGACCTTTGCTATTCATTTCATCTATGCCACTCAGGATTTTATAAACCTTCGCAAGATCACCCTTCAACCTTCTCTGCTCCAGTGAAAAGGTTCCCAGCTTATCTAGCCTCTCCTTGTAACTCAAAACCCTCCAGTTCTGGTACCACCCTTGTAAATCTTTTCTGCACCCTCTCCAATTTAGTAATAACGTTCGTATCTGATCAAATCGACCCTCACTCCAAATCCTGCTGCCTGGAGGGGATTAAATTTTGCGTTTTGCGCACTTCTAAAATGTGTACGCACAATGAATGTTCTAAATGATTTTTGAAAGACAGGTGTTCCTTCTTAGGTACAATATCAACTTTAAGTTAAAAATAATAACTTATCACAGGATCTGAATAAATTCGTAAATGCAAACAACACTAATTTTAGTAAATTGGGAAGATATTTAGATTAATTTGCTTGTTAAATTCACATTAATGCAGAACTGATAACATGCGATCAAACAGCAGGGGGCAGCAAAAAGATGTTGAAATTTCATTTGATAAAACAGGCTTTATTCAAGGATTGCATTGCACAGATGTAAGGGTTGTAGAGGAAATTCTTGTCGTATGCCACCCACTGTGTACAGTGGATGGGAAATGAAGAATCAGTAAAGAATTTCAATTTACCGATCAAGTTTTAGTCACTCATGAAAAGTGAAATATTCCTTATTAATTTTAATTTCTTCGTGCTATTCTAATCTAAATTCAAAGTAAAACTGAACACATCAGGATAATTTTCAACTTTAGGGGAGTAGTGTGGCTCAGAAAACTAGCCCGTTTTGTACTTCCCAATTTTCCTCCCTATTGCCTCTAATTTGTCCCGTCAGTATTGAAAAAAAAATTACCATTAGAGCTCTCAACTTTTCTGTGTTTTGAGGTTACACTGCTGTACCCCACCAACAGTAATTAAATGAATCAGTAATATTTACATACTGTATGTAGAAATGATCCTTTTCAAAGGATGTGAAAGGACAGGAAGCATAATACAAAAGTAATGCACTCAAGTTTAGAATTCAATCTGTGCAAGTTTAATACACTTAGCAGAAATACAAAAATAACAAATTGTACACTAATTTATTTGTAAACTTGTTATTTTCTATTTACGATAATTAAGCAGTTTGGCATTGATACTAAAATTTAGAATATGATGTTTGTGTAAATAGACAGACAAATAACAGATTAAGAGTTACAATGGGAAATGTGCTGAATCTGAACTGCAAAGCAATACTCTTAACAGAAAATTACCATGATTATCATATTCTCACCAGAAATAGGTTTCCATGTAAATGAGTAGACATTGCGGCTTTTAAAAGACAATATACTTAACAGGCACATACTTACATGGAGGTGACTGTAATTACAGTTTTGATCTTACAGTTAAGTGGGAAGGAGTGAAGAACAAGCGAATATGCTTGTATATGTAAGGGTAAGACTGTGTGCATGAGTTTGGTTAGCCACTTTCATTAAAAAATAACACAAATCATGTGTCTTTTTAATTTTTTTTAAGTTGAAACAATAGCAACTGCCTTTAAATGATTAAATTTAATATCTAGTCATCTGTATTCCATTGACTTAGCCCGAAGATTAAATTAGGCTATCGAAGGAGCCTAAGTGTTGTTTTTATGTCATTGCTCACAAATGATGTTCAGTTTATTTTACATATTCAAGACGTGTTGATTTCTTCTTGCAGAAATCTGCCAGCTCCATCCTCACTCCCCCCAGTAAACAAATGATGTGCCATCACAGCAGCCATTAACAAAATAATGAAAATTGCATTTGGTCAAAAGATGAATTGTGATCCATAACATGCCATGTGGACTCTCGTTTACATAAACTTTCTTATATGTACTAAGTTGTAAACTTTTTGAGCCCAAAACTCTGCAGCCATTTGATGTATGCCAAGCTTGAGACCTTTAGGAGTGCAGTAATTAACAATATTTGATTATAAATATAGGTGTGACTGAGAAATGAGTACAATTAGTTGGGGAAGATACAATATTAAATCCATTTAAAGATAAATATTCATGTAAGAGTGAACCATGAAAGACGATCACAATTGTCTGGAAAAGGACATACCTAACTAGGAACTTGGAAATGACAACATGCTCAGCACAAATACAAAAAAAAGCTGAGAAACTGAAAATGCGACCTGGAAAGACACATGACGATAATACACTTGGAGTGAAATGCTAATTACAGAAGGAATACTAGAACCATCCAGCTACTATAATAAGAATAGCCAAGATCCTTATCACAGGAATACCATTAGAAATAAAGTCAGAGAAATAAAATAAACATCTTTACTGACAAACTTTTAACCAAAGATTCTTTTAAGATTTAACAAATAAGGGAAAGATGAAAAAAAAATCAAAATAGAAGTGTAAAACATCACATAATTTGATGAGATACAAGCTCATAACTTCATAAAGGAATCTTCACTGAATAATAACATAACAGTGTTAACTGATACAGCATCACGCGAAAGTGAGAGGAACCTATGCAGCTGGTTAACACCAACAGTTTCAAAGCAGGAGAAGTCCCAGAAAGACCATTTCACTGAAATTTCAGGAGTGTTAGGGATCCTCAGATAATACATCTCAAAAGATACCTGCCAGAATTGATACTTTACTCACTCAGAGCTTGAAGATACCACTGTATTTTAAATGTAGATGTATATTCTATTCTTAGATAGTGTTAGATATTTTAATCTTTGGTAATCTTGGATATTCCTGGATATCCTAAAATATTCTCGAACAGTTATAAATAATATTAAACTGGATTCCGTTAGGTTTGGTATTACATCTTTTCATAGCTTTTGCATAGCAGTATATATATATCCACTTGTGCTTTATATGTACAGCTAGTAAGGATAGCATTTCAATGTATATAGAAAAAGAAAGTAGGAAATAGCCCTCCATAAATCTATCTCTTTCAAGATGCTCCTTATATCGGACGTCTTTGATCAAGCAGTTGGTTACCTGCCCTAATAGCTTTTTATGTTGCTTGTATTAAGATGAGCTGACCTCCAGTTGGCTCTTCATAGTCTGGTCAGATCAGCAATGAAGAGGCAGGTGTCTCGCAGTAGTTCCAACAATACTGTTGAGCCATGGATCTTTCAATCCATGATTTTTCAATGTTTTGTAATTTGATTACACATGGAGTACCCGACTATATGATGTGACACAGGGGCACTTATTAGAAGAAAAGCTGCAATTTGAGAACTGCCAATCAACGCGATTGATTTCTCGTCCTCCTTTTCTGTTTCCAACTACATAATTCTCCTGAGTGTTATTCCAATGTGCAGCTTTTATAGCATTGCATAATAATGATTAGTTTGGCATAGTCCCAACTGATAGCATGTTTAGTTAGATTTCTCATTCTCTTCTGTCATTTATGATCGTTTGCATTCAGTCCCATAGTTTCCTCAATGTGCTAATAGCCTTACTTAATACTAACACCATGGGCAGCATCTTACAGTGGGCTGGAGCAATGTGTGCCGTGGCAAAATGTGTGGCAGATTTTGACAAGAAGCCTGGCGAGACCTATCTTGACGTTGGGAGCAGCTTGTGTCATGTTTTATGATTTTCACAAGCAACGTGGTGAGTTTTTAACCGGTCAGCGGTGAGTTCCCAGTTAAGGGGGATTACTGCCTGTTAACCACCTTATTGAAGCCTAATGAGGCCCAACGTGCCTCATTAGTATTCATCTTCCCAAATGCAACAAACTAACGAAATACCAGCCAACTAACTAGATGTTAAGAAAACATGACAGGGAAACCAGAGTGGTGATTCAGCTCATCGCTTGCTAGAACAGCTTGCTCTGAACAACATTCATGTTGGACATTGGCTACCAATGTCTCAGGGCACATTTCATGGGTGCTGGTTGCATGCACCCCATACCCACAGACATTGGCATCAGACATGTGCCAGCTTCTAAAAGTTCCCCATAGTACCTCTGCCATTTATTTAAAGAATATTTCTGTACTTCAGTGTTGCACCTTGTGGATCAAAAGAAACTATTATTGTCATGCTGAAGCAAGGGCATTGTGTGCTTAGGAGCATGCCGCACCCCACTTGTGGACTGGCTCAGGCTGCCTGGATGCTCACAACAGCATCCCCTTGTCTTGCTGCACTTTGGCCCATTAACCGGAGATTACAGGCCAATATCACTTCTGAGTTGCATTGCCGTTTAGTGGACACACGACAGAAGGAAGCTAAACATGGTTGTCAGCAGACGTCTGTCAAGTCAGGGGAGATGGCCTTTGCTCAGGGGGTCCTGGCACAGGAATGTCAAGAACAGCTATTGACATAGTCAGTAAGACACTTAGGGTGGTCAGAGTCATGATGATCTTCACGGAAGGGGTGAGGAGCCAAATGTTGGGCAGTGCACCTTTGGCCTTTAGTCCTTCTGCCCTATTGTAGACTGCATTTCTCATGGAGCAAGCAGATGAAAATGGGTGATGCAGCTGTAGCTGGTGCAGGTGGGGAGTTGCCCTGGACAGGTGAGTAGGCAGCACCACGGGCATGCAGGATTAGTGGTGTGGGAGGTTGCAGTGGTGATAATAAGTGAGGGAAGATGTTTCAGGCAACAGTGAGAGTGGTAGAGCTTGAGCCTTGGTGAGGGGTGGGTGCAGGATTAGAGAGAAATTTGGGAGTGATGTATTGGAGAGAAGATGGTGACACTTTTTCTGGTGGAATGGAGAAGGTCATTGACCTTCCTATAGTGCTGTTCATCCCTCCAGATGGCTGAAACTGCTTTAACCTGCATGACCTAGTGTTGTGATCTCCACTGGTGATTATTAGGGAAAAACACATTCTGCCTCTGCACAGCCTTGTCCGTTAGGACTGAAACCACCCTTCATTGCAAAGTGGGTCACTGATTTCTCCCTGCTTGCCATAACCATGTCAAATATTCAGAACCATGCTGGGCAATTCTGGACCGACAGCTCTTGTCTGGGTGCAGAATGGGCTTTTAAATATGGACTGGAAGCAAGGGTTTCCAGTGAATTCCAGGCTATCCACTGATTAGCGAGTTGTTCCAGGAAAGGCACGTGTTAAGATTAGGCTGGAATTGGACATGAGGGTGGGTGCTAGGGTCAGGAATATTTGGTAAGATACGTTGAGGGAACTCATGAGGAAAATAGGTGAAAATTCCTTCCAAAAGCTCAACATAATTTGAACTCAGTTAAAAGAAAAGTAAGAATCAACCTGATGTACCCTCAAATTTATTGTCCTCATATAATTTCTTATTGTTCAGAGTCTTACAGACCGCAGTTCAATCACAGCTATTCAAAAACTAAGGAGCAGACATGCACAGGGGATCCTGTGATAGTGGTTTCATTTTTAGTAAATATCCAGTCAGAAAACCATCTTCTGGCTTATGAAATATAACACTCCTGAAGGGTGTTCATCAAGTGCACAAAATTGCTTTTGATACTGACACTGTCTGATGTCGAGATATGGTTGTGCAATTCACACTGTCAAAACAAGCAACCTTTGTCGGTTTGAAATCGAAAGATTCATATAGGATCTTGCTTTGTGTTTGGTAATGTGATGGTAATAATTTGAGGACAATAGTTTTTCTACTGTTTTAAAGAAACATTAATCACATTAGAACCAATGGTGGGGCACTATAACAAAGGATCGAAAGTTCAATGGAAATTGAGAATGGAATCTTTAAATGTCATTAATGGGAAGGGTGATGCATGTGGCTCATATAATCCTCTATTATGAAAATGCTTCCTCTCCATGGACACCTGGGAACAGATGTAACCACAGAAGAGGGGCAGACAGTCAGGTCAGGTAGCAACCCCCACACCCCCTGGACCTAGGGGTGGCCGATTTATGAGGATCTACCCATCCTCCCTCTCTGCACAGATCAGGAGTATGGGGCAGAAGTGCAAGCAAAAAATTAATAGGAACTCCTTTACAAAAAGGTAACCAGCAACTGAAAATATAAATATTCAAAATTAACATGATAAAAACAGTTTCCTTCATACCACAAAATACACAAGTGGCCTGAAACCCTGGGAATTTTTAAAAAAATACTTATTTCATGGGACTTCTGCATTACAACACTCTCCACCCCAGATCCCTGGTGGAAAAAGGGAGGACTTCCTTATAGAGAACCATCCATTAGTGATTCCTGTTACAGGAAGGTGGGACAGTGTGTCTGGGAAGTGGCCAAAAGTGATGAAGTGCAGAGAGTTCATACAGGAAACTCCTCCATGATGTTTTGAAGGGCACAATGGGAATGTGCTCGACCCAACTCAAATTGTGGGGTGCAGTATCCTGAGGGGAGTTTGTTATTAATACCTTTTCTATTCCGTGAAATATTAGTGATCTAAAAAGCAAAAGATACGGACAGGAGTTAAATGAGAAGGTCCTGAAAATGGAGCTATTGTTTGTGATGTGCCATTAATTGTAATGGCAGCAACACTGGCAATTTTAGCCAGTCCCTTCTTTTGAATGGTTTTTTGGTTCAGACACGCACCATCTGATTTAACTTCTCATTCTGGCCAGTTGCTAGGTCAGAAACAGCAGTAAATTGGTCTTGTCATTAAATTCAGCAGGATTTCTGTGTTCATTTTTGCCTCCTCCCAGAATCATACGTCCTTGCACTCTCCCTTTCCTGTTAGGTTCAGGACCATGGTAAACCCGAAAGGAGAACCTTCAGCTATTCTATTTGGTGCAGCTTCTAGCAGAAACTTCACAATCTGTATCTTAGACCTGATGAACAATATGTCCTTTCACCCTGTCAGGCTCCAGTGAGTGAAATCATTCTAACATTCTACAACCTTTGAGTAAAAGCAAGTGAATCCAATAATAATCCAGCACATTTCCCTGCTTGCCTTGTGTTATTCAGATGAAGTATTACTTGGATGAATTCCAACTGCTAATACTTGAATGTGAAGGACTCTGAGATCATGCAAGAATCCACTGGGAAGGAAATTCAAGGTATTTGTGGGATGCCACGGGTTTTACAGGCTGGATATTGTTTGCAAATTAAAACCGATAAAATTAGAGAGGGAAAGCTTTTGGATTAGTAATAGAAGAGTTTAAAAGCCAGGTACTGAAAGAAAAGTGGGATATGCACTGTATTGTTTTAGCCCTTTCAGAAGTTTCATGTTATATTTTGTACTTTTAGGCAGAATCAGCTGTCACCAAGATGTAGCCAAAGATGTCTGGTATAGTGTTTTGTTGGTTTAAGTGTTTGTATTTAAAAGTGTATTTGATAAAACAGTGCAGTAATGTTACACATTTTCGACTAAGAAGCAGAATAACCTGACTGGTGTGAAAATCTAATGTTTGCTGTGTCTCATCCTGCACTGATGAGTTAATATAACAAAGCATAGAATGGTTTGTGTGCAGAAGGAAGTCATTCATTCCATTGTGTTTGTACTAGCTCTCTGCAACAGTAACTTCCTGAACTTTCCCCATAGCCTGGCAGCTTTTTGTTTCTCCATGGTTGTTAATTTAGTTTTCATTTGAAAACCACAATTAAGTCTACCTCCACCACACTCTCCGGCAGTGCACTTCAGATCCTAGCCAAACACTGCTTTTAAAAAGTTACTACTGTGTTGTCATTGGTTCCTTTACCAATCACATTGTCTTCACTTTCGTGATCCTTTCTCCAACAGGAACAGGTTCTCTTGTCTGGCTTGTTCTGATCCCTACTGATTTTAAAAATCTCCAGGGTTCGGGGTCAGGGGATTAGGGGGTGCTTCTGCTTCCTAACTAAGCAGCTCTTCGCTGCCTCAGAATCTGCCTACCATTGGCTGTGGTGGTGGGCGGTATGCAGGTGTAGTGCCCAGCAGTGTTTAGAGCATGTGCAGTGTGAGTACTGGCATTGGACAAGAGTTTTTATCAGGTCCACAATGAGTTTTTGCCCGATTGGATGGGATGACTGGACTGGGCTGCTGCAGAAACATGTTGTTTAGGCCACATACTCCAGTAAATAAGTTTAAAGACGAAAGGTAGATGAGGTTCCCAACAGTTGCTGTTTTGTCACTTTGCAGAAACCTGTGTTCTTGCACACATAGGCACTTCACCACCCAGTGGTGGTGCTCACAATAAACGTAGCCATTTACGAAACCCAGGATCCCATTTAGCTTTTTTCCCACTTTCTCAAACTCACCTGTCACCTTTGGCAATCAGTGTGCGTGCATCCAATTAAAATTGAACACTACAGATACAGCAGGCAGTCCCCAGGTGATGAATAGGTTCCTTTCTGGTGTCTGCTGGCAAGTCAATTTGTACAAAATCAGAACACAATGCAGGACAATATAAGCCTTTCGTTAGTGCAAGGAAACGTTCGCATGTCAAATCTGTAAGATAAATATTAATACACCTGAAATGAGATCTCATTCATAAATATATGCATTTGTAAGTTGGGGACCACCCGTATTGTCATTTCTCATTTTTCATGGTGGTCTAGTTGTTTGGATTTGGGGCTCTCACCACCATGACCTAGGTTTGATTCCCAGTTAGGAAACTATCTTTAGGGGCAGCATAGTGGCTCAGTGTTTAGCATTGCTGCCTCACAGCTTTACGGACCCAAGTTTGATTCCACTCTCAGGCAACAGTCGGTGTGGAGTTTGCCCATTCTCCCCATCTCTGTGTGGGTTTCCTCCCACAGTTCAAAGTTGTGCCGGTTAGGTGGATTGGCCATGCTAAATTGCCCCACAGTGTCTAGGGATATGCAAGCTAGGTGAGTTAAGCATTGGAAATGCAGGATTACAGGGTTAGGGGAGGGGGTGGAATGCTCTTCAGAAGCTTGGTGTGGACCTAATGGGCCGAATGGCCTGTTTCTACTTTGTTGTGATTCTAATTCTAAATTCATACTAAACTGTATCACTTCACACTTCTCTACATTAAAAGCTCATCTGTCACAATCTACCCATTGCATCAGTCTACCTATGTGCTCTTGAAGTCTATCAATACTGTTTTTACAGTTCATAACACTTTAAAGTGTTGTATTATCTACAAATTTTGAAATTGTGGCCCTTTACACGTGTTTTTATCAGTAAGCAGCGGTTACAGTACCAACTCCTGAGGAAATCACAATATACCTTCCTCCAAGCTGAAAAACAACTGTTCACCATGGCTTTCTGTTTCCTGTCATTCAGCCAACTTCACATCCAAGCTGGCCCCTTATGTCAACTGTCCCATTTATTCCATGGGCTTCAGCTTTGCTGACAAGCCCTGTTACGTGACACATAATGAAACATCCTTCAGGAATCCATGTCTGTCACATTCATTGCATCATCTCCACCAACACTTTCTACCTCTCACAAAAACCCCAAACAAGTTAGTTAAACACAATTTTCCATTAACAAATCCATACTGGGCTTTCCTTAATGAATTGACACTTGTCCAAGTGACTGGTAACTTTTATTCTGGAATGTTATTGTAAAAACTTTCCTCACATCCAATGATGTTGAACTGACAGGCTTGTAGTTGCTGTTGTTATCCATACACATTTTTTTGAATAAGGGTATAATTTTTGTAAATTTCAAATCCCCTGGCAAAGCCAATGTGTCTAAGGACAATTGGAAGATTATGTCTAATATCTCTGCAATTTATATCCTACTTTCTTCAGCATCATTGGGCACCATCAGCAACAGGAATAACTTTCCCAGCAACCCAATTAGAGTATGAATTGATCCAGAAGTGCACAGAGTAAATGGTGGCATGGTAGCAATGTCACTGAACTAGTAATCCAGATACTAGGCTAATGCTCTGGGGACATTGATTCAATTTCTATCATGGCAGCTGGTGTAATTTAAATTCAAGTAATAAAACTGGAATATAAAGCTCGCCAATCAGTACTGGTAAAAGAATTGTTATAAAAATCCATTTGGTTCAATAAAGTCCTTGGGGGAAGGAAATCTGTTGTCCCTGCCTTGTATGATTGACATGTGAATCCATGCCCACAGCAATATGTTTGACTCTTAACCATTTTATGAAATGGACCACTCACGATAAATTCTGGCCTTGCCAATGATGTCCAAATCTAGTGAAAGTACAAAGCAAAAAAACACAGGCATTTCTGAAAAGGAAATTTTGCTTGACAGATTTGTCAGAGCTTTTGAAGTTGTAAAGAAGGAGAGTTGATAAAGAGGACCCAGTAGTGTTCATATATTTTCAAACACCATTTGAGAAAGTGCCACAGAAGAGATACTGTACAAAGTAAGGATTTATGAGAGTGGGGAAATACATCAGATTTAGAATTGGCTAATGGACAGAAAAGAGAGAATGGGAATAAATGGGTTATTTCCACATGGACAAGTTGTAACTAAATGGGAAATGCAGCTATCTGTCGTAATGAGTTAAATGAGGGCACTGAAGAAGTATGTTTAAGTCTGTGAACAAGATAGTTTAGAAAGTTTGTGAGAGAATTTAAAAACACTACAGAGGGATATTGACTGGTTACGCAGGTGGGTAAGAACATGACAGGTGGAATATAACGAGTAGACATGCAAAGTTATCCATTTTGGCCAGAAGAAAGAAAAAAATAGAATATATTTTTAAATGGTGAGATGCTGGAAAATGTTGATAGTCAGAAGGGCCTATGTATCCTTGTACATCAATCACAGAGTTGCCATTCAAGCACAAAAAACAATTAGGGAAGCAAACAGTGTTTTAGTCTTTATTACAAATTGGAGTACACAAACTAAACAGTCTTGATGCAGTTTTCTGGATATTGGTCAGATCACACTTAAAGCACAGTGTACAAATTTTGTCTTATTAACTAAGGAAAGACATATTTGCCTTAAAGAAAGTGCAACAAAGGTTCACGAGACTGGTTCCTGTGGTGAGGGACCTGGGTAGACTAGGTTATATACTCTAGGGTTTAGAAGAATGTGAGGTGAGCTCAGTGAAACTTGAAACATTCTTAAGTTCATGACCGGGTAGAAGCTGGGAGGATGTTTCTCCCTGACTGGATGTGGAACTTGGGGTCATAGCCGAATATAAGGAGTCAACTATTCAGGTCTGAGATCAGGAGATTTCATTTTGCACTCTAAGGACTGCTTTTCTTAGGGCAGAGAGTTGTGGACAATCTGTTTTAGGCATGTTCAAAACAGAGATTGACAGATATTTGGACACTAAGGCAAAGTGAAGTTGAGGTAGAAGATAAGCCATCATTTTGCTGAAAAAGGGCTAAAATGTCTACATCCTTTCCTTTTCCCATATGTTCTAATGGTGCTTCATAACACTGCCACAATTTAATATTGGGAAAATAACAATTCATACTCAGTTATTATATCCTATTGTCCAACAGTGCATTTTAAGCTGAGGAATTACTGGTGATATTAATGGCTAAACATATGGCAGATTCGTATACGGCTCCTTTGCTGTTCTATTTTAACACAAGTATTAAGTTACTTTTTTTTAAAGAAAGCTTTGTCAAAATATCAGGCAAAATTAATTTTGTGGCAAGGATGAACTAGTTTTAATAAGAGTGCAGTATGAAAATAACTGCAAGTGTTAGAGACCCTTCTGGCGATTATCAAATCCGATTTCCCACATCACCGACGCCTAAGTTAATTGACATTTTATATATTTCAAGCCAGGTTCTGACATACTTTGAATACCGCAATATGTGAATTTGACCATTTAGCTTCACATATGAAAATTTCTTGGCCCAGATCTTCCAATCTCTGGATCCTTGGAGAATGGACTTATGGCTCAAGATAGTCCCGACATGCTGACAGCTGTAGGAAGTTCCAATGGACAATTCCACTGTTCCCGGAACCCTATGCAAAAGTCCAAGACTCTAAACTGGAATTGAAGAATTTGGACAGTTCTGACAGTATTTATTTGAATAGCCACCTATGGAATGTTAGACAGAACCATCCCTGTCTAATTCCCAAGTGTCAAGTGACTGATCTCCTTAATCACTCATACTGTCCTTGTGACACCTAGCGTGACTACTTCCTCGACCCCTGACCCACCTTTCATCTACTCCCCTGACCTCTTGACCACACCTCAGCCTAAGAATCCCCCCAACCATTCTACTTCCCTAACTACCCCAACCTGACTTACTGCCAACCCCACCCTTCAAAACACACTAATCACCAATCAACCAATTAGTCCTCCAGACCTGAGTGCCCTTTGACCTCACTACCCCTGCTGGACCAACTTGATTACCCCACTGACAAGATCTGACTGTCCTCCACCACCCCTTGGTCCTGACTAGACCTCCCAACCTGACCCACCTATCCATTCACTCACCAACCCATCCATTCGCTCACCCATTCATCTGCTACCCTACCATCCTCTCACTAACCTCACCTAATATCCACTTCTCTCATCAACCTACCCACCCTCCCAAACTACCTATTCACTCATTCCTCCATTCACTAACGTTCACCGTGGATATTTAAATTCACCACATGGCAGCTAATACCATTAAAAGGAGACATGCTTTGACTGGATGCATGTTGAAAGGATGTTTCCTGTTGTGGGAGGATTTAGAACTAGACGTCTTAACTTAAAAATGAGGGGGCCACCATTTAAAACAGAGATAAGGAAACTTTTTTTTTTCTCTCAGTCTCTGGAATTCCCTTCCTCAAAAAGCAGTGGATGCAGAAGTTTAAAATATTTTTCAGGCGGAAGTTGCCAGATTCATAATTATCAAGGGAATGAAAGATTACCAGGGATGTTGAGGTTAAAATCAGATCTAATTGAATGGTAGAGCAGGCTCAAAGGGCCAAATGGCCGACTTTACATCCATGTTTATATGTTCATACATACTACACTGATTCTCTTTGCTTATCTGGGTGGATTCATGTACTGAGTATGTTCTTCAAAGATCTCTGCATTAGAGGTCAGACATTTTTAACTGTGACAAGGTAAGGACGCATTTTTCTGTCTGATCTGGTTCGGACACAATGGGCGGATTCTGTTACAGGCCTGAACATTGTGGGCGATGGTGAGAAATGTGGCAGAATGATGTGAGAGTTCAGAGAAGCCTATCTCAATGCCGGGAACAACTCACTGCATCTTTTAACAAAGTTCTGGGTGTTGAGGTGAGCGTCTCACTAGGCAGCAATGAGTTGAGGGGAATTAATGTTTGTTAATAATCTTATTAACTGCAGACTCTGCCTCAGTAAAATGCAGCTATCTATTAGACCACCCAAGCTGGCTAGCCAAGAATTCAGAGTGGGTTCCCTGGCAACTTCAGCTTACCACATTTTCCAAGGTATACCGGATATCTATGACATGTGCCAGCCTCTGAAAACCCTCATGGCATATCTCTGAACCAATTAGAAGTACACTCTGTACTTCAATGCGATACCTCAAGATGCAATGACTAGATGCATTATAATGTTGAAACAAGGACACATTGCTCTAGGTGACATATACCCACCACATCAACTGGACCGGGCTTCATCCCTGAACTGCTCACCTGCTCTCTTAGCGCATCCTCACTTTGACTCTGCTCGGACACTCGCAGCATCTCTGCCTTGCCTTGCATTGCACATTTTCCCTCAGCCACAGGTACCAGGCTCTCAGTACTGCTGTGTTTTTGTGCTGTTTAGCACAGACACAAGGCCAGGAAACTTGTCATGGTTACCAGCAGTTGTCAGTCAAGTTAAGGGAGAAGGGCTGCAGTCCTAGGGTCAAGGGCAGCCTCAGATACCAGTTCCGGGGTTTGGATGCAGCCAGTTAGACCACCAGGGGTGATCAGAATCAGGATGTTCTCCTCCTAAGGAGTGAGGAGCTGAACCTGAGGCAGTCTTTCACCAGTCTTGACTCTTTCTGCCCAATTGGGAGTGTTTTCCTCTTGTAATGAGAATGAGGCAGGAATTATGGGAGATGAAAGTGGCACAACTATTATTTTTGGTGTGTGTAGGTAGCGCCAAGGTTAGTGGTGTTGGAGGTTGGGCTGGGTGACAGCGAGTGAAGGAATAGGATGCAGGCAAAGTGAGAGTGATAGAGCATGAGCCCTGGTGGGAGGTTTGTACGGTAGCAGAGACAAAGTGTCAGGTGTCAAAGAGAAGATTTGGCAAAATGGAGAAGTCCAATGAACTTCATCCCACATTACTGTGTACCCTTCCGGATGGCTGAGACATCACTAACCAGGGTGGCAATTACTGACCAGTCCATCATGATCTGCTGTCCTACCTCCACTGCTGGTCCTGGGGGAAGATCTCCATGTTTGTGCCTATAAAACAGAGCTCCAATTTCCCTTATTTAATGTCCAGGAACCTTGTAGGGGAGCTCTGGACTGAAAGTGGCTATCTGGGTCAACAATGGCCTTTTGAAGATGGCACCAGTGCTAGGAATTCTGGTCCATTCCAGGATGTCCTCCAGTGGCAATCTGTTCTGGGTATGGCAAGTAGTGAAATTGGGTGAGAAGGGCACTGTGGGGGCAAAATAGGTCATTAATGAAATGAGTTGAGTAAGACCCAGTGGGAAAATTCACTTGACTTCATGGAGAGAAACCCTTGATGGAAGTGGCACTTAGCCAACAACAAACGTAAGGTTCTGCTCAGTGGTTCCATGTCTGATTGAAAGGTTTGGCTTGCTGTGTTTGAACTGAGGGATGTGTGATTTTTATTTTTACTGGCTGGGAACTAAGCATTTCTTGGGCAGAATGCAGAGAGCAAAATCTGGAAACTGAACCTGTCTGAAATTGATGGAAGGATAATCTGGCAGAACTGTTGCCCCAACTCTCAAGGGGGTACTGAAATAACAAAGAATAGAATGTTTGCTGTGGTTGTGTGAAGCTGTGGTTAATGTGCAATGAGGGAATGTTATTCCCTTGAGTAAAAAGATTAGAGTGATCTAATTGAGGTGTTTAAGATGATTAAAAGAATGGGCACTCTGCCAAGTACCTCTACTGCATCCTGCAGGCCCTAATAACTGATCGTTTCTCTCAATGGGGATGAATGCACTCTTCTGTAGGGTGAGTACCAAAACTTTCCCATCTAGTATGAGACTCCAGGACAAGACGACATAACCAAAATTCCTTTGAAGTTGAGTGCATGCACCTGCCAGGCAGCATCCCAAAAGTTACCATTCAAGCTGTACCCACATGCCCATTCATTGGTGGAACCTCGTAGACAAAGGTGGCTTCCTTCTACTCTCAGGGTGAGTCCATAGGTGGCTGTAGATGCAGACACCTCAAGACACTGGAGCAGTACCACCAATGCTGCCTGTGCAAGAATCTACAAATCTACTAGGAAGAAAGATGCATCAACACCAGAGTACTTGACCAAGCCAACATCCCCAGCATTGAGGCACTGATCACCCTTGAGCAGCATCAATGGATTGGGCACACCATCTGCATGACCGACAAAAGACTCCCCAAGCAGGTGTTCCACTCCCAGCTTTGAAACAGCAGGCGAGCGCCAGGTGGATAGAGGGAGCGTTTCAGTGCACTGACAAAGTGCAGCTTTTCCAGAGACACCTGGGAATCACTGGCCCAAGACTGTCCAAAGTGGAGGAGGAGTATTCAGGAAGGCGTTGAGCACCTCACGACCTGCTGCCTGGGAAAAAGCGGAAACCAGGTGAAAACAGCCAAAGGAATTCGCTGCCACACCAATGTCCCACCCATCCCTTCCCACGACCACCTTCTGTCCCAAGTGTAACAGAGCCTGCAGTAGCTGCATCCAACCGTGGTAACCAAGGCGGAATCTCCCTGTTGTCGACCATTAGAAAAGTCATTGCCAATGGCCTCCTCAACTGCCTCCTCCCTGTGGCTGAGGAATTCCTCCCGGAATTGCAGTATGGCTTTTGGCCATGGATGGACACTATGGACATGATTTTCACTGTGCAACAGCTGCAGGAGCAATGCAGAGAAAAGTACCTACCCACATATATGAAGGCACCTGCATCCCAAATGGGTAAGTTTCAGTTTTATTGACTTTCATGGAGGCTTTACTTCTGTGATGCCTAGTGATTCTCTTTGTATATCTTGCTACATTTGTCTTGTTAGCCACCTACCCGCTACTAAGGGGCCACTCTCAGACAATTCTAGCACCCAGAGCAGTTCAACACTGCTGGGATATGCAGGAATGGACTGGCATTCTAGGCACCTATGCCCTCTTTAAAGGGCCGTTGTGCAACTGGACAAGAATTTTTAGTCTGTAGCTGCCCTTACATTTATCCCAGCCATATCAGAAAACGGAAACATGGCACCAGGCTTTCAGGCTGCGACTTGGTTGCCTGGTCTGAGGTTGTTACCCAGGACAGTGCATTCACAGCAGTCTGAATGACAGCAGAGTACTGTAGGAAGAAGGTCAATGACCTTATCCACCCCCGCCAGCATAAATGCCACCACCTTCTGTCTGATACCTCACACTCTATCACCACTACTGCACCTAGCTCCCACCAAAGCTCATGCTCTACCACTCTCACTATTGCCCAAAACGTCTTCCCTTCTTCACTGCCACCCACCAAAATCCCACACACCACTAACCCTGCATGCCCTCTGTGCTGCCCACGCGCTCACTTGGGACACTTTCCCACCTGCACCAAAAGCAACAGCTGTGCCATTTGCTTTAATATCCGTTAATACCTGCTTCTCTCTCATTCCAGGAGGTAAACAGCCCACAGTCAGGCAGGATGAGTGTAGGGAAGTGGTGGTCTGTCCAGCATCTGGCTCCTTACTCCACATGAGGAGAGAATTCTGGAAATTATGTCTGCTGGAAATGTGTTTGGATGCAAATCCTATGGGATTGTATGGATTGGTTGGAGCAGCGGAGGGAGGCAATAAGGAATTTACAGGAGCCAGGACTGTGATGGATAGCAGTTTCAGGAATGTAGAAAAACCACAGATACTGTCAGGTAGCAGGGTTGCCATGAGGGAAGGTAGGGAGGTAGTGCCGGGGTTTCCTGTGGTAATCCCCATCTCAAACAAGTATGCTGTTTTAGATAATGTCAGGGGTGATGGCCTCTCAAGGGAAATATAGCCAGGTTTCTGGTACCGAATCTGGCTCTACAGTAATGAGTGGTATGTCGGGTTCCAAACGGTCAGTTGTGATAGGGCAGTGTCTGATCAGGAGCACAAACAGACGTTTCTGTGGCTGACAGTGAGATGTCAGAATGGTGTGTTATCTTCCTGATGCCAGGGCCAAGGATATCTTGGAGAGGGTGCATAACAGTCTTGAAGGGCAGAGTGACCAGCAGATGGTTGTTGTACAAGTTGGTACCAATCACATAGGAAGAGAAATAGATGAGGTTCTGCAGAGAGAATACAGGAGATTAGGCAGAAGTTTACAAAGTAGCTTCTCAAGGATAGCAGTAACTGGATTACTTCAGATGCCATGTGCTAGTGAGTGTAGAAATTGGAGGATAGAGCAGATGAATGCATGGCTGAGGAGCTGGTGCAAAGGGCAGGGACTCATATTTTTGCATTATTAGGATCTCATCTAGGGTAGGAGTGCCCTGTATAAGAAGGATGGATTGCACCTGAATTGGAAGGGGACTAATACCCTGGCTGGGAGATTTGCTGGTGCTGCTCGGTAGGCTTTAAGCTAGTAAGTGAGGGCGTGGGCCCCACAGAGATAGTCAGAAACGAGATAAGTCTGAGGCAGGTACATTAGAAAAGATGAGCAAATTAAATAGTGAAGGCAGACAAAAGCAAGGTAGAGAATGAGGTAAGACTGATGAATTAAATTACATTCATTTCAATGCAAGAGGCTTAACAGTTAAGGCAGATAAACTCAGGCTATGGTTGGGAACCTGGGACTGGGATATCAACGCTATTACAGAAACGTGGCTCAGGGATGGACCGGACTGGCAGCTTAATGATCCAGAGTATAGTTGCTATAGGAAGGATAGAAAGGGAGGCAGAGAGGAGGGGGAATGGTGTTTTTGGTTAACAATAACATTATGGCTGTACTTAGGGAGGATGTTCTTAGAAGAATGTCCAGTGAAGTTACTCACGCGGAACTGAGAAATAAGAAAGGTATGATCACCTTATTGGAATTGTACTACAGGCCCCACCCACCTCCAACAGTCAGTGGAAAATTGAGAAGCAAATATGTAAGGAGATCTCAGATTTCAAGACTGGGGGCACATTTTTAAGGTGAGAGGAACGAAAAGAAAAGGCATGAGAGGCAAATTTTTTACACAGAGGGTAGTTCACGTGTGGAAAGAACTTCCTGAGGAAGTGGTGGATGTGGGTATAATTACAACATTTAAAAGACATTTGAATAAGTATGTGAATTGGAAAGATTTGGAGAGATATGGGCCAGGAGCAAGCAGGTGGAACTAATTTGGTTTGGGATTATGTTAGGCCTGTTTCCGTGAGTCTGTTTCCGTGCTGTATGACTCTATGACTAATTGACTTTTACTGCCCTGAGTGGCTAACTGGCCGAATTAAGGCCCTGGACTGGTATTGGAGGCTGCCCTTGACATTATGTGCCAGACCCCTTTGAGTGACTGAGACCTGATGATAACCATGTGTATGCCCTAATCGGCACAGCAATATAGCAGTACTGTGAGGCTGGTATCTGAGGCTGAGGGGCAAGGGTAGAAAAGGCAAACGTGAGTGAGAACTAACAGAGCAAGCAGGCCGGAGCTGAAGCCTGGCCTAGTCCCTAAGCTGGGTGCATCCAAGGTGTCCTTGTTGTGGGATGACAATGAAGAGTTGCTGTTGCACGCCGCTGTACAATATTGAAATGTAGAAGCATCCTGTAAGTGTAACAGCGATGTTCCATGATCGACTTTCACTCCCAGCTGCACAAATGCCAAACGCTCAGAGTTCCCATGCACACCGATCGTCATGGTGACACATTGACTGCTGAATGCTCAAGTCATTGCCATGCATGGACCTCAGAGGTCTGTGCAATGAAAAGAAAATTTGGTGGGAATGTAGGCCATTGGAGTTCTTTGAGGCTGGCACATGTCAGATGCTAATGCTGTGGAAGGGGGTTTTTGTGCCCAGTGTCCATGGACAGTGCCCAGAGATGTTGGTATCCAACAGGGAGGTCCTTTTGGAGCAAACATGAGCTGAAGTCACCTGGTTGGGCCCTTATTTCCATGACGACAATTCTCTGTGTTCAGTTTGCTTGTGGCGAGTGGTCGGATATGAGGCTGCATATTAATTAAATGAGATGTGCAGTTAGTCAGGCTGTTAGTAGGCAACTCACCACCACCTGATGAGAATCTGGCCTCAACACCCAGACCTTAGTGAAAAGATACAGCATATTATTCCTGACATCAATATATGAGTCACTGGACTTCACGCACGATTCTGCCACATTTCTGGTGACGGCCCACATTGTTCAGGACCGGATAAGATTTTGCCCATAGAAAGTCAAGGAGATATTGGCCATAAACTTAATGAGCCCATTGCACTAGTTCAAGACTGGAGGTTGGACAAGCAGTCTGACGGTGTAAAGACAATGAGGATGTAGGTGGTGGTGAGTTAGAACAAGGTGTGAGGGTTACAGTAGAGAAATTTTGACATGATGAAGCAGGGGTGGGAGAGAAGTCACTGTACTATTTCAATAACAGACAACATATGGATCATGTTGGATTGTGCATTGTCCTTAATTTGTGTTCAGGTCTGAATCCCACTGTTTATATCAGAAATATTACTTTATAGATTGTTATCCAAAGTATAGGGTATCTAATTTTTACAATCACTCATGCAATGTCCGGGCATTTTCTCATCGCAACAAATCTGATTGAAACCGGTTTGATTTAAAGTGTAAATGTTATTCATGCACAGATCTGATTTGCACACCACTTGTTACCTGACCTCACCAAAGAGATAAGCATTGAAATACATCTAGGCAGTCTCCCGCTTAAAATTCGGTACCACAATAGATCCATTGCTAGCGGATTATTATGATGCAACAGATAATGAAAGGACAGCCTTATATACTTTCTGGGGGAGAAACAAGTGTCACAGTTTTATAATCAATAGACCACCACAGAAAATAAAGTGGAGAGTAAAGAAAACAATAATCAAAGCATTTTTTGATTCTGTGTAATTAAACCAGAAGAAACAAGCAGGAAAACCATTGAATGCAGATGGATTAAGAAATAGCTGTAGTCTCTAATTTTTCTCACAAGACACAGATATGTCTGCCTCACTCCTGACTAGCTTTAAAACCTCAGCAATATAGAGTGATGGTTTCTGTATAGGACAGCACCCTCTACTGGGCTTCTCTCTCATTGGCAGGCTGTGTCAACCGATCTGCTCATTTAAATACATTGGGCTGCTTTTTATAAGGGAGAGGGGGCCTGGGATGCTGCTCAACCCCTTCCCACAAAAGAAATGTCGAAATATTGGTGCCACATCTGTCAACATTCAACAGTTTTGGCGTACTGCAATAACACACTGCAGACGATCTTAAGGAGGTGAGAGACAGACTTCTGCTCCTCAGTAAGTGGCAACCTATTCTTCAGAGGTGCTGCCCAATTTGATTGGGCAGAAATGTTTTTATGAGTAAAGTACATTTGTGAAGTTAAAAAAAGACCTTCTAGCAGTTCCAACTGTGCCATAAGTCAGACAGTCAGCGGGTGATGCTGGGAATGCAAGGTATATAGAGAAGAATAATGGATCCTGGAATAAGGCAAGTCCAGGGTTTCAGGGCAAGGGGAGACTAGAAATGGGAGAGTTATGAGGTGGGGAAAGTTTTAAGGCCAGGTGGCGGGGGCTAAAAAGTCAAGGTAACATCTTGGGATGTGTCCTCATGGCATGACCTAAAAGATGCACACCCTCTTATTCCTAACTTTTCCACAAAGTTATTTACTCCATAGCCTTCTGAATCACGTCTGTCTGACCAAGCCAATAG
Source organism: Ginglymostoma cirratum (assembly GCA_024137785.1). Lineage (NCBI taxonomy): Eukaryota > Metazoa > Chordata > Chondrichthyes > Orectolobiformes > Ginglymostomatidae > Ginglymostoma > Ginglymostoma cirratum. The sequence continues at coordinate 26,377,698 of JAHRHZ010000013.1, forward strand.
TATTATGATAGGGGTAGTGAAATATTTATGTGAATTGGTTTGTTAATGTGCTCAATTGTCTGTTCTTTTTTTAAGTGGCAGGCTAGTTGCAAATTTTGGCATACTCCGGCCTACTGTGTTATGGGGATAGAGTTAGGAGTTGGTGAGAAGGCCGTAAACAGGCCCTGTCACATTTTACCAAACAACAGACCTGACACGGCCATTGTTACTGACCAGGCAACCGTGATCTCTGTCAATGATTTGTTAACTTTTGAGACGACGATGGGTATGTTTTTTAATCTTTGATTGCATTGACAATAAACAAACAGCATCAAACTTTTAGCAGGTTTGAATAAAGAAAGAGGATTGTTTATTTGCACTCTCATACCGAAATCTGTTGCTACGGTACTCACACAAATACTCAGGGAAAGTACAGTCAAGGGGAACGGTTGTTAAGTTGTTGTATTTTTGTGGACCCGAAAATGAAGAAGCCTGAAGGCCTTGCAGCATTACAGCCTCTGGTTCTTTTCATGTATAAGTGTTACAACTGTGTCTTACTTCCTGCAGCTAACATTTAAAGATTAAATAGGGACAGAAGTGGCTGCTTTACTGTGTGACTCCTCAGAGTTTCAGTTTCTTTGTCAAATACGGTGGTGACCTTAGGTTGATTAGCCACATTCTGGTTTATTGCATGAAGACACTCAGGGTGTTAAGACAATCTTCTCCACAGAAGAAACACATCAAATCAGGAATATCATAGATATAGAGCTGGATGAACACAGCAGGCCAGGCAGCATCAGAGGAGCAGGAAAGCTGACGTTTTGGGTCTGGACCCTTCTTCAGAAATGGGGGAGTGGAAGGGGGCTTTGAAATAAATAGAGAGGGGGGGAGACGATGATGGAAGGTGGATAGACGAGCAAAAAAGTGGAGAGAAGACGGACAAGTCAAGGAGGCAGGGATGGAGCCAGTACAGGTGAGTGTAGGTAGGGAGTTGGGATGGGGGTTGGTCAGTGAGGAGGGAGGGGTGGGTAGGTGAGAGGGAAGACGGACAGGTCAAGGAGGCGGGGACGAGCTAGGCTGGTCTTGGGATGAGGTTGGGGGTGGGGAGATTTTGAAGCTTGTGAAGTCCACATTGAGACCATTGGGCTGCAGGGTTCCCAATCTCCCCACCCCCGACCTTATCCCAAGACCAGCCCAGCTCATCCCCACCTACTTGACCTGTCCGTCTTTTCTCCCACCTGTTCGCTCCTCCCACCTCACTGATCAACCCCCACCCCCACTTCCTACCTACTAGCCTCATCCCACCTCCTTGACCTGTCCGTCTTCCCCCCACCTACCTGCCCCTCCCTCCTAACTGACCAACCCCCATCCCAACTCTGTAGCTACACTCACCAATACTGGCTTCATCCCCACCTCCCTGACCTGTCTGTCTTCTCTCCACTTATCTGCTCCTCTATCCACCTTCCATCATCGCCTGCCCCTCTCTTTATCTATTTCAGAGTCCCCTTCCCCTCTCCCATTTCAGACCCGAAACATCAGCTTTCCTGCTCCTCTAATGCTGCCTGGCCTGCTGTGTTCATCCAGCTATATACCTTGTTATCTCAGACTCTAGCATCGGCAGTTCTTACTGTCTCTAAATCAGGAATGTCTCCTGATTAACTCAAGAGGTTATAGTTGGCAGCTTTCAGGATAAAATCTATCTTTTTTGTCGCTGTCAGACAACGAGGCAGTTTTTAAATACACACACATTGGTCATCTGACCTTTGGCAGTCACATTTGCAGCACTTTGGCCATTTTCTGAAAGAAAGTGTTCATTTTAGAATCTGCATTGAATAAATTTCATGCCTTGAAATGTCAGGAATATGACACATCAGCAGGGCACACCAACATGAATAGACAATTATTTTGATGTCCGCCAGCTGCAACAATTGGTTTCTTTTCAGGACCAACACAAATTTATTTAGGACCAAAATATATTTTAGAGTCCAAATGTTTCACTTTGTTCTGAAACTGACTTCTTCAACATAGCTCTTTTCTAATTTTGGGGTTGCTGTGATACAGTATATAGGGATATTGGCGGTATATTGGTTTATCATTGGCTTTTACTCTTATATATACTGCTACATAATAAATAGTTTCAGAATATTCAAAATGCTTCCTAGCCAATGAATTATTTCTAAAGTGTCGTTATCATAATTACGTGGGAAACGTGGCAGGTTGCAAAACCAGCAAATGAGTTAAATGGCTGCAAATAATGTTGACCGTGATAACAGCAAAACACTGATGCTTTGTTCCCACATTGATTGTGATAAATATAGCTAATGCATGATGGATTTATTAAACTAACTTTAAAACAGATTCCCAGGCAGCCTGCCCCAGTGCCTTTTTACTAATAATGATTTAAAAGGACCTCATATCATGTTTGCTACTTGTCTCCCCAACCGTTAAAATAAATCAACAGCCATCGTAGATCGGTCAACAAAGGAAGAAAATGAAAGACTTGCAATTACATAGTGTCTTTCATGACCTCAGGTTTTCACAAAGCACTTTACAGCTAGTTAGGTCTAGAGCATTGCCCTTATATCTTAGCACTCACATGAGGGTTTCTGTTTTCACAAACTCAATAACCGAATGAGCTGCATTATTCGGTGCATCTTTAAATTGAGTGAGGTGAGAAACATTGTTCTTAAAGATCCATCCATTTAGTAATTAATCATCAAAACATAACATATCATCATCATAATGTAACAGATGACTGAGGAAGATTTACCTCGTTGCTTAGGGGTAAAATTGATATGGATTGTACAACCTGACCCTCCCATCACTGTCACCCTATCCACATCACTGCAGTTTCTGATTATCATAGTCAATTTAATTTTCTATCTATGCAGCGAGTTGAAAGCCTACCGCACAATTTCAATGGTATACAACATATGTCCCATGGACTAAATCTATTCTGAAGGCATTTTATGCTTGCTCATGTAAGACTTCAAAACAATATATATTGCCTACACCACTTCATTCTGCTTGTTGGACCAGTTTTCTTTCCTCCATATGCAAATCTGTACTTTCAAGCATCATTAAACACTACATGGAAGCAAGCTATGATTGAAATTAAAGTATAATTTCATGCTTTATCTCCTGACAACAGAAATGCCTTCCATCTTTTATTTACAAGAACGTGTAGAGAAAGCCAGATGAAGAAAGACCATGAAAAGCAGCCCTTTCAACTCTAGTCAAATCCTATGTCTGAAAAGTTTTGATCAACCACACCCCAAATACCAACCCACCCCTTCCATGTCCCATTTGTTTCATTTCTGTTATGTAAAGTTAATTATACATAATCCCCAATCTCAGGATGGCAGTGGAGTAGCAGTGCAGCATTCAGGCTGCTGGCCCCGGGCTTGTCTACTTCCTTCTGCTTTCTGTGTTTCTTTATTTTTTGTTTAAACTTCTGTTCTTTTTCCTTCTTTTCTCTTTAAAAAACCTTTCCGGCACCTTTAGCAGGGTGAGAGCAGGCCCGAGCTCCCGAGCATGTGCAGCGGTGGTGGAGACAGAGCTGGCTCCTCCCCGGGGATCAGAGGTGGCAGCAACAGTTTGGAAAGCGTTGACGGCAATGGCGAGTTATCCCCAGCATGGATCCGTAATGGAGGAGAGTGAGCCCAGCATGGGAAGAGGGAGCCCAGTGAGGGGAGAGTGAGCCCAGTGTGGAAGAGTGCTAGCCCAGCATGGGGGAGAGTGCCCCCTGAGGCAAAGTCAGTGAGTGAGGCTCAACGGCAAAAGATGGCACCTGGGGATCACTCAACCTCAACGCTAATAAGCTCTGGGACTGGTGGCAGCAAATGGTGGCAGGAGGGCACCACGGCAACATCGATGAGTCAAGCCATGGCGACATTGATGTACTCCACACAGGCAGTGCTGAAGGTGAATCGACCCAGTGGTGAAAGATGGCACCAGAGGAATGGTGACTGCTATGTTAGCTAGGTCTGGTGAGGCAGTGGTGGTTCTGCGCTAACTTTGTCTCTAAGCTATATCTTTTCAGTTTTCTCTCAATTTTAAACTATCAAAATGGCACCAGGTTGTGGCGACAAATTAAAGCTTTTCACTGTATTTTATTGTGTGTCGCTGTAAAATACAAGTGACAAGAAAAAAAATAGATTCCCTTTAAATAATGCATTGGGGTTAATTTCTAAAGAAGTAGAATTACAAAAACAGAAACATTCTGCTGAGCGGGTACCAAATCTTCATTAGACTGTACTTGCAGTTTTCATTTCCTGGTTTTTCAATGGTAATGGGACTTTCAGAGGAGATGTCTCTTTTAAAAAAAAAAAACCTCTAGAATGAGATCATCAGGAAAGATTGATATTTTAAACTTTAGCAAAGAGAAGTCTGAAGGATGACCTGAAACAAGTTGTCAAAATTATGAAAGGGTTTGAAATGGTCAAGATAGAGATGTAGCACCTGTGGTTGGGACCACAAATAAGGGTCACCAATAAATCCAGTTGATACATTTTTTTTATCCAGAAAGTATTTAGAATACGGAGCTTGTGACCACGGAGAAGAGTTGAGGTGAAGGGCCTAGATGCATTCATCAGCCAATTTTCACATTCTAGACTCACACATTAATACAACAGTAAATTTCTTTTGATGATGTTGCTTGAGGGTTTGGGACAGTAGGACCAACTAACTCTCTGGCTTTTTGTCAAATTAGTACCATACATCATCTGAAGCGGTACACCAGACCTTTTCAAACATCTCAGCTGAAAGAGTTCAATAATGTAGTACTCCTTCAGTGCTGCTCTGAAGTATCAGGCTTGGCTTATGATCTCAATTTCTGGACTGGAACTTGAATTCATAATTTTGAGAGTTACGATGAATGCTACCGATTGAGCCATAGCTGATACTTCAAAGTTAATGACACCTGGAAGATGGAAGAGGGAACAAAAATTAAAAGGATTTACTGCTTTAAGTCAGATGAAGAGAGTGGGAGCATAAATACTGACAGGAACCTGTTGGGGTCCATGACCTGTTTCAATCTGTAAATACTTTGCAATTCTTTGTACTTCAAATGAGCAAAAATCCATGTTGGGAGCAGAGTCTCACAATGTACATTGTGGAAGATTACCAACCTTTTTATGGAGCTCTAAATGACTGACACATTATAATATGGTTCGCATCAGAAAGGATGGTGCAACTCATGATCAAGACAATGATGTGAGTTGTTGCACCATGAGACATTTTTCAAGGAATTTGCTGTTTTTTTGTTGCCTGGTAAAGTGAATGCCAAGTAACCTAAAGCCTGGGTCATTGAATCCCTTGTCAATTTGCCATAATATTTGTTGAGGAAATTTTCATGAAATTAATCAATAGGCAGCAGCTGACTGCATAGTCTAAGATTGTTAAAGATAATGAGAATATAACAGTGACTTACTGTAATTAGTGCAAATTATTTTATTTCTTTTTACGTATGAATTATTTTGTTTGGGTAAGTGTGAAGTAATGTTTGTAATGCTGCTGTAACAAATTGCAATGCATTTATGACAGCTGCTCAGTGGATTACTTGGTGTTATGGAGCTTTGGCTGGAACAGCAGGTGGCTATTAGTTCTCTAATGTTAAAATCTTACATGATTAGCGTCCAGTTTAAAAGGCAATGACTGTTTTTTGGCCGCAGAAAGACTGTGCCACTAGACCTGCTCTTCCAGATACAGCAGTGAACCTTAATTAGTCTCTAATGTTAAAAAATATAACCTAAAAGTTGGTTGCTTGCTGATTAAAAAAAAAACAAAGACCTTTCACGCTATATAGCACCGTAAACAGCATCAGATCATTGATAAATGAATAAATATTCACAAGAGCATTAGGCGAACTACCATTGCTTTTCTTCAAATAGTGCCATGAGATTTTTTGTGTCTTCCTATAAAATTTCTGTTGCCTCACAAATTGATTTCTCTAATGTCCTTCTAGTTGATCTCCCAACTTCTGATTATATTCCTTTCATGAATGCCTAGTCATCAAGCACTCTAGTCTCTGCATTCAATCTCACGAAATTCTTAAGTCTCCCAGCTTTCAAACAAACTTAATTCAAAATCCTCATGCTTCATTTCTGATATCTCTACTGCCTTGCTTCACACTTCCTCTGCAATCTATTCCAGCATTTTGTCCTGGAGTCTACACTTCTCTGTCTTTATTCTTCAGTGAACAACCCCACCGAACCTTTAAATTTGCTCACAGAGCTTCCAGTTGTTTAGTTCCTCCTGCTCTGGAACTCTATCCTAAATCCTTTCATCTTGCTACTTCCAACATGGGCTTTAATTATTTTATTTCTCAGAGTATTCTGTTCATGAAGCACATTGGGGCATTTCATTAAATCAAGGACTGTTAACGAAAATGAAACTGATGTAATAATGCTAGATATGTTAGAAGACAGGTACTGTGGAGGTTTTATTTCTAAAATTTGACTATTTTGGATAAAATGGTTTTACTTTGAAATGAATGTGATAGAGAAAAAAACATTTTGTAATATTCTGTTTCAATTTTTTTTGTCACAAAATATGAGCAGGTGAAATGGTGTGTATAAAATGAATGAATGACATTGAAAGGCACAAATTCATTAAAACACAGAAAATTTAATGCAAACAAACTTAGTAATCCTCATGGATAGCTTTAAGAGTTCTGTATTATGATATTGATTTTTGTACAATCCTAGCATTGTGTTGGGCTTTGTTTAAGGTAGGTGAAACAAGAGAAGGATGTCATGTCTGTTTGCTTTCTATACAATCTACTTAATAATGTTAATAGAACAGGAAAAGAAATGGCAGACAATTCCATGCTTTGTTAGGTCAAAGAAAAAGACATTGTCCAAGACTTTGCAAAGGAGTCCAAGAAATGTTCAACTTTTATTGATGTTAACTAGCAGCTGTGGTATCCATTGTAGAACAGACAGTATACACATCAGGACCAGCGAATGCCTGTATGAATGAGGAAACATTAGCAGGGACCATCACGTACCTGGTAATGTTTTAGAATATTACACTCTACACTGGTCAGATTTAGAACATGATTAACTAGCAACATTAAAAGAGCAACCAATATACCTTTGTCACAATGATATTCTGAATATAAACAGGCTGGTCACATCCAATGAACTAATTTTAAACAAAACACAATAAACCTAATAATAATATGGCATTAGGAACCTTTATTATGTAAAACTCATGCTACACTCTGTCATTTTTTTTGATAGTAGTGTCAGTGATCTGAGCATGACCTTTAACAGTTTGGATTGTATGAAGTTGCAACAAACATTGAAGGTTGATGAAATGAAGGTTTCGCTATCTTTATTGAAAAGCAGAATTATAATGTCTATGGTTAGACACATTTTCACTGCTACTTGATTTTCTTACAAAAATTCAATTTGATCTGATTATTTCCATGGTAGTCTTCTTCTTATCAAGGCTGTATCCGAAGCAATCAAATTGGTGCAAATCAAAGATAAAGAATAGTAATGTCCTTGGAGTTATTCCTTTCCTGTCATGGGAACTTCACTAGAATGGCAGCTGATTAGCATTGTCCCAAGTGACATAGACTACAATCCTTGATAACAAGCATGGGGCTGGATGAACACAGCAGGTCAAGCAGCATCATAGGAGCAGGAACCTTTATGGCTTTCTCTATGTACCAGTGATATCTTAAAGTACAGTTGCCAGTTGTGCAACGTAATGAATTGTGACTTTAACAGTATGATCATGAGCTTCTTGAAAGAGCATCAACTTTCATTTTAGTAGCATCATTGATGCAATGTTTCTTCTTCTCCACAATCCATGAGATGAAGCTTGTCATAAAATACAAATGCATGCAAGCTAACTTAAGTTGATTGGCTTAGGCAAAATCTACTTTATAGTTGCCACTTGTCCATGTCATAGAGCTGAAAGAAATTCACCACCAATTACGACTAAATTGTCAGCCTAACTCAGAAGAATCTATATGGTTAGTTGGCTTACTCAATAAGGGGAAAATAAAGTAGTGGTGCAACAGAGATTCCCTGACAAAGCTTATGGGCAGAAATTTAGCACACTCCCACCAACACCTTCCCCCTCCTACAAGTGTACTGCATGTTGAGAATTTCCTGCACATACACTTCATTCAGTAACTTGACCGATTGGTTTTGTTGTAAAACATTGATTGTTGAATATTCTGCCCTTTTGTGTAATAGGTCCAATGAATATTGGGTGAATATTTTGCACTGAAAACTATCCAATATACAGTGGGGTCTCATTTAACTTTAGCAGTTGTTTTCTGAACCGAGTGCTAGAGGCTTTTGTCTCTCCTTTGCTTGCAACAATGTTACTTACTGTTTTGCTGTTGATGTGATGGAAAAAAGAAACTGGATCACTGGCTGTAAAAGTCAAACAGTCAAATTGTCAGGCATTTCACTGACGTATGTGTTGAAATATATTCATAAAGCTAAAGAAGAGAAAAAAAAACGTCTTTGACGCATGTAAAGGATAATAGTGTGGCAATAAGTTTGTTTTGTGTCTGGTCAGACCATTTTCATGCTAATTAAAAGCTGGCAAGTTTCACTTAGTACAGGAAATCTAAATGGCACCATTTGTATTAAAACCTGCTTTACCAAATAATGAAAAAAAAGCAAATAATTAAAAAAGACTATTAATGTGGGAATATACAGCTGTTCTTTTCTTTAATTGTTTTGTGAACTGAAGCTTGGATTTAATAGGTTTTTTAAAAATTGTTTATATCTCACATACTTAACCTATTATTAGGCAAACTTGTTTATTTAGAGTGAATCGTTTTCTTTCTGTAAATTGTATGTAGAGCAAAGCTGTGTCGTGACTTATCCTGCTGTTGGAAATACAATTTATAAAATAATAGTTTACACATTACTGAACTCAAATACAATTATCAAGGCTTCATATATCAAATCTGCTTAATAAGCCTCATGACAGAATGCAAGTGCTTCTTATTTTCTTTTCTTATTTGACGTGTAATTGAACTAATCTTTAGCTAGCCAGGTATACAGGTGTTGCACCTTTCAATAAATCTTTAATGGGTTTCAGACTTTCAGGCTAGCTTTTAGAAATTACACTGATTTGTCGTTGAGAACTGGCTTTCTTTTAAAATTTTCATCATGAATGCTGTGCTTTATGAAGTGCGTGCATTCCTATCTCTGTAATGTCCTCTGGACCTGCAACCCTCCAAAGATTTTGGTGTGGATTTTTGCTACTAAAACAGACAGAATAAGTGAAACTTCCTGAGACCGCATACTTGCTTCAGCATAAGGTGCCTCAAGAGACCCAATCTTTATTCCAGTGGGCTAAGGGTGTAAGGCAGAATTGGACCTAGAATTAAGGGCAAGTGTGGCCCTGTTCTGGAGTGGACTGTGAAAAAGCCTGCTTTGATTTTCCGGGTGTTGGCCCCAGTTTTTTATGTATAATTAAGCTCTCTAACCCTCATTCTTGAAGCCCCCTCATACACGCACACGCTGCCCTATGCCACCTGTTGCCCTACTCATGTCAGACAAGGCCCGCAAACTCTAATGTCCTCTCATAGCCTCCATGCCAACTCACTATGCTTGCTAGAGTACCTAGACTTTCATAAAAGGTTTTGCTTTGTTGGCACAGGTTGAGAGAAGTGATTTTCCCTGACATATAGCTAGCTTTATGTTTTTACAATAAGCTTTTCTTTCCTGTGATTTCTTTTTGCCAATGGCTCAATGTTTATTTACACAAGATCAAAATGTACAAAATGCTTTAAGCTTTTATTCTTGATACTTTAAAGGTCAGGGAGATTAACACTTTGATAGGCTTGTAGTAACAGCTGTTTGTTTCAAACAACATTTTTTTTTAAGCAACTCCACACATGCCATAATTCTGGAGGTCAGTTAGCTCCATTGACTGGACAGATGGTTTGCAATGCAGAGTGATGCTAACAGCACTGCTGTACCAGCTGAGGTCACCAGGAAGGTCCTCAATCTAGCCCCTCACCTAAGTGTGGTGACCCTTAGATTAAACCCACCACCACCCATCTCTTTCTAATGAGAGAACAGCCCTACCGTCTTCTGGGACTGTGACAAATTTACATTTTGATTATGGCTGAATCCATCGAATCAGTAAAATGTGTACAGTGAATGGGTATGCTGGTGCAATGGGTTGACATGGAGAATACGAACGGCTATGGGAAGAGGGTGAGTGTCATGAGTTGGCATATTGGGCTATAGCCTAATGCTAGCCATCATCACTCACTTCATCAGTTACTTTCCCTCTATCATAATGTCAGTTGTGAAGATACTCAATGATGATTACGTAGTGTTCTGTGCCATGCACCACCCTTCAGATAATGAAGCATGAAGCAAGACCTGGACGATATTCAACACAGGCTCATAATAGTATGCAATACTTTCACCATACAAGAGACAGACAATGACCATCTTCAACAACAGAACATCTAACCGTTTCCCCCCACGACAATCAAAAGATATACCATTGCTGAAATGTCAACCATCAAAATACTGTATTTTAAAATATTAATTATATATGTTTACATGTATTTAAAATATATTTAGTATATTAAAATACTATTTATCTGAATGTTACCTGATACAACCATGCAAATACTGTGGCTACATGTAAGAAGATGGGAGTTACATAGTTATCCCACCCCAGATTGCCTACCACCCTTTCTACCAGTCATGCTGACTACAACCAGGTTGTTAATCAGATCTATGACTGTGCCTATTTGATTAGAAGCCAAGCTTGCCAACTAGGCTGGCTTCAGGATAGACAAACTATCAAATACAAACGCTGCATGTTTTAGAGTTAGGCCTGTAGGCTTTCTGTACAAAACACCATTCCCCTAATGCCATTCCAGGCTCTGTAACTTACCTCTGTTAGTATTCAAGTCATTAACTCTTGGAATGCTATAGATTGAAAGTTTTGAGGCTAGTATATGTAAATATGGTGCTGGACTTTACTCAACTGAGATTTCCAGATCGAGAGCATCAAGTTCCTCGGTGTGGGTTAACTGACAAACTGCCTTGGACTTCACACATAGATGCAATGGTGTAACCTGTATGCCTATAAGTTTTTCACAACCTTCAATCTGCACATCCTTGCTTACTATGATCTGCCTGTACTTCTCGTAAACAAAGTTTTCACTGTACTTGGATACACGTGGCAATACATCAATCAATCAATCAATCATAGTTGTTCAGTGGTGATTGCAGCAAGCAGGAGGACTTAAGCTCAGAAATAGGGATGTCTTACTGCAGTTATATACAAGGCCTTGATAAGACCACAACTAGATTTCGGTGTAGTTTTGGTTTCTCTACCAAAGAGAAGACATACTAGCCACAGAAAGAGTGCAGTGGAGGTTCTCTAGTCTGATGATGGAAATGATCGGAGTTTCATATGCGGAGAATTGGTTCAACTGGACCTGTATTCATTAGAAGTTAGAAGAATAAGAGAGGATCTAATTGAAACATATAAAGTTCTAACAGGGCTAAACAGATCAGATGTAAGAAGAATGATTTCCAAGGGTGTGGGTTTCTCAAACCAGGAGTCATGGTCTCATGGTATGGTGTAGCCTACGTAGGACCCAGCTAATGAAACATTTATTCACTGAGAGGATGGTCAACCTGTGGAATTCACTATCAGAATTTTTAGGTATTAAGTAAGTATGGAGAGAGAGCAAAATACGGTGGTGAGACAGAGGATCGGGTATGATCATGTTACATGGCAGAACAGGTTTGAAGGGACAAATAGCCTACTTCTCTATGTTTCTACATAACCTGTGGGTGAGGTAACACTTCTGAAGGTGTTAATGTGGATGTTGCATTAATCGCCACGTAAACTAATGATTTCACACAGAGGCATGTGAGATCTGTACAAGTTGCCGAGTAGAGCAGTTGCATTCAGCACAGCTCCTAATAGTCTTCAGTGATTACACTCAACAAGCTAATGAATACTCCACTTATTGCCATGAGGAAAGAAACTACCTTGATATGTTAGACTCTTTTGCTAAGACTTCCCAGTGGTCTACCCTCTACTATTGATAATTATACAGACCCTGGACTCAGCATAGAGAAAAGATGATTGGTCACAGTTAACAGTCCAAACTAGGATACAACATGATGTTTAGCAGTATCTGTTCTTGTGAAAAAGGAAACAAATTTAAGAACTGAAAGAGCATTATGGCTTTAACAAGATACCAATCACACTTAGATTATTGTGTGCCATCAACAGTTGAAATATAAAAACTGAAAGCAGTCAGCAGCAGGTATAGGAGAAGCAGGAGTGTGAGGTCAGCACTCAAAACAGAAACTTTCATCAAGAAGCTTGTAAGAGGCACTTGCATTACAATATGGGCGAGGGATAAAGAAAAAGGCCAAGACCTTAGCAATAGAAGCCCTGTAGTGAGTGCCAGAAGGCTCTAACAGAAAAGGGAAGGAATTTATCAGAGGTGGGTTATGTAGTCGGGAGTGGCATCAGGGAACAGAGTTTTGGATAGGAAATGTAGAGATTCAACTCCAAAACATGAGGTTAAAACCTTCAGGAAGCAAAGGAAAATCTTTATGTAACAGTGAAAGGTCCAGAGTGAGAAGGAATGGGGGTAAAAAAGAGAGTTTTCACCTGTCAAAAATAAGCAACACATGTCATCACAAGTCAGTTCCACAAGGCATAGCAGCAAAGAACAGTGGAAGGGCCAAAAGAAAATAACTTATACAGGCGCTGCAGTATGAGAAAGGCCTCATAACTTATTTCAGATGGAAAAGAACAAATTTAGAGAAATTTGTACAAAGTATCTAGCAGAAGAAAAATCAGAAGCACCTTAAGATTTAACAGAATCACGACTCAACTATTGGGCCTCAATTTTGGTTGGAAAAATTATAAAGGCTGCAGTCAGTGAACTTTAATCATTATGCAGAAGAAAATGCATTGTGTTTTGGACTGTCAAAGGTGGGAAAATAACCATTTTGTCTATGAAGAAGGGAGAGAAATTCATCTTGGCTGCAGAAGGTGGGACATGTCTGAAAATGTTGGGAAGCCACAATTTGGATCATTAAAAAAGGCAGGAAACCCAGCAAGAAGTACAGAGAGTCAGTATTGTAGTGAATCAGCGTTTAAAAGCTTGACAGCAGTAAAAGTTTTGCTGGAAGCATTTAATACAGCAATGCTACAGTAGCGTTTCAAAAGGCTGGCAAGTGAAAAAAAAAATCTTTGCAACATTGCTGCACTACAAGTTCTGGCAAACTTCGTAGCAACAAAAAGTAAAACAACATTAATGAATGCAAGAATACAATTGTAGTTAGGTGGTTAGGTGGTAGATAACAAACATTAATGAAATGCTGTGCAATTAAAACTACTTCACAGAATTAAGAATCAATGCACTCATAGAGAAGTATTGTTTCACTTTATAAGATATAAATGTGGTATGGGATAGGCCACTTAAAACTTAATTGATGAAACGTTTCTTCACTCAGAGGATGTTCAGCCTGTGGAATTCAAAACCACAGTAACCTGTGAAGACTGGGTTACCAAATGTATTCATGAGTCAGATTGGTCAATGTTTAGGTATTAAAGGAATTAAGAAATATGGTGTCGAGATAGAGGCATGTGATAAGCCAGTACAGAGTTTAAGCCAAACACCCAATACTCCGAGTCGGTGTCAGTGTTATGGATTAACAAGGTCTCACAGGCATAGAGATAAAAGGTACTGCAGATGCTGGAGAATCCGAGATAACAAGCATGGGGCTGGATGAACACGGCAGGTCAAGCAGCATCATAGGAGCAGGAAAACTTGACGTTTCGGGCCTAAACCCTTCATCAGAAATGTGATGAAGGGTTTAGGCTCACAGGCATAGACATGGCCAGCCAATGACAAAGGGATTGTAGGTCACTACTTGAAGATGTGCAGAAGTAACACACAGCTTCACAACAGCAGACATACTGGTGGTCACAGACACAAAGGAATCTATGCAGTAAGACATCAACTACCATTGGAGAAAGTACATGTATTTTAATATCCTGGGGAACCAAGCTCCCAATTCTCTGTCAATGGGTTTGCTGGTGAGGGATAACAACATTGGGTAGGAATGTGCACTTTTCTGAATTTTACTGCCTCTGACCTTGCCTGCATCACTTTCTTTGTTACTTACACAAGTTGCACTATCTGCTGCCTTAGGTGTAATATACGAACAGCATCCTCGCTAAATTCTGAGATTTCAATTTGCTGTCAGGAATGCCTAAAAAGAATCAGAATCAATATAGATTGGCAATATCACCAGGGTGGATTAAGGGCAGAATTTTTTGTTTAGAAGCAGGAATTCAATATCCCTTGGGCATATCCTAAAAGCAGACAAAATGCCAATTTTGGTGCCAATGCACCCTGCTAACTTTTGCCGATCATAAGTACCAGAATGTTCAATCAGCCATTCCACATAAAATGAGTATGACAACCTCACAATAGCCTGTAATTTTCTTATTTAGAATATTGATAAACCTGATGCTTTAGCCTGAATTTTTATAACAACAAAGCCCCTCTGTCATTGGGAAAATGATGGTGGATGCTAAAAGCTGGAAACCCCAACCTTAAACACAGCCCCGTGATTTTTGCTTTGGAAGCTGCACAGTGGGGCAAGTTCCAAATCAGACATCTAGTTCATTAGGACAGCTACCGCATAAAAGTCATATCTGACTTTTCAGTAGCCAGGAAAAACAATGTGCATTGATCAAACCTAGTCTAAAGCAGGCTCAAACTTTGCTGAGTCCTTTGTAGATGAAAGACAAGCTGTCTTTTGTGAGAGATAAGATGTCCTATTGGGTGGTAGAAGTTGACATGAAAAGTGCATAAACTCATTGGAACATTCAACAAAGCTGTTGAAAAAGTCAAATAGAAACGTGAAAACTGTCAAAAAAAACTTCCAAAAATATCAAAAGCATCTGTCAAAAGGAACTGTCAGAAGCAACTGTGAAGGTATGCAGAACTATTTGAAATAAAAATTGGATAGCACTGATTTCACAACCTTCCTTTATGACAGTGGGGTACTTGCCATTTCAGAATATGACTTGCTAGTTCGACGTGACTACATACAATTTGAGTGAGACAACGAATTTCAATGATTTCATAATATAAGGAATTAAAGAAAACTAAATTTGGTGGATAAGTTTTTAAATAATAGGGATTTGATTTTCTTTCCTTTTGAAAAAGGGAATTCCTCAATAGACACTTGAGAAATTTATTTTACCTTGGCATATTTCTGAGCAATCCAATCAGAAGGAGGGCGGCTTAGCAGCCTTAACAGTGTCATCTCTAGTGAAATCTATTGCTGAGGCCGTAGTTATAGGGAGAGGTCATCTAAATAGGTAGCACATTCAAAAACAAGTGAGTTTAGATGGAGGAACTAGGGCCAGACAGGCATGCCCCAGTGATCAGGGTGCAGATATGGAAGATTAGTGTTATAGTTGCTGAGATAGTAATTTTGTCTCTGAGGAGCTCCTCCATAGGACGTTGAGTACTTGTTAGGGAAACCGCGTTCAACCACAACCATCAGAATCCACAGGAGGCATTGGAACTGGGAAGTAATGCATGATTAGCCACTTAATTGGCTCTGTTGTACAGAAGCTACAAATATTATTTTTTATGACCAAAACCACACTGCAACAGGAAGATGTCAGGCTCCCCATCTGACACATAACATTACCATTTTCCCAGCCCTTCCGCTTCCCAGTCTATTCCCAAAGAGCTCAAAAAAACTTGACTGTTCCAAAACATTGAGCCAACAAGAAATTCACCTTATCCTTAAGTGGCAGTGATTATGGGGCTTTACCTTGGGCTGTTTTACACTTCTTGTTTTTTTTTGTATGATCAGCTTTATGGCCCTGTGTCAGCCTTTATGAAGATGTTGCTCAGCTTTTCTGAGTTTTGTAAGTTAGCAGTTTTTTAAAATAAAATGTGACAGATATTCTACAGCTGTTCTTGCATAGCTTCGTGGCCAGTTATACAGGAACATTAGTAGAGATCTCAAAATAAGTCCCCTGGCTCTAGCTCCTGCTGGGATTGTGAGGAGATTGAAATGGCAGTAGCATTTGAGGTCGGGGAATCCTTAAATCTGAAATACATGAAAGAAACAAATCTTTCCTTATGGGTAATACGACACACAAATTTCATTGGTTACCTTAAATAATTTGTGAATCATTACAACATGAGTTATGTTATTGTGACAGCCTAGTTTCCAGCTCAATTGAAGTTATCTGGAAACTTATTCATTTTTTAAAATACATTACTCTATACATACACATATGTGATCTCAGACTTGATACAACCTAATCTAGTGGGGTCCTGTACGCAACATGTTCTTAAACCTGCATCATTCCACTTCAAGCAGTCTAGCATTCACTCCAACAAACCTCATTGATATCACTTCTTAAATCACATGGTGCTGTAATTCCTTTGAAAGCATGTTGTTGCTGTGAGTATAAATAGCAATAAAAAAAACTTACTCATACTTAATGCTATTCATTTTTGTTTATGTTATGCAGAAAAGCGTCTTATTTTAGTGGCCAGGAAATTGAGATAAATATTCCTGAGTTCCAGATATGCATTCCCTGTAGGGAAATTTCCATTTCAGGATTGCAAATGCATAAAATTGCTCCTCATATATTAATGATGTTAGCTCAACCTTAAACTCATTTCTGCGTGTGATTTGTATGATAACAATGTATTTTGCCAACTATTAAAAGAAAACAATACATCATTTATCCATTAAGACTTTCTTTATTTTGCATTTTCACTTTGATTTCCAAAATTTTGAAGAATAAAAATGTTGAGCTTGCCATTATAATCTGCCGTGACATTCAAGTGGTGAGTAATTATGGAGGCTGTCTAGGTACAATGGCATGTTACCAAGAACAAGTGAAATTGAAGAGTTAACAGCTACTTGTGCAAAATTACTGCCTTTAGGTTTATCACAGCAGGCATTGGTATGCTTTATGTATTGTTTTCATTGATCTTTGCTGGTTGGCTATGGGGTTCAGGTCTTGTGATTCACAGATTTCATGTGCAAGTACAAAGATCAATGACATCAGCGCATAAACGTACCAATATCTAGGGCCAGATGCAATGCTTTAAAAATGACTAGATTATTTTTGTAAGCTGTAGAATTTGCTTACTCGAAGCTGAAAATTGTTGCCATTAAATAGTGAAGTTTGTAATTCTTTTGAATCAGTAACAACCTTGCCAGCAAATAACTTAATGAGCCCATTTTAATCCAATTTATTTAAAATGCATTTCCAATAAATAATATTTCAACGAGTGTTATCATTGTCTTGAAGCAGAATCAAATTGTAATTTTTGCTGGATTAATGCAGAAATTGCTATTAAATATATTGTTGAAAAGATTTGGGTTGCAAAATATGTCAACATATCGCTTCATAGATTCCCTACAGTGTGTAAGCTGGCCATTTAGCCCAACAAGTCCACCCTGACTCTGTGAAGAGCATCGCACCCAGACTCACCATCCCCCCAACCCTATCCCTGTATTTCCTGTGGCTAATCCATCTAATTTACACATCCCTCGACCCACAATGGGCAATTTACCATGGCCCATCCATTTAACCTGCACATCTTTAGACTGTGGGACGAAACCGGAGCAAACCCACACAGACGCAGGGAGAACGTGCGAACTCCACACAGACAGTCGCTGAGGCTAGAATTGAGCCTGAGTCCCTGGAGCTGTGAGACTGCGGTGTTGTGAGACTGCGGTGCTAACCACTGAGTCACCGTGTCACCCCGCTTGTTTTGTGGGTGTTATTGTTGCTTTATGGGGTGCAAAATGGCACTGTATAAGCGCACTTCTGGTTCAGGCCATGTCAGTTGTTATTTTGGTGAGGTACAGCATGGATACTGCATCTAAGTCTGCAGAGTTGGTAACTCATAACCAGTGTTCCCCCAGATGTACATTGACCTTGCATGATCTTTTCTCTCTACACTGCACAATTACTCCGCAGCCACAAGTCGACACATCTTAAAGCTCTAGTTAGGCCCCATTTAGAATACTGTGTCCAATTTTGGGCCCCACACCTCAGGAAGGACATACTGGCACTGGAGCGTGTCCAGCGGAGATTCACACAGATGATCCCTGGAATGGTAGGCCTAACATATGATGAACGGCTGAGGATCCTGGGATTGTATGCATTAAAGTTTAGAAGGTTGAGGGGAGATCTAATAGAAACTTACAAGATAATGCATGGCTTAGAAAGGGTGGACGCTGGGAAGTTGTTTCCGTTAGGTGGGGATACTAGGACCCGTGGGCACAGCCTTAGAATTAGAGGGCGTCAATTTAGAACGGAAATGAGGAGACATTTCTTCAGCCAGAGAGTGATAAGCCTGTAGAATTCATTGCCACAGAGCGCAGTGGAGGCCGGGACGTTGAATGTGTTCAAGGCAGAGATTGATAAATTCTTGATCTCACAAGGAATCAAGGGCTACGGGGAGAGTGCGGGTAAGTGGAGTTGAAATGCCCATCAGCCATGATTAAATGGCGGAGTGGACTCGATGGGCCGAATGGCCTTACTTCCACTCCTATGTCTTATGGTCTTATGGCCTTACGGTCTTAAAGGCATCACTGCTTGTTCATGCCCTATTCGTTCCCTGTGGTCGTGCCACTTTTGACCTCAGCAGTTCAGCCACTACTCTCTCATAAAGTCGAACAGATCAACATTAGTTCTTCAGTATGAAGAGAGACAAACACCACCTTCCCTCTCCCACTCCTTATCGGAGGTATTAAAAGGGTCATCAACTACTTTGAGATTGAGCCTTAGGAGAGATGAGAGAGCGAGGTGATGAGAGCTATCTGCTGACCTTGACTTATGGCTCTATGGTGTAACCCACACATGTGGGCAGCATGTGCGTAATGTGAGGCATGATCCCACACAAATGTCATCATACAGATAATTGGGGTGGCTATGTAATATCTCAGGTGACTGGACTGCAATGGAGGAACTCTGCGATTATCCCCAGACAGCATGGCATGATTCGTTTGTCTGCCGTATCCTCAGCCTGCCATTGCAAAAGACATAATGTAGTTGATGATGTTCTCAGAATTTTAAGCTTAAACTATGGAATAGAGTGGTACAAATTAGGCATGAGTACAGGATTGTCTGTGCGGGTTCACTTAAGGCATGAAGTGGTATTACTCTTCTGACCATGGCTCTTCCTTGATATTGTTTAAGGGTTGAGGGGATGCTGAGCAAGTCTACACAAGCAATATCCCTTTGCTAGCCATTCTGTAAAGTCAGGTTGTGAGCTAAGAGTTGTTGTGTAGCTTTGCTGCCACTTTGCTTTTGAATCAATCACCTTTTAAAGTAAAACTTTCTTTTTTTGGACCATGAACATTTGCATTGTATCATAGTTTGGTTGGTGTAACAACGCAGTTTTACTATTATTTATTATAATGAATAAAACACTAATGTTTAATAATAAACAATAAACCTGTTATGATTTTAAATGTGTAAATTTGAACTAACATAAATTTACATACTAAATCTTTGTCACATCAAATATTCATGCATGATCATGGTGCATTGTTTAGTTTGCTACAAGGTTTAGTCCACAATGTATATGAACACATGAGCTGTTTCATCTAGGCTATCTCAAAAGGAACAAAGATGCTTCTGGAGCAATATAGTTTAATAAAGCTTCTTGTAGAAATGCAAAATAGGGCTGTCAATCATGTTGAAGAACGAGATGGATTAATCTGTAAACTTTGGTAATTAAGTAAGTAAGGAATCAGAAGATGACTTTTACTCACAATTGCCCACCCCAAAAGTAGGACCTGTGGTTACAATCCATAAACATTAAATTCACTGTCAAGTCCAGAAACAGTGAAGTACTTTACCACCACTACTAGTCATTTGCTTCTGTCATTAAATCTTTCTTGCATCCTACCACATCACAGATCTTTCCTATCATTCTTTCTTTCCCTCCAGCCTGTCTCTCCTTCTGAACGTGCTCAGAACCTGTCACAGCACTAACCTTTTTGTAGTTCTGACAAAAGGTAATCAACCTGAAACATTAACTCTGGGTGGAATTTTGTAGGGTCTAAGCAATGTAGGCTACGATGAGTTTTGTGGCAGAACCAGGTTGCTGCCATGGGAAGGAGAATCTGGAATCTATCCTTTGGAATTGGGAGCTGCAGACTGAAGAGAAAGGTGGGTGGATGACAACTGAAAAGGGGTGTTGGCAACCCTATCTGCAAATGTGGTATACAGTAGAGCAGGGATGGGAATGGGGTCATGTGGGATAAGGAGTTCATCCACAGTCAGTGGCATCCTAGCTTCAAGTGGGAGACAGTGTATGACTATACCTGGCATGGTCATTTTAGAAACCAGAGGCTTCTCTTAATGGTGGAAAGATGCAAGCTCATGTAGATGGGGTCTGGGGAGATGAGAGGCTTATGGGATTCATGGAAAAGGCTGCCAGTAAAGGAATATGGATGTTTGAGTCCTTTCCAATATATAGAGGTGGAAGGTGAATGCCACCATTGAAGAACACTCACTGTCACCTCCCATAGTGCTGGAAATTGAAAGTGCGGAATGGGAAAGGAACGGGCTGCAAGCACATGAGGAGTGAATGGAGTAAGTGACTTGACCTGTCAGGGAGAGGGCTGTAAGAACCACTGATGTGAAACCCTTGAATGGGAAATGCCACCACGCACAGACTCATGCACTGCACAGGACACAGACCTGCGGGTCCCAAATGCTTTAGCTCCCTGTTTGCATTGTAATGCCCTTCCCCAGACATTGCTGACCACTTTATTTACACCAACTGTTTTGAACTCAGAGGCCAGGGAAAGAATAGGGATGTTCTTAGGACAAGGGGCAATGGTGTTTGCAAGACCTATTACCTGATCTATGGCTTTTTCTTGCTTCCAGATACTGCAGGAAACTCTCAGCACTTGCTGATGCATTGTATATCCTGTATAGATAGGGAGTTGGTCATTATGTGATATAGTTATATTCAGGGCTACAAAGACAGTCAGATGAACAAAAGTAAGATTCAAATAGTGAATAATGTAGAAAACATCAGAAATACTATACGGTGCGATGTCATCTATGCCACAAAAGTGTCCTTGATACATTTTCTTATTTCTCTCTCTTACACTTCACCCTCTGTTCCTGGCTGTGCATCTGGAGTGAAAGGAGGCTGCTCCGCTGTAGAGCCCATTGGTGCTGGATATTTGGCTGGTCAACCTCAAGGGTGTTGTCCGGATGGCCCAGCGGTGCTACGTGTCTTCTCGTCAAAGTCAGGTGAACCCTCTCTGACTGTAATTTCCAAGGGTTGGAAGAGTACAGGTCGGGTGGAGGACCCAGATACCTCTGAAGTATTCTGAGATGAAACTTCTCTTCTGGCTTGGCACCTCTTGGCACCATCTTTGAAAGGAGAAGGAGCATCTGGATTGTCTGTCAAGTTTCCCGTCCTCCTCTCACCAGCCTGTGGTCATGAAGACCATTAATGGGGACAACGGAACAAGGTGTATGCAACTCTCTAGTAAACCCTGAGACAGCTAGGCCTGGGTGCCCATGGTAGATGCCAACCTGACCACAGGTGCAGCCAGGTGGTCACATGACTCACTGCACTGCTACAGCCTCTGGGCACTGAGGGCCATTACCTCCCACAAACCTGTCTGCTGCTCCTGTTCCAGTGTATGTGGCAAAGTCTCTGTTTGCGGACATCATTGGGTCTGGTCTGTTAGGCTGCGTGAGTACCTGGTCTCTGGCCACTCTCTGAGTACGAGTAGCTTGGGCTGATCCTTCTCTGCCTCCTGCTCCCTAGCTTTCTAAATCCCTACATCCCCACCAACCTTAGCTAGCAGGGGACGCTGAGGCTTTCTCTGAGGTTTTCTCAGACATCAGGACTGTACTTGAAGTAATGTGCAATGCATGAGATAATCTGGGTTAATGTGAGAGTTTCAGTTCATGGTGCATTTGGGAGGAAATGGATGTCTCAGCATTCCCACAGGCATTGTCCCAATCTTCCCCTGTAAAGGCTAGGATTTTCTCTTCATGGAGGTTAGAGATTTGAATGTTGGGCACCCATCCACCCATCCTGCCCTAATGTGGGCTGCCTGCTCCTGGAAAGAGAGAGAGAGAGGCACTGAGTGGGATGAAAATGGCTGGCACAGCTGTTAATCTTCATAATAAGTGATGGAAAGGTAGTGAGGTATTATGAGGGAGTGAGGCCGCAGTATGAAGGGCATGCAGGGTTAGCAGTCTGTTGTGGGGGCAGAGGGCAGATGAGAGAGAATGAGGGAAGATGTTGCAGGCAAGAGTAAGAGAAGTAAATCATGAGTCTTGTTGGGAGGTAAGTGCAGTAATATGTTTAGAGGGTGAAGAAGCAGAGAGAAGAGTGTGGCATCGACCCTGACACAACAGGGATGATTATTGACCTAGTTATGGCATTGCTGGCCATTCCTCTGCACTGTGGAGATGGCAGTGACCTGGGTAGTGATTTCAGACCAGGCTGCCAGGCTCTGGAGATATGGCCACTTCTGCCTGTTCTCTGGCAAGAGGACGCCATCTTTTGTACCATCACTTAACTAGGACGTCCAGGCCCCTGTCAGAGAACATCCTCCCCCCTCTCCAACATGTTCAGACCCTGTGTTTGGCCAAGCAGTGGAGCTTCAGAATGCCAGTTTTCATCTGGGTACACAGTAGTCTTTTAAACATAGTGCAGGTGGGATGCACCTACGTGTAGATGGGATGTTGGTCTTTCTGTTGATATCTGCTGAGTGGCGAATTTTTTCTTTCTTTTATTCAATCACGGGATGAGGGCATCACTGGCTGAACCAGCATTTATTGCCCATCCCTAATTGCCTAAGGTAGGGTGGTGGTTAAGTGTCAATCACATTGGGTCTGGAGTAATATATAGGCCAGACCAGGTAAGGGTGACAGATCTCCTTCTCTATAGGACACTCATGATCCTGACAGTCGGCAATGGTTTCATGGTCATCATTAAACTCTCATTTACAGATCATTATTGAATTCAAATTTCACCATCTACCAATACAGGATTTGAACTCAGGTTCCCAGAACATTACCCTGGGTGTCTGGATTAATAGTCTAATGATAGTACAACTAGACCATTGCCTACCCCTAAATTGTTCTGGGAATGATCTGTGATAAGTTAGGGATAGATTTGGATGTAAGGCATGTTAGGAGGTGAGGTAGGGAGTTAATGACGTGCTTTTGGTTAGACAAAACAAGGAACCTTATTGGGCTTCGCAGCAAAAATCTCTCCAAAAAGCTCATTTACCTTGCACTTTGTCAAAAAAAAATTAAGACTCAGTCCTTAGTTTCTCCGTCCACTGTTGTCTGATCTGGTGATTATTTCCAAAGTTTCTTGGGTTTATTTTGGATTTGCTGCACCTATGGTAGTTTGTTTCCTTCTTGTGTGAACTCTGTACTAATTTTTGAAATAATTCTCCTTGCTTAGCTTCAGGCTTCATCCTGTCCAGGTGTAGGTGATACTGGATGCTATTTGCAGAGGCTGCTTTACTATCTTTGGAATGAAGTGAAATACCTGCAGCTCAAGGCAAACCAACAGGGATTTCTTCTTTAGCTTTTTCCAACCCAAACAAACAACATGACCACGTATCAAACGACATGTGAAGCCTCCATTCAGTCATTGACTGAAAGTGCTGGAAAATGACACGACAGGGGAGAAGTCAATTTGACCCATTGGGCCTGTACTAGTCCTTTGGTAAAGCTATTCAGTTCATTCAATTCCTCTGCTGTTTCTCCATTCCCCTGTAAATCTTTTCCATTCAAGTATCTAACCAATTCCCTGTTGAGTATCACTATTGAATTTGTTTCCACCAGTGGGTCAAGCAGTGCATTTCAGAACACAACAATTAGCTGTATCATTACGGTTCTCATGTCATCGCCCATGAGGAGACCAACATTTCTACCACTGGAAATAGTTTTGCCTTAGTGACTCCGTTAAAACCCTTAATAATTTTGGCCATCTTTTTCAAAACTCCTTTTAGCTTTCTTCACCCTCAAGAGAACAATCTGAACTTTGCCAGACTCTCCAAAAACTGAAGTTCCTCATTCCTGCCTGTTCAAAGAAGGGAGGGGACACGGCCTGGTGAACATTAATTCCTTAACCATTCCAAATCAAACAAATCATCTGATCATTCATCTCATTGCTGTTTGTACAACAATGCTTTGTATGGCCTAGGTGCAGTATTTACATCTGTTACAACTTCAGAAGCACTTCATCTAATATTAAGGATTTTTAGACGTCTTGTGTTCATTGTACAAATAAATAAAAGCTGGACATAGGAAATATTGGTTATGAATGTGCGCTATGCTCATAAAGAATCCTGAAGTATGGAAGGGTCTGTCAGTTGTTGAGATCAATGGAATTGATATGCTTCACACAATTTAGTGAATTGTTGCTGGGCCAAAAAAAATGGATCCACACACCAATTTCTTGCTTTTTCTGAATCCATGTGACCTGTATACATGAGCCTAGCATATTGACATGGATCTTGCAGAATTATTACCTGTTAGCCTTTGAATATTACATTTCCAGAGAGTTCCAGTTCATTTCTTAATGACAAGAAAGTATGTGCTCACTTGGGGGCTTGTTAAATGTATTCAGGCTACTTGTTGTTGATGATCTGTTTGAGCTGTTTCAGATGAAGTAGCTCGGTGACTTTGCTCTACAGACCAAAATGAATGAGACCAAATCTGAGATTATCTTCCAGCTGAAATTGAACAATATTTACTTGTAGGTCTTGAGGAATGTCTTTGTTCTTCACAAGGTTTGGAAGTCAGCTAAGAACATCAGAAGTAGCCATTTGGTAACCTAGTTTACTTTGAACTTCTAAATCATACCAATGGACCTTAAAACATAGCCATTTTGGTCGTAGAGGCTTACTGTGAGTGGATTCCAACAGATCGTTTCTAATGGCTGTTGTCAATATTAACAATGAAATGATTGCCAAGTAGATACGTGTGAGTCTGTTGCATCCTAAAAAACAAGAATTTCTGTTTCATTGTTTGAGTAGTTCACCTCAGTTCTTGTCAGGACTTTAGAACCAAGTGCAATAAGTTTGGCATCCTGGAATAGACACACTCCCAAAGCCTTTCTTGGATCTATATATTTGGTAAAATGCTTGGCATCCGAGAACTTTAATTGAACTTTTTCCTAGTGGGAGTCTTGTATGGGTTTCTCTTTAGTGTGCTATTTAGTCGACTTGGAATTAAACATACATGTGTTAACAGCAACTTTTCTTTGAATACATGTAATGGAGCTGCACTATTCAGTGTTGTAATGCTTTTCTTTCCGGATAATATTGCTTTCTTCCATTGAATCCAGGTCCCACTTGAGTTTATCCTGAATGTGAATTCTGAATTTATGAGACAGCTCAATGCTAGGTTTGTCATCATTTTTCAGAAAGAACACTGCATCACCTTTAAAGTTGCCAAAAGCATCA
Organism: Ginglymostoma cirratum; assembly: GCA_024137785.1. Taxonomy (NCBI): domain Eukaryota; kingdom Metazoa; phylum Chordata; class Chondrichthyes; order Orectolobiformes; family Ginglymostomatidae; genus Ginglymostoma; species Ginglymostoma cirratum. Next base: position 26,403,194 of record JAHRHZ010000013.1, read on the forward strand.
AACCAGTCTAAGCAGATTAGTCAGGTCATATATACATATGGACTCAATATTGCAGTTCACAATCTTTAATGTTGTAACTGACTGGACTGTTGCCTTGAGGATTATTTAGTTACCTGCTGTTTCTTCTATGTGACAAATGCCATGAGTCATCACAATAAGCTGTTTAGCATTATCCAGATCAATGTCAAATGCATGTGTTGTCTGACACGTTATAAGCAGTTAGTTAATCATGATGAAGTGCACTGCGTCAGCCAGTTTTTCTGAATATAGCTCCTGTAAGGTGTGTAAAGGGATGACATTTGCACTTGCACCGGCATCAATCTTGGCATTTAGAGTTTTGGGGTGTATCACTTGTATAGAGGTAAAGATCATAGCTTTTCTGACAGGGCCAATATGGGAGTGTCAATTTTACCACATGCACTGTTTGACTGGTCTTTAAGCTATGGCATTGTAGATATTTCCTGGATTTGGATATGCTTTTGTGCCATGGAAAAATCATTCAACACATCATTAACATTGTTTCTTGGTTGACTCTTCTTCACGTGCTGCTGTGCAGCTTTGTGTTGCATTTTCGAGTTTTCTGGGCAGCTGGGTTCCTTGCAGATTTTAGCCCAAATTTCTCTTGTAGAACATAGCTTGCATATGTTACGAACTGTTGGAGACTGTTTTTGCAGAGTCAAGCACCTGCAGATGATGCTGACCTGCATGGATTGCCTTGAACTTGCATCCTCTTTCTCATGGTGCATCAACGGTATATTCTTTTGGTTTATTTAGAATCGCTTCTGTGAAGGCTTTAATCGCCACAGTGGCAATGACCCAGTTCCAAAAGCCTGCCAGCTGAGTTAGCTTCAGTGAAATCACACTCTGTACCTTTGTACCGACTCCTGGCTACAAGTTTTACCTGGTGCTACCTATATGACACCTTACAAAAAGATCAGTGGTGGGGGCTTTTCTTTTGAAAGATGTATGTTCATAATTGTTCCCCTGTTGCGGTTGCTTTGCTTCACTGCAATTTGTAACAATTGAGTCTTGGTTGTTCAGCTCTGAACTCAGGTATGTGATGACTGTTAGAGGCAGAACACTTCACAACTCTCACTGCTGCTATCAGCTTGTAATACCAAAAGTCTTCTTGCTGTCGCCATGATGTAATTTCTTTTGTTAAATAGTACTGCCAGTATGATTTGGTTTGAGTACGGCCATGTATTTTAGCTCACATAACATATACCACAGAGACTAAGTACTTGTTGAGATAGATGTCTTGAAGTTTATTAACAAAACTAACTTTTCACATTGCTATAAAATCATGGTCTTGTACATCATCTGAATTTGGTTCCGATGTTACTGTATGTAATTGCACAAAACTGACTGATCACACTACACTTACTTCATTGGACAGAGAGAATGACTAAAAGTAAGGCAAGTACAATTGTGTTGGCATGTGGCATGTTGTGAGGAGTGTTCCCCATAATTTTTTTCTTCGATCCAAACCTCCAAGGCAGTGCACAGTAACAATTTCCAGAACCAGAAGTCAATACCACAATCATCATCACTGATCGCCGTACATGGAACATCAGAACAGTTGCACAACTTTGGAGGGAACGTGGATTGTGATATCATGTGACTCTTTTAAAAGAACACTGTCTGTTTGGTCTGGAGTCTGTGAAGTGACACGATACTTTTGATGTTATGAAAATACCAAGAAATATAAATGAGCTAAATCCCATTTTACCAAAAGCTTCAGAATCACATAGAACCTCTTCTACTAAATGACAGTATTCTAAAAATAAGTTGTTTGCATCTCGCTCAAGTGAGCAGTGCTGAACTATTGTAAAATGTGGCTTACTAGCTAATTCCGGGTTTGATTCCAGCCTCGGGTGACTCTCTGTGAGGAGTCCGCACATTCTCCCTGTATCTCCGTGGGTTTCCGCCAGGTACTCTGGTTTCCTCCTGCAGCCTAAAGATGTGCAGTCTAGGTGGATTCACTATGCTAAAATTGCCCTGTAGTGTCCAGAGGTGTGCAGGTTAGGTGGATTAGCCATGATGAATGTGAGGTTAAGGGGATAAGGTAGAGGAATGAGTCTAGGTGAGATGCTTTTTGAAGGGTCAGTGTGGACTTGATGGGCCAAAAGTCCTCTTTTTGCACTGTAAAGCTTCTATGATTCTATTCTATGATTCTAATACCTCCCCCACCAAGTACGCACATTAAACCTAGAGCATAAAACCGCTGTACAGTAAACCTGACACTTGTTCTGACCATGTGTTTACATGAGCTGAATTCCTTTTCTAATTCTGGAACCTATTTAAAATGTCATCAAGTCCAGACAGGGAGCATTTTAAAATGGGACATGAATTATGAATGATCGGCATCACTCACACTGTTGCTTCAAATTTGGATCGGCAAGTATCTTGGACAAATTAGAATGATTTTGACTAATGTAAACAGGATCCAATGATGTCGCTTCTATTCTGAGTGTATGAACAAAAATAGATGTCAATACATTTTGAGATATTGCAGCAGGACTGGAGAGCAGCATTTCCAGCTGAGGGATTGGACAGCTGTACACTGTTTGCTCTTGTAGTGGTATTTTTTCAAATGCATTAATACAGCTCAATCCCTGCCATGCATGACCTATTTTTGGTTAACACAAGCCATTGTTCTATTTCTGTCGCCTGTGGGCTGTGTTGTTGTTGATTCATTTGTAAACGTTTTATCACTTCATTTTGCCAACTTGGAGAGGAGTAAACAGGGGCAGAGCAGACTTGTGCGTACAATGGTTTAGACACTACACTTGCAAACCTCTAGTGCCTACTACGAAGCAAAATAAAGGCTTCCCTGAACTGTGGTGACTACAATTCCAGTTACTTTCAACTTAATTCACGAAACAAACAGGCCAAAAGAAAACTGAAAAAACTAAGTATCTTTTGGAAAGAAAACTTTGAGTTGCTTCTTATAATTGTATATTTGGCTCATCCAAAATACAAAATAGAGGGAAGCACTTAACCATTTGGAATTGAAAGAGAGAGAGCACTTTACGATGTAATAATGTGCAAGTCATCTGATTATTTCGAGAGGAAGAATTAAGGAGGAAATGACTCTGTCGGTGTTCTGATGAATCTTTCATGTGGCTGAAGTGAGAACTCAAAGGAAAGATGCTGCAGACTATTTATGAGACTGAATCATGTTTCTCCTCAGATGGGGTGTCTGACCGAGAGCATCCGATCCAGTTGTTGGCTCAAGACCGAATGCATAGCATGCTCACCTCAGGTAAGCACATTTGATATCATAGAGGTACTGCACAGTAACACTGCTTTCTTTATACTCCTAAATACGTTTAAGTCGTTTGAACACTGCACTAAGTATTCTGTAGAAACCTGATAATCGGACTACAGGGAAATTCTGTTTTTTTTAAAAAAATTCAAGATGTAACCTGTGCAATATTAATTGGAGATTATTATAGAATAGTACTTGAATATGTTGCTTGAATTTGTTTTATATATGTGTGTGCAATGAATATGAAAGGCAGTTCTGGAGCACGTTATCATGAATTATACAAGTAGAACACTGAAGGGAGATGACAACTTAAATTCCCTTTCAATATTACACCATCCTTCTTCCCCTTTATTAGAAATATTAATTTCAATCATGTTGCTTAAGAGGATGTCGACAGGCCAAGCAGAAGGAAAGGGAAATCAGACAGCAGGTTTAAAGGGCTTCAGATGACTTTAGATGTGCAGCTGGCATGCTCTGAGTAACCAGGTGAATGCATAGTTAAGAAATAAAACTGCAGATCCATGGAAGTACAGATTGATAAATATAAATATGAAGGACATTGGTATCACTAAATGTGGGGAATGAGTTATGTGCATAGTTCGCCGTTTCCTGAGACAGCTCCAGTGAGTTTGGACATGTCAATTGTGGTTGCCTCAGTAATGACCCTGCTGCTTCAGGAAGACCATGCTTCAATTGTATAGACTTACACAAAACAGGACACGTACAAACTGTGAACAGAAGGAGACCATTCGACACCTCGAACCTACTCTACCATCGATAAGATGATGGTTGATCTGCCTTTGTTTCAAGTTCCACATTCCTGTCTACTCCCCAGAACCTTGTGTCCCCTGCTTGATGAGAATCTATTCACCTTTGCTTTAAAAATTGTTAATGCCCCCACTTGCACTTGGACATGACAAACATGGCAACGGAATACATGGTGAACGGTAGGACCCTGGGAATCACTGAGGATCAGAGGGACCCTGGTATGTATGTCCACAGTGCCTTAAGGTAGCAGGACATGTGGATAAAGTGGTTGAGAAGGCATATGAGGTACTTGCCTTAATTAACCAAGGCATAGAGTTTAAGTGCAGGGAGGTTATACCAGAAATATGTAAAATATTGGTTAGACCATGGCTAGAGTATTGTGTGCAGTTCTGGAATCCACATTATAAGAGGGGTATGATAGCACTGAAGAAGGTGCAGAGGAGATTTACCATGATGTTGCAAAAACAGAACTTGCTGGAAGAGCTCAGCAGGTTTGGCAGCATATGTGAACAAAAGAAATCAGAGTTAACGTTTCCCATGACCCTTCCTCAGAAGTGGACCCAAAAAGTTAACTCTAATTCTTTTCTTCACAGATGCTGCCAGACCTGCTGAGCTTTTCCAGCAACTTCGGTTTTTGTTCCTAATTTATAGTGTCTGCAGCTCTTTCGATTTTCATTTACCATGATGTTGCCTAGGCTGGAGAGTTTTAGTTTTGAAGAGTGATTGGACAGGCTGGGGTTATTTTCCTTGGAGCAGGGGAGATTGAGAGGGGTTAAGACTGGGATTTATAAAATTATGGAGGACAAAGAGAGAGTAGGCAAGGATGAATTGTTTCCCCGTGGTGGAGGCATCAATGATGGGGGACATTGATTTAAGACCATAAGATATAGGATCAGAATCAGATCATTAAGTCTGCATAACCATGGGCTCTTATTTAGCAGTCTCCTCTGCGGTGAGGTAACAGGAGGCGAGGTGGCCAAGTGGGAAGGTGTTGGTCTCGTAAACTGATGATTGTAGATGGGTGGCATGTTGGCTCAGTGGTTAGCACTGCTGCCTCACAGCGCCAGGGACCCAGGTTCGATTCCACCCTTGGGCAATTGTGGAGTTTGCACATTATCCCCATGTGAGTGTGTGGGTTTCCTCCGGGTGCCCTGATTTCCTTCCACAGCCCAAAGATGTGCAGGGATAGGTGGAATGGCTGTGCTAAATTTCCCATAGTGCCCAGGGATGTTTGTGTTAGGTGGGTTAGACACAGGAAATTAGGGGAATGGGTCTAGGTGGGATGGTCTTCAGAGGGACGGTGTGGACTTGTTGGGCCGAGTGGCCTGTTTCCACACTGTAGGGTTTCTATGAAAGGTCTTCTGGAAATCCAAATAGAGTCATCATAGAATCCTTACAGTGTGGAAACAGGCCATTTGGCCCAACAAGCCCACACCACCCTTCCGAAGACCAACCCCCAACCCTTTCCCTGTAACCCTGCATTTCCCATGTCCAATCCATGCGCCTCTAAACACTAGTGGCAATGTAGCATGGCCATTCCGCCTAGCCTGCACATCTTTTTACTATGGGAGGAAACTGGAGCCGGGGGAAAACCACACAGACACGGGGAGAATGTGCAAACTCCACACAGACAGTCGCTCGAGGGTGGAATCGAACCCGGGTCCCTGGTGTGTGAGACAGCAGTGCTAACCACTGAGCCACAGTGCTGCCCCAATCACATCCACCAGCTCTCCTTTGTCTAATTTGCTCATTACTTCCTCAAAGAATTCTAACAAATTTGTCAGGCAAGACCTTCCATTGACAAAGCCATGGCATCACTCAGCCCTTTTTACCATGCACTTCCAAGAACACCACAGGTTTTATAACTTTTACTTGTCCTCTGCTGATTTGTAAAGGCTTTCTAATCCTCTGGCTTCCCTTTAATCCTCACCACATTCTATGCCTTTTGCTATTATGCTGTCCCTGACTTTCCTCGTCATCCATGGTTGTGTCATCCTCCCTTTAATATGTTTCTTCTTCCTTGGAATAAACTTTAGATGTGCCTCCTAAATTATCCCCGTAAACTCCTGTCATTTCTACTCCACTATCTTCCTACTGAGCTCCTCTCCCATTCCACTCTGTCCAGCAACTCACTCAATCAAGTAAGCCACACAAGGTTTAGAGGGGTTATGAGGAAAGTCTTTTTTTCACCCAGAAGGTGTAGGAATCTGGAACACTCTTTCTGTAAAGGTGGTAGAAGCAGAAACCCTTACAACATGTAAGAAGCATTTAGATGTACACTTGCAACGCCATGATGTAAAGGCTATGGGCCAAGTGCTGACAAATGGGCTTAGAATAGTTAGCTGGTTGTTTTTGACCAGTACTGAATTGATGGTCCAAATTGGCTTCTGGGACAGAGAGTTTCAAAGTAACACAACCCCTGAGAGAAACAATATCTCCACATGTCTGAACTGAAAAGGTGACCCCAAATTTTAAACCATGGCCTCCTAGTTCTAGACTCCCCCTCAAGAGGAAACATCCTTTTCACGGCCTCCTCTTCAAGACCGTTCACGATCTCATGCACTTCAATCATGTCACCTACCACTCATTTAAACTCCAGAGGAAACAAGACCAGGCTGACCAACCTCCTCAAAAGACAACTCACTCATTCCAGGTATTCATCTGGTAATCCTTTTCTGAATTGCCTCTAATGTATTTACATCCTTCCCTAAATAAAGAACCCAAAACTGGAAACAGTACAAGAGATGTGGTCTTACCAATGCCCTGGATAACTGAAGCATAATATCCTTCCTTTCATGTTTAAATCTTCTTGCAATAAAAGATAGTACGAAGTGGTGTACTAGCAGGCTAATGTTTTGATATTCATGCACTAGAGCATTTAAATCCCTCCTGCATCTCGAAATTCTGCAGTCATTCTCCTTTTACGTGATACTATGCATTTTCATTCTTCCTGCCAGAATGAACAACTTCACATTTTCCCAGATTATATTCCATCTGTCAGATTTTTGACTACTCGTTCAATCGATCTGTAGAAGTATTCAACTGGCTCATGTCCTCTTCACAAGATACTTTAGTACCCATCTTGGTGTCATCAGTAATTTTAGTGCTAAGACTTCAATCCTCTCATCTAAATTGTAAAATGTCAAAATCCTGGACAGACCCCTGTGGGACACCACTCATTGAAAACTGCCAGCATCCTAACATATTTCCCTCTAAACGATGAACTTTTACTTTTTGCAACAACCTTTAACGTGGCACCTCATCAAATGCCTTCTTGAAATCCAAGTTCAGTAAGACTACAGCCCCCCCTTTATCCAAACTGTAAGTCATTCCTTCAACAAACTCCCATAAATTGGCAAAACACAATTTCCCTTTGACAAAACCCTACTGATTTTTCCCAATTGCCTTGGATTTTTTTAAGCGGGCTGCCATACTTCCTTCAAAGCTCTATTCTAACAATTTCCCATGACAGTTCCAAGCTGACTGGTCTACATATTCCTTTTCCCTGCCTCTCTCCCTTCTTAACAACAGGAGCTGCATGTTTTTACTTCCTAGTCTGATGGAACCTTCCCTGAATCAAGGGAATTTTAGAAAATTAACTCCATTGCAAATATGAAATCATTAACAATTTATTTTAAGGTCCTAGGATGAAGCCCATCTAGTCTCATAGATTTGTCAGCCCACAGCTCAATATTTCTTCTTGTATACTTGGTCCTACATTGTGGTTAGAATTAGGGGGCCTGTATACCCACTCACTCTAGTGAACTCTTTCCTCTGCTATTCCTCATCTTCATCCACACTGATTCTTTACCTTATCTCCTGAACCAACGTTGTCTCTAACTACTGCAAAAATGCCCATTTTTGATTAACAAAGTCACCCCTCCACCTTTACTTTGCTTTTTATTTTTTCTTCAATGTCACATAATATTCAGGATCCAATCCTTTCCATCTTGAACATTCCACATTTAATTCCTCGCCTCCATTATTTAGGTTAAAACCCTCTCTTCTTCCCGAGTTATGCATTTCACAAGAACACTGACCTCAGCATGGTTCAGTTGTAAACTGAATGATAGAGCCCCCACCTTCCGCAGTACAGTTGCCAATTACCCAAGAACTGGAACCCAGTTCTCCTGCCCGCACCAGTCTTTAAGCCATGTATTCATCTCTCTAACTTCACATTCTTGATGTCAATTTGTTTGCAACTTGGACAATAAACCATAGATTGTAACCTTTGGAATTCTGCTTTTTAATTTACTTCCTAGCTCTTTATATTCTTTTTGCAGAACCTCTTTTCCATATCTACCTATGTTTTTGGTATCTATGTGAACCACAATCACAACAATATTTCATTGTATGATTAGATAAGTTAAATACAGTTTTCTAAGAGGGAAATAATGTTTAAAACAATTATTAGAATTGTTTAACGATTAATCCAGAACCTCAAATCATGTTCTGAGGACCTGCTTTGAATTCTGTCATGGCGGATGGTAGAAATTGAACTTAATAAATGGCTGGAATAAAGAGTTTAATGATAAGCATGAACACCATTGTCGATTGTTGAAAAAGAATGGTTTATTAATATCCTTTAGGGAAGGAAATCTGACATCCTATGTAGTCTGGCCTATATGCAACTACAGATCCAAAGCAATGTGGTTGACTTTTAACTGCCCTCTAAAATGGCCTTGCAAGCCATTCAGTTGTATCAATCGCTATGAAGTCTCAAAAAGGAAATGAATCCAGTCAGACGACCTGACATCAACCTAGGCACCAGAAATGACAGCAACAAAAATAGCCCAGTTGACACTGCAAAGTCCTCCTCATTGTCATCTGGGAGCTAGTGAGAAAATTGGGGGAGCTTTCTCATAGACTAGACAAGCAACAGCCTGACATAGTTACACTCACACAATCATACCTTGTAGAGACAGTGTCCTAGAAACCACTATCTTTATGCCTGGATATGCCTTGTCCCACCGGAACGACAGAGTGATAGTACAGTGGGATAGTCGGGAGAGATTTTCCCTGAGAGTCCTCAACCTTGACTCAAGACACCATGAAATCCTATGGCATCAGGTCAAACAGTGGCGAAGAAAACTCCTGCTGGCTAGTGCCCTCCCTTGGCTAGTGATTCAGAGCTCCTCCATGTTGAGCAACATTTGGGGGAAAACACTGAGAATGAGAACGTATTCTGGATGGAGGATTTCAATGTATACTGCCAAGAGTGGCTCAGCAGCACCATTACTGATTGAACTGGTTGCAAAGAGATATAGGCAGGCTAACTGAGTGAGCAATGAGATGGCTGATGGAATATAACATGGGTAACTGTGAGACTATTCACTTTATTTCTAAGAGTAGAAAAGAAGTATAGTTATCAAAAGTGGAGTAAACTTGTAAATGTTTATATTCAGAGATACATAGGTGTACTCATATAAGGAACTCAGAAATCATTATGCAGCCACAACAAGCAAGTTGGAAAGCAATTAGCATGTTGGCCTTTATTATAAAGGGAATGGAGTACAGAATAAAGAAGCCTTGCTAAATGCTCTGGTGCTTTGGTGAGCTTGTGTTTGGAGCATTGTTTGCAACTTTGGTCTTCATATTTAAAGAAGGACATACTTGCATGACAGGCAGTACAGAGAAGTTTCCTGAGATCAGAGGGTATTCCTATGTTGAGATA